>JAODKC010000044.1:32718964-32731019 GCA_026777985.1 Mormyrops attenuatus | reverse complement strand
AATTGTGTTCACTGGGCTCCCGTTTCCTGTCCGCAACATCAATTTTTTTTTTCTGCGCTCCAGTTCCGCCTAGTACGCATTCTGGCTGCTACTCCCGCCGGACAGCAGCGTAGCGTGCGTACTCCCGGCATCCTAGTTCTTAGTACTTGTGTATACCCTTAAAATGATATTAAATAGCGACTTATGAACATTTAAAGTTGCGAACGACCGTATCTGGTTCGTGAGTAGAGGAGCATCTGGTACAGTGTATTTATTATCTTAAAATATTAATGTAAAAAGAGCTGTTGTACTGGAATCTATCGGTATCGGCAGTTGTCTATGGGAATCGGATTTGGAACTGAAGAAATGTGGATTGACCCATCCCTAATTTAAATGATTGATGCCCTTCAAAATATTGTGCAGTTACATGTTAACTGTTTTTCGGTTTTCAGTTGAAAGTTTCAATGTAACATAAATTTGAAATTAACCAAGAAATTGAATGAAATTATTTCTCTTCCATATCCTTTATATTTATGTTCAAGTTTGGAAAGTAATCCAAAGCATTTAGATCACGGTACTAACTTGTAGTAATCTCATAGAATATGTTCCAAATAACACTTTAGAACATGTATTTAGTAATCTGTAATGCACTACATTTTTAAAGTAACTTTCCCAACCCTGGTTATTAATTATTATTATTATTGTACATGAATAAAAATGGCTATTTGAGGCTATGAAATGCTTTTCTTCCAGGGCAGCAGGGGGCTTTCTCTGTTTTTTGCAATGCTGCGGGATGAGAAGGGGGAACTGAAGGGCATTGAGGTGCAGCGGCTGAAAGATAAATTGGGGACACGACAGGTGCCCACAGCCGAGTTGCTGCTGGATGGCTTCCCAGCTCACAGGGTCAGTAATCCAAGTGTTTGCTGTCAGTAACTCACACACACTTGCCCAGACACTGCCTTAATTGCACCAAGAGAAGATAGGATTAAGATAGGATTGGCTAACAGTACCAAAGTTAACTTTTCATCATTGGCACGTAAATTATGCATACAATCAATTTAACTTGTGTGTAGTATGACCACATACACAGAGTTTACCGTAAATACACCCAGGTGTCACAACATAAAAACAAAACATTTCATGAGTTACTCCAAACATTTCTGGTTTTACAGCACAGTTTAATGTCTAATAACTATCAGATCTAGTTGCAAACAAAATCTGAAATGGAAAACAGGATATTACCTACATATAAACAACATCCCAACTTACCTTGATAAATGAAACATATTAAGTCACTCATTTAAAGCAATAAAACAAATATTGAATGTTAGTTGATCTGATATAATAATAATGTTTCTGTATTAATGTGCATTTCACCAAGCATTAAAATTGACTAAATGCAACTTAGATGCACATTTCTCTCTGAACTCTAGATGTTGTTTTTTGCTTCCTCTGAAACATTTGTACAACCGCTGTGGACCATTCATACGCAAACTTATTCAGGGTATGTTTTACAGTTGACCCTTCCACATCACAGGGGTTAGGGGTTCAGGCTCCTCACAATCTGGAAAAACTATTATAATAATTTGGTCCCCTTGGTGAGCAAAGCAAGCATGTCAGCAGAGCAAAGAAATGCAAGATACAAAGTTTACTGGTAGTTATCATGTGAGAGACTGCCATAAACACCATTGGTGTCCTCCAAACCAGCACTAATATATATTCTATGCATTTATAAGTTACTAAACATTTTTATGTGTCGTTTGCAGCTTTCACAAAACTCAAAAAAATTCCCATTTAATTTCTTATGTCGACCTGTTAATATATCGATACCACAATGGGGAAAGTTGTGATGCAGAAGGGTTGATTGTATTTATTTTGTTTCTTTATAAATTTCAAAATCTTTGCATAAATGTGTGTGCAATATTTCTCGTGTAATTCATTCTCATGAAGTCTTTATAAATGAGGCCCCAGCAGTTTATCCACCCTTGGTATTTGTTCCCAGCCTGTATTTGGGGACTGGCCTTTATTTATTCATGTCGATCACACCCCAGACTATTATCTGAGACACAGCTTTTAATTGAATCCTGGTTTTTATTTGAGGAAATATGGTATATCTCTTACCTTTATTACCTTTAGGAAGTTTAAATGCCAATTTAAATACAGTATCCTGCTGTTGCAATGCCATTTCCTTTTCTCTGCTATACAGACCTTAATGATCTGGACTAAGTAATGTTTTTATGCTTGATCTCACAGTAGGAAACCTCTATTGTCTCCATCAATGCTTTGACCTCAACCTCTGTACCAGATCTCAGCTGAGGGCAGAGGAGTGGTGTCGATAGCCAACATGCTCACGATCACCCGCATCCATAACACTGTTTCTGCTGTAGCTGCCATGAGGAGGTACTGTTTCACATTCTGCTACATCTCTTGGCCATAACACCCATGAGTCACTGGTAGCAACTACACAAGTAATGCATAATTCAAACATTGAAGTATAAACTGCATTTGTTAGTTGTTAATGAGAGGCACAATTGCAAATTAACTGTGTTAGCCCTGGAATGACTTCCAGTGCATGTTTGAACTGCACACAGCCCTCCAATGCCCAGTAGGGTGGGGATCTGTTGTGAATTCCAGGCGTTTTTCCATTCCCCTCAGGATCATCCAGCTGGGCAGGGAATATGCCACCAAACGCTTTGTCTTTGGGAAGTTCCTTAAGGAGCACTCCTTACATGTGCAGACCATGGCGAGGATGGAGGTGGCAGCTGTCATCCCTGCTCCTAAACCTGTTTCAGGCATTGACCTTCTGTCACAAGACTTTGACTTTCCTATAAATTGACTTTGACAGACTAACCACATCACAATATCTGACCCTTCTGTAATTCAACTTTTATTTTAATGATACTCTAAAAGCCAGTCTCATTCACCATAGCTCAGTGAAATCTTAGTTTTCAATATATACTTTTGGTTTGTTTTTAGGGCAAAGTCTGTCTTGCATTCTGGTTGCTCTCTTTGCCTTGTTTTGAATTTGTAGGTGGAGACCCGCGCTGCTTTTCTGCTGATGATGGAAGTGTGTCGGCTGCTGGGCAGAGAAGAGAACGGCTCAGCTTCACCTCTTGAGCTTCACCTGCTTCGCCTCCTCACACCGGTGGCCAAACTGTACACAGGAAAGCAGGTGAGCATGGCAGCAGGTACCTCCCAGCACTTCATTCTTTCACCTTATAGCAATATAATTAGCTTCTTGGAAAAGTTTTTGTTACAATTTCTTTGTTTATTATTATTTCACTTTACCTGCATTACCGGCGTATTTCTTTGTTCCTTAGGCTGTGTCTGTGGTGTCTGAGGGATTAGAGTGTTTTGGGGGCCAGGGATACATGGAGGACACTGGATTACCCACAATGCTACGGGATGCACAAGTATGTTCTGTCATTTGAAAGTGTACATGGGATTTTTGTGAACAACAAAGGAAACAGCTGTTGTTTTGTCTGCTGTGCATACTGTTATCCTGTCTGCTGTCTCTCCTTTCCCCTGAGGTGCTGACTATCTGGGAGGGAACCACCAACATCCTGTCACTGGATGTACTTCGATGTATGATCAAGAGTCATGGGCAGGTGCTGGAGGCCTTCTTTACTGATGTCAAGGTGAGAGTGTCTTGAAGGGAAGGAAGTATACTTTGCGTTACAAAAACGTGATTATTTTTTGTGGTCACATTCTTGACTTTTTACTTGGATGCTGGAATAGTAATATCAGAAAAAAACTGTGCATAAGTACTAAATACTTGTGTATTATGTACATGATGTAGTTGTGTTCTTTCCATTGCAGTTTGGAACATTAATTGAAGTGGTTGACTGTAAGATGTTGACTTTTGTTCTCTCTCCATCTTCTGTTTTGTTCAGGGAAAGCTAAGGACAGCCAAAGTAAAAAGTGCTTTGGGTCCTGCAGTGACAGCCATAAATGGTGCCCTTATTAGGCTGGGAAGTTTTGTGCAGACCTCTACTCAGAGGCCCCCCAGTTACACTGAACTAGCAGCTCGAGATCTGGCTTTCAGCCTAGCACGCATCTATATGGGTAAGTCCTGAAAAATTAACTTCCGAACCGATTTCAGCCACCTAATCTTTCTTGTTTTTACCTGTTTGTGTCTAGGGGCCCTAATGGTGGATCAAGCTGCATGGGAGGGTGCAAGCCAAACAGACATTTACGCCACTCTCAGGTAATCCCCATGTAATGTCCCACCTGTTTCATCTAATGATTTCATTAATTATTACATAGTAGATCTATAAGGCAGGACTAGGCTTCCTGGGTTTAGGTTTCAGGTCCCACTGTGACCCTGCCCAGCATAAGTGTCTGGTGGGTGGATGGATGGATTTTTAAGCATACAATTAGTGTAATGTAAAATGTATAGCTTGATATCAGAATTAGATATTTGGAATTGGCCACCATGGACATGACCTGATATATTGAAGACCTTCTTGAGTTAGACTTGAGTTGATGCACCTGTTTCGATTACTGTTTTTCATCAGCAGAGCATTATTGATACTGTGTTGCCCCTTTGTGTTAAAGGAAATGGTCACAGCAATCTCTCATTACTATCACAGGTGGTGTGAACAGGACCTCTGCTGCGTGGCCACCAAGGAACAGAACGGCTGCTATGACTCAGGGAGCCCGACTGCAGACACAGCATTGGTGTATGAAGGGATGCCAGCACCCTGAACAGCACTTACTTGGCTGAACCTGTGATCACATGAATGCGGTGTCCCTATACTGCCAAAGTCCTATATTCATGAGATATTCATATAGTATTGCACACCAAAATGAAAAAAAAATCATAAAATTAAATCCACATGCTTTTTTTGTTTGTTTTCCTGGCTGATGAATTTCTTTGGTAGGTAAAAAAGATGAATATGACCTAAGTCATTGATTTGAGTTTTTGATCCCTACTGGTGCTTTATTCTGAGTTCTTACATGTTCGTAACACACAATAACATCTAATAAAGCTGTTATTAACAAATGTAGGTGGACAAATGAAGGCTCCTTATACCTAAATACTCCTAAATCAGCCCTGTCAGGATATTTTATAGTTAATTAGAGCTGGTATTAAATTGTTTTAATGCTGCTTATTAAAGATGCTAAAGACCTGTATGTGAGTATTCTTGAATTTCTAATATTTTAAGATTTTTTAATATTAATCTTATATTAATATTTTATTATTCAGGCAGAACCACACAAACTGCTTTAGTCACACTGAAAAACAGATTACTCCCTTAGAGTGGCAGAGAACTTTATCCATCCATTTTCTAACTCTACTGGTTTCCACTCAGTCAGGAATAACACACAGCCATACTCTGTGACCAAGTTGGTTAGTTGCTGGACAAAAATCCCAACCCTGGAGATGTGAGCTAACCACTGAGTCCCCATGGAAAACCTGAATGAAGACCGAACTTTTGAATGATTTTACCTTAATGTGTGTCTGTTTATGTATATGTACCAGGGGCATATGCACCAGAAGCATTTTGAATGTGGGGTGGACGCACTGACAGTGAACTAATATTTTATGTTAAATATTGGGGGGGTCCAAACGAATAATTATGAAATGAGATTTAATGGCCACGATTAAAGCCCATAACATGTACCGTGTGATACATTTGCATTTGGTTTACAAGCAAACTCTTTACACTGTTGCATTGTTTTGCAATCTTCACCGTAAGACGTGAAAAACGTAACATATTTGGACCGCCCAGACAGGAAGACCGAGTAGTGATCGTCCCCTTTAAGAAGGAGGTCCGCAGCCCGTCAACGTGACTTGTTAGGAAGTGGCCAAATCAAGTCTGATGTTTATCCCAAGTTATTGCTATAGCCGTTTACGGAACGTGAAAGAAATATCGTTGACAAAGATTTGGTGTATTTAAATACGCCGAAAGGTACAGTTTTATTTTATTTCTGGTTAGTTAGAAAAAATGCAGGGCCAGAGGTTCTGGATAACATACAGTTATATTCGCGTGGATTTAGCAAGAGGGAGTTTTAAAGCCTGGGGAGTGTGAAATCTTTTTGAAGTTAGCTGGTTTTCTCCGTTTTCGAGGGCTTGTTTGGTGAACATGTAAAGGCTTAACTCTACAAATTTATTTTGACGATTTGTAATGCATAGCAGACTGCTTCTTGTATCTTAAGCTTGCCACTGAGGGTACTGCAATATACGAAATTTTGGTGCAGTTTAACTTGCGTGCTCAGTCACAAAATTTCCTTTTTATGAGAAAAAAAACAGAATAGCATACGTCATCTTTTTCTTGGACTTGTCCAGTTTTTTGAGACTTAATACCTGAAATGTATGGGATTTCGCTGTGTTGCGTGTTACATTCGTTTTCTACTGTTACAGTACTTTCTGTGTACATATTTGCGTTACTTTGACGCCATTCTTTGCTTCCTGTACGTGTCCTCTTTTTGCCATGAAAAATATGGTCACCCTGCACTTAATTCAGAATAGAAATTGGCTTGCTGTTAAATAAAAATTAAAATGATGTTTATATGGTAGTAACAACTGCGATTTTTTTATTCAGAATGTCCAGCTCCAGTCCAGCGTGCTACTCTTGACAACTTACTTCCTAAATACGATCAGTCACCCCAATGGCCTGAGTGTCTCATTAGGCGCAAATATTCACGATGCTTCTCAAAGGACCCACTGAGGAAGTAAGTGCCAATCTCACGGCACAGTGGATCCTATGCTGCGTGGCTTCTTAAGATTTACCTACTCCATATGCTTAGTACTTTTGTTGCGCTCAAATGTTT
The DNA here is from genome assembly GCA_026777985.1 of Mormyrops attenuatus. Taxonomy (NCBI): domain Eukaryota; kingdom Metazoa; phylum Chordata; class Actinopteri; order Osteoglossiformes; family Mormyridae; genus Mormyrops; species Mormyrops attenuatus. The sequence goes on along the minus strand of JAODKC010000044.1, from coordinate 32,724,263 downwards.
CACCACCGTTCATGAAGACAAATGGTTTCATGAGATTCCTGTTTCCCCTGTTTATACCTTCGGGATTTGCTGTCATAACGCTGTGTGATTGCCGCTGTGTCCACAGTGCCACCTGGTTATGCGCTTGAATGAGAGCCAACGCTGTTTTTTCATCCGGAATACTCCTGACTGCAACCAGGATGGTGGTTTTTTAAACTATTTGGAGACAGCATTCTGCCTCTTTCCAACCAACCTCCTTCCTTTAGCGATCTTCCTCTATGTAAGTATCTCTCCAGGATTATTTACAAGATATGCTTAATAAAGTTAATGTTAACATGAATCCTAATGATGTCCTTAGGTATGCTATAAACACTGTTTAAGTCCTTTCAGTGTATGATAATGCTACCAGTTTGCTAATATTGAGTGTCTAATTACGCTATTTTAAGTGAATTTGCCAGTACATAAATAATACATATAATTATACATAAAGTAGTTGTAACAAAAGTACAGAAAAGTACAATTAACAATGAATCATATCCACAGCACAATTCCCAGACCAACTAAAGTGTGCCATCTAAGGCCATTATCAGAGTCTGTATCCAGTCTTGGATTTAAAACTTTCCCAGTCTCTTGTGTCAGACATACTGCACTTTTTTCACAGGTCCTATGGCTTCTCTTCTTGTTTATTGTTCTTGGGCTCACAGCATCTAAGTTGTAAGGAGCTCCTGTTTTCTGTTTGATATTTTGCAGTTATACTTGCTTGTTGATATTCTGATGTTTTTTTATTGCTATATTTTTGGTTTAGTACTAACTGTGAAGGACCACAGTGAACAAATAATACTCATCCCTAGCCGAAGTACAGAAGTCATGTGCCATACTTGCTTGCAACAGTATGGTCCAGTGCAAAATTAGCTCTATGTATAGCTGTAATTGCATTATTAAAATCTGCTTGTTAATGTTGTGGTTTTCAAATTGCTGAACTGGTATTGCTCATACATCTGTGGATTTGAGATTTCCTGTGTAGATGGTATGTCAGCAGAGTTGTAGGGTTTTTAGTTAATATGGGGGAGGTTTTGCTGTAATATATGTCCAGTTATGTGTAGCTTGTTTGGCATGCATTTCTGAGTGGTTTGTACTATATTCAATGAAACATGACAGACTGACATTTTTTCACTCTGCCTCCTGATGTAGCTTCTGCCCCAACCTATCTGCCATATCTGCCACCTTGAAGCTGACCCACAATGTCGCTGTATCCTTTCATAAAATGCCTCACACATTTTCATACACACCACCTCTCAATAACAGAAATGATACTGGACATTTTACCAACTAGTACATCTATTTAATGGTCCAGTTGTAATTCAAAATGACCCCATTCTTATTCAAGCGTTAAAGATACTGTTTTTAGACTCTTGTAGTCATACCGACAAAGATTACATTTTGCTGATGGATGTTTTAAATTTCCAGTCAATTTTTTGAATTGATTAACCTGCACATGATTTTTGAATGTTATTAGTATCAGGTTTAGTTTCTTAAACTTTGTCTGGCTAGGGTGTGACCTTTTTGGCTTTGGGCAATGGGGCTCCAGATGTATTCAGTGCTATGGCAGCTTTTTCTCGCCCCCAAACTGCTGGATTGGCCATTGGGGCATTGTTTGGTGAGTTTGAGCTTGCTAATTTTGGGGTGGGCAGGAAAGCCCCTGGGGTTTATGTGTAATGTAAAAGTTCCCTGTGCATACATAAAAGACTAAGATTGTTCTCTTTGTCTGAACTGAAATCATGCAGTCTCATTTCTCTTTTTATCCAACTTCACTTCCGCAGTTAGGTAACCTTATGTTGAAAGAGGAGCATGAATATAGATAGCCTTTAGTGAACCAGCCAATTTCTGATATAAATCAGCAGTCGCTCAGCTCGTCCTTCTTTAATGGATTACAAGGAATGTCTCTGTCTTCTTCACCATGAGGCTTTCTCTCTCTCCCTTGCCATCCTGTCACCCTGTCTCATCTGTTCCCTTGGGACATCCTTCTCCCAGGAGCAGGGATCTTCGTCACCACTATCGTTGCTGGTAGCGTGGCCCTTGTCAAGCCCTTTACAGTAGCTTCCCGTCCCTTTCTGCGGGATGTCATCTTTTACATGGCCGCTGTCTTCTGGACTTTCCTTATCCTCTACAAGGGTCAGATTCATCTGGGGGAAGCGCTAGGTACTCTTAAATTTAGAAATGCTTAACTCAAAATCACTAAAGCTGTGTTTAAGTAGATCATCTAAATGTATTCCATTTCAGATGTACTCTTTCCCAGAACCATTAAGAAAATGAAACTGAAAGTTTGTTTAGAATGCAATATTTCACGCATTTCTGTATGTGTTTCTGGTTAGATTGTTCATCTTTACAGGAGATACACCTTTAAATATTATTGCATGTAGGTGTTCAAGAACTTTTTTTGGTATTTTGGATTACTTTAAAGACCCACCATTTGCCCTCATAACAGCTTCACAAGCATAATGCATTTGATTTAGTTTCAGTCAGAAATTGCCTGATGCCTTCCCAGCACTTCTGCTGCAGATCCCAGGCATTTTGGCTGCTTGTGGATTGCTTTGCACTGTAAACACCTTCATAGTTGACCCAAATTTTTGTAATTGAGATCTGGGCAGGCCAGGTACTTACAATGTGTTTTTTACGTTACTGGTTTACCAGACCTTGCACAATTTTGAGATGCATTTTGGGTTGTTATCTTGCTGAAGAACGAAAGATTACCATATCTGCCACAATCCGCACAACATCCACTATTGTTAGTAGATATCCAGTTTAAAGCATACATGGTTATGGTTTTAAGTAGCTGTACTCATACTTTGAACTGGTAGTGTAGTTTAACTTTTCAAACTGTACTCTTTACCAAGGACAATTAAGTAATGAGCTTCTTCTTTCTTGCAGGTTACTTGTGCTTGTATGTGGGATACGTTTTGACAGTTATCATCAGTGCTTACATCTATAACCGACAGAAACACTTAATCAACGGACCATTACAGAATGGCTCTAACCATGTCCCAGGTAAGCGTATGTACACTGTTAGGCATGTAAAATGAGTTTCTTTAGATGTGTTAGTGACTTGTACAAATTCACTGGATTGTTGTGTTTGTCATTTATCATGTGAGACACTAGTTTAGCTCTAGCTAATATTTAACTACCGAAACATTTACAACATGGTCTTTGTACTACAGGAAGTAGGATGTATTTTTAAAATGGAATAGTCTGTAAAACTATTAATGTTGGTTTGCTGTTTCAGTTGTTTTGAGAATGCTATTAAAAAGGCACATTTTGCACCATTGAATAAATTTAGGTATGGTCAGGGTTTGAGTAAGACAATATAATGGGTGAGTCTTTTTTTTTTTTTTTCTCTCCAAACTTTATCTTCGCAAAGTCTGTAGATCCTTCCAGCTGCAAAATTATACACATGCCTTTTGAAACGATTTCAAAATTAGAAAACTTAATTAAAGAAGCATCCAAGGATAAAATTTCATTGGAGTCGCCATATGTCATATAAATGTATATAAAAATATAGTAAATACCATACTGTACCTTGAGCCATGCAGTGTTTTCCAGAGCTTCACAAAGTACTGTGTGCATTCATTATTATGAACCATTCTATTTAACCCGAATTTTTAATATAGCAGGCTTTATTGTCGTCTGTTCATGAATACGAATTGCCTGTAAGTCAGGCGTTCTTAACTTGGAGACTGCCTTATATTATATTATATTATATTATACAGTGGAAACCGCTTGTAGTGATCACATCTGTCTGAGCGAAATTGATCAGTATTACCAGATGATCATTATAACTGATTTTTTTTTTTATACTTTGTCTTTATAGTAGATTACCTTCTAATTGACGTGTATATGACGTGAATATAAGATAATATCACTATTTACTGAATTCTTTTGGCTCTTTCAAAATACGGTACAGTTGTTTCAAATGCTATTCAAATTGCAGTACTGTACAAATAAGTGAACTGTATATAATTCAAATACAGTACAGTACTGTATCTAAAATAAAACAAACAAAACAAGAAATGATGATTAAAAAATGGATAAAAATAAAATAAAGAAGAAAAAATTATAATTTGAAAGCTGCCACAGCATCAGAATCATAATGACTATGCAAGTTTGAAAACATTTGTTTTAAGATGAGAGTTGAATACAGAAATCCTGTCTATTACGGATATCAGGAGGAAGAGAATTCTATAGACTGTTGGCAACATGACTAAAAGCTCTAAATCCCATAGTAGTCAGGCGAGCACAGGGCACAACCAGAGAGACAGAGTGGGAAGATCTGAGAGTGCGGGAAGGGGTGTGAATATGTAAGAGATCAAGATATGAAAGAGGAAGATTGTGAAGAGCTTTGAAAGCGAACAGTAGAATTTTGTAATCAATACGATATTTAACGGGAAGCCAATGACGTTGCTGAAGAACAGATGTGAGCCATGAAAGGAGTCCTGGTAATAATACGAGCGGCCGCATTCTGTACTAACTGGAGCTTATGAAGGAGCTTGAGAGGTAAACCAGATAGAATGGAATTACAGTAGTCAATACGTGATGTGACATGGGCGTGTACAAGTATTGGCAGGTGTAAGAGATGGGCGAAGATAGTTAATATTGCGGAGGTGAAAATATGCAGACCGGGTAATATGAATTTGTGGTTTGAAAGACAAAGTGCTGTCAAGGATGACGCCCAAACTCTTAAGCTGAGCAGAGTGAGAAACCATGGAACCATCCATTGTAATGGTGAAGTTATCCAGCTTAGCAAGAGCTGATTTAGTGGCAACAAGTAGGACCTCAGTTTTGTCATTATTAAGTTTAAGAAAATTGGAAGCAAACCAATTTTTTTTTATCTGACAAGACAGTCTATCAGGACAATATCATGATCATGAGTACTAAAAATGATGTGGTGGTTATGGGTGATTTTAATTTACCTGGGATACAGTGGGACATAGTCTGTAAATGATCTTGATATGGTGAATTAGTGCAGGATTGTTATTTTACTCAGTTTGTTAATACCCCTACCAGAGGAGAAGCCCTTCTTGATCTTGTTTTCTTGAATAACCAGGATAGGATTGGAAAATTAGAGGTTTTATAACCACTGGACGGTAGTGATCATAACATGGTTAAATTCAAGGTTAATTTTGGTTTTAAGTCCAAAACTAAAGTATACAATGTTAGGAAGGCCAACTTTAATGGTATGAGACGGAAACTGTAAACTGGATGGAGTTACATAGCAAAATGGTTGAAGAGGCATGGGAATTTTTTAAAAGCACATTGTTGCAAGCGC
>JAODKC010000044.1:32704338-32718864 GCA_026777985.1 Mormyrops attenuatus | reverse complement strand
ACCCATCCCCCAACCCGAGAATCACCACAACGTAAACTAATAGACCTACACCTTAGTGCGCAGATTCGGTTTGTATAAGTTTTTTTTATGCGATTTCGCACAACCCAGGAAAAATTAACTGTGACATAATGGGCTTGGATTGACAATAAAATGAATGAAATGTGCTTTATTCGGAAGCACCCCGCCCCTCTCCCCTTTCGACAAGTTGTGTGTGAGACTTAAGCACAGCACAGCACAGCAGCAAGCAGGCGCACCGAGGGCCCTCGCGTTCACTTCCCGCATATATGGGTGTGATAGAATTTAGAAAACACATCGGTGCAAATTATAAGTCTATATCATAATGTGTGGTGCTTTTGTGTTTGTTTGTTTTTATTTTGCTATATTTTGCGAGCTTGTTATTAGATGCCGCTCCAGCCAGCCAGAGAATTCCCCGCCCTTCCCCACTCGGTCGCCCTTACTCCCCGGAAATGGCCAATAGAAAACCGATTGGCGCGCGCGCAAGAGAAAAAAATTATAATCGTTTTTGCCGATGCCCATGATGCCGCCCCCACCACGATGCCGCCCTGGGCAACGGCCCATGTCGCCCATATCAAAACCGCCACTGAACATTGAACATCATTAGGGTGACACAATTTCACAATAAAAATACATATACAGTGCTTGAAGTGATACAAACAAAAGTTGCTGTGTCGTATAGAGCTGAGGTAGTACTACAAGTGGTACCAGTTTTTGCGTCGCAGGCTCCAACGGCCTAGGAGCTATCGAAAAGAGGCCTAATTTTAGAGAAAAAAATCATCTCAAGTAAACAAAGGGTTAAAATCGAATGAACGTTGCTGTATCCTATAGTGCTCAGGTAGTAGTATAATTTGCACCCTTTTGGGGGTCATAAGCTCCCATTGCCTAGAAGCTATTGAAAAAAATCTATTTAACCATTTTTTCCTTTTAAAATGATCATATAAAATAGAATAAAGTGTTAAAAATAAGTAAAATTCACTGTGTCCTGTGTATGTCAAGTAGTTGTACAATATGCACCCATTTTGAAGTTACTGGATCCCATTGCATTGAAATTATTGCAAGCAATCTATATTTTATTATTCTGACAGTAATTCGTTGACGGTCCCTAAATCAGCGGCGCGCAAGTGTCTCTGAGGATGTGGAATTGATCTGGCCGTCTTTCGACCGCCTTATGCCGCCATCGTGAGTGAAACACCAAGTCTGGAGAGTGTGGATCTGAATATCTGTCGGATATCCACATAGAATATACACATAGTGTTCAGTAATGTTTACCTGTGAGGCAAGAAAAATTCAGAAATTTCGTTTTCATTGGGTACACTGGCCTTAAATCAGCCGGTGCATTCAGCAATCGTGAGTATTTCCCATTACGGAATGTGTTAATTCATGTTATCGAGACAGAGGGCAACATGCAACTTATCAATGTGAGTTATTTTAACAGAGATAGAGAAACGGTTTTCAAAAACCCAAACGCCGTTTTCGAATCATTGTTAAGATTAAAGTATAGGCAGATGAACTGAGAGACTAGGTAGCATATACTGTATGCAGTTCTATTGTTAATTAAAAGGTATCTAGCATGTGCAAGTCAGGTATCTTAGCTTCAATAACCTGAACGCGTAGACTTGAAACAGTGTAGGCTACCTATCGACTCAACACATCGACTTAAAAATTGTAAAATTGAAAACTGTTAAAATCATACATTGTGGCAACAGCTTAAATAGTATGTACATGCAAAATATTTAATTATTAAATATGTATACCCTGTTCAAATGGAGAAACTGCGTCGTTAGTCTCCTTTGTTGATGGTTTCCTAGCAACCCAAGTCACCAAGTGTAGACAACTAAAATTGCATTTTCACTCATATTGCTTTTGAGTTTATGCGGTTTATGTGTGTTGAATTTGTAATTTTGTATCATAATGTTTTACGAAAGCAGAGGTAGGTTGTTAGTTCATGTAACCGATTCTGTTTTGTCTTCTGCGAACGTAGTAGGGTAGATAATCGCAGAACTAGTTCGGTAAATTTGGAAAGACATTGACATATTCGAACTTCGCGGCTCAAAAAATCGTAAACAAAACTTCATTATTATTAAGTAAAATGCAGTAACTTTGCTCCTATCAATTGTAGTGCCACCAAAATTACTATATACATTTGCAATCTTATTATGGTAGGACTGCACCACTTAGGTTGGGAAAATGTGACTTAGTCTATTGTTAAAGGGATTTTATTGGCAATAAAATTCAATAACTTTCTTACTATAAAGTGCAGTTCCACCAAAATCACTCTACTCATCTAGTGTGTCGTCATGGTCGTACTACAGCACTTAGTTTGGGGAAATGTGGCTTAGTGTTTAGGAGCAAAGTTATTGCATTTTATTTAATAATAATAATTTTTCCCCAGACTAAATGGTGTAGTATGACCATAATGAGACTGTAGAAGTGTGTAGTGATTTTGGTGGTAGTACAGTTGATAGGAGCAAAGTTATTGAATGTTATTCCTAATAAAAAATCTTTAAAAATAGACTAAGGTGCATTTCACCAAACTAAGGGGTGTAGTATGACCATGATAACATTCTAAAAGCTTTGTGTGTGATTTTGGTGGCTCTTCACTCTTTGGAAGTGAAGTTATTGACATTATCCGTTTTCGTTTTGCACCTTGCAGACGGTCCCTAAGCTCCTCTGACAGCGGACTGCTTTCTTTAAATACATCTTGTTTGGACGAAAATCCGGTTGTAGCTCATTGCCTACCTTACCACTGTTGAATAGACCCGTATATTGTGTTGTAAGAGCGTTTTGTTTAAGATTTATTGAGCCGCGAATTTCGAATCTGTCAATGTGTTTCCAACTTTACCGAACTCGCAGAACTCACGTATACCCCGCTACAACTTTAAGTCACTGTACTAGTTGATAGTTAGCACACCTTCTGAAGTATCAGAAAATTAAACGAGTAAGGTGTTAAAAATGTAAGATGAGAAACCGAATATGAGAATACGTTGGTAATATCACTATGAAAAATATTGTCTTGTTCAGCATATTTGCAGTTTTTTCTTTTCCTACGGTAACCAGATAACCCATGTCAGGGAGGACACTCTGAGCTAGGACAAGAATTGTAAATTACCATTTCAGTTAAAAGGACCCAGATTTCACTTTAGCACTGAGTTTTTGCTGTGTGCTTATTGGTCAGTCTCCTATAATCATGCATGTGTCCCTAATGCTAATGTGAAACAGCTGGATGAGTCTTTCAGTCAAGGAAACAAACCAGTCAAAGCTAGTCATAGTCAAACTATTTAGCCGAGCACAGGAGCCTTTCAGTTTGAAAGTAGTTTGTAAAACCTGAAGTAGCTCAAAGTGTCCTCCCTGGAATGGATTATCTGGTTACCCTATCTTTTCCTATCTGGCCGTAGGGCTGTGCAAAAACTGTTTGAGGAGCAGGTGCTCAAAGGTTAAGTAGTTTGGGCAAAACAAACAGATGCTCAGGCTAGAGGTCTGCAACGGGGCGGGACGCCCGCGGGACTCGCGGGACGCCGCGCAAAAGCATGCGGCGTGGGTTTACATTTGAGAGTTTCTTGCGGGAGCAGGGCAGAAACTTGCGGGAGCGGGATGAAAAATCAGTCCCGCCCAGACCTCTAGTTGGAATAAACGCAGAGCTGCGCCACAAAATTCAGTGTTTCCCTATATTTCTCTCATTTTGACTGTGAAATGTTTCTATTGAGACTGTTTAGGGTTAGTTTTTAATTCAGGTATGTAGCCTAGTTAGAAACATTGATGGTTGTACTTTTTTGTGGAAAACTGGTTAGCCAAATCTACCCTTATATAAAAGACATCTTTAATTTGCAATCGGAGTCGTGCCCACATAATATAGCCTGTGTTTCATAAATTCCTGTTTGTCTGTTAGGCAACAGATACATTTGGTACCTTATTTAATTTTTATAAGCCAAGATATTATAGTATTTAAAATGTTTCCGGTATTTTTGGCCCACCCTATACTCCATCAGCCTTGCTTGCGGGATTCAGCAGGCGGGAGCGGGACGAAATATTACACATTTCTGCGGGAGCGGGATGAAAAATCAGTCCCGCGCAGACCTCTAGCTCAGGCACCCTTCCTGCCATCCGCACATGCCCGGCTAACACGATTTAATGGAGTAAATAATTAGGGTCGACTGCACTAGTACATACAGCCACGGAAAAAAATTAAGAGACCGCAGTACAATTTTTCGTTTCACTCATTTCTCAATATATGCGTGTGCCTCTGTGAATAATATATTTTATTTTGCAAACTGCAGCCTGGTTCTTTTCTGTTTCTCATTAATGAAGGGCTTCCTCCTTGCTTTATGAGACTGCAGTCCTACTTTTAGGAACCTGATACGAACTGTCCTAGCATTGCACTTCACACCTGCACTTAATGTTTCACATTCCTTTTGAAGGTCACTTGATGTCATCCTACGATTCATGAAAAACCAGCAGATAAGTTAACAGTCATCTCTGGCATTAGAACATTGCTTCCACCCTTTACCTGGCTGGTTTCTGGTCGGTCCCAGTGTCTCCTGCTTCATATTATTCTTGTGTACTGCTGTCATAGAAATCTTAAACCTGGAAGCATCTTGTTGCTCAGCGTAGCCTTCTGACAGCAGAACCATGATTAAACCAGGATTTAAAAATGCAGATTTGTTTAAAAAAATAGAGTGGTCTCATTTTTTCTGCCCCTGTAGTTTTAAAGGAATGTATATGTAAACAAACAAAATTGAAGTTGTTATGAGTTCCTGTTTGTATTTTCAAATCATTTCAGAGAAGTTACAGCATGCTGCATATGGAGATGGCACAGACACTGAATTCTGTTCCTCAGAGTAAGGCTGCTACAGAAGATTCCCTCAAGGTTGTGGAATCATCCCGAAAGAAGCTGGCCTCTCTGGGGGCACAGTGCATTGCCAGGGTCCTGGACGAATGCATCCAGAAAGTGTACATTGTGTTGCAGCTTCCCAGCCTGCTGGTGAGTCTTGAAGGGGTCTTGATAGAGTTGGGGGAGGAGTTGGTGGAAGGTCTGAAGGAGCATCAGCAAACTGAAGACAATCTAGATGCCCAGCAGCTGAAGTACCTGGAGACAGAGACAGAGGAGAGGCATGCTGAGATGGACAGGCTGGAGCAGGGGGTGAGGAGTTCACTCAAGAACATTCTCCAGCTCCTATTTACCAACCCAGCAGCTATGCAGATGTTGCAAAGCAGAACTGCTCCCTTGGCTTCTCATCAGCTGGTCCAGGGGCTGAAGAAATTACATGACCTTCTATTGGAAAAACTGCTTATAGGCCCAGGGGATGAGTGGGAGAGGAACCAAAATTTCAAGGAAGTAGCACAACAGCACAGAAGCAGCATGGAGCTGGTCTCCTTGCTGGAAGCAGAGGTGACCACTGCAGCTCAAGATCGGGATGCTGAGGTAAGAGAGACTCCCTCAGTGAGTGCTAATATCTTTCATTAGTTTAAATCCAGAAATTGAAGAAATAAGAATATAGTTTTTACAGTTATGACAACTGAGATTTTATATTTTGTTTTATAAATGCATATATTACTTTAAAAATATATTGGATTCAGTTTTTTTTTTGTTCAGTGCTAACATGTTTTCATCCTTCAGATATCAAATAAGAATGAGATCATCTACAACTTAAACACCTCCTTGTATCAAATTAAGAAGAGTATGTTAGACTTTGTGACACATGCTCAAAATGATGCAGAGAAACAGAGCCAGTCAGACAGGAAGATATCAGAAGGGCGATGTGTACAGCTACAGCAGGAGGTTAACCAGCTACACATACAGCTGAGCAACCTGATCACAGAAAACCGTGGATATGAGACAGTCCTCAGAACGGTGGGCATTGGGGTCCCACTCAAAGTCACACAGCCTTTCTTATCTTGTCTTTCTTCCCTGATCATATAACTACTTTTACTGTATTACTGCTTCTTCCATAGTGGTAATTACTGTTTACTTTTTCCACGTAACTGAATGATGTGAGGCTGAATTTATTGTGAAACTGCTTCTGCTGTATATAACTCTCTAATACTTGACAGAGGGTATACAAGATTGAAAGTGAAACTGAAAACTGGATCCAAAAGTATGATAAAGACTTAAATGAAAAACAGGTAAGGAGATTTCTTAGGTGGGGCTAAATAATGGGATGGTATAGCCAGCAATTAGACATCTTATTAGTTGCACATTTGTAGTACACTGTACATGCCTGTAAATTGCAGTTTTAACAGCTATGAGTATAACTACAGAATAATGGAAGGAATAACACTAAAACGATGCAGTGTTTGATGCAGAACCTTGACCCCAACACAACAGTATGGAGTAATTTCTTAGCATAAAGGCATATGCTAATTGCGTGCCAGTAAACAAAGATTAAGATCAAATCTATGTCGCAAGTATTCCCCAAATGTATATACAGTGCCTTGAAAAAGTATTCATACCCCTTGAACTTTTTCACATTTTGTCACCTTACAACCACAAACTTAAATGTTTTTTATTGAGATTTTATGTGCTAGACCAACACAAAGAAGCACATAATTGTGAAGTGGAACGAAAAAGATACATGGTTTTCAAAAATGTAAGCAAAGAAAAATCTGAAAAGTGTGCCGTGCATTTGTATTCAGCCCCCCTGTGTCAATACTTTGTAGAGCCACCTTTCACTGCAATTACAGCTGCAAGTCTTTTGGGGTATGTCTCTACCAGCTTTGAACATCTAGAGACTGAAATTTTTGTCCATTTCTCATTGCAAAATAGCTCAAGCTCAGCCAGATTGCTGTTCACAGATGCTCTCCATCCAATTTTCAAGTCTCAGATGCTCAATGGGATTTAGGTCTGGACTTTGACTGGGCCATTCTAACACATGAATATTCTTTGACCTAAACCATTCCATTGTGGCTCTTGCTGTATGTTTATGGTCGTTGTCTTGCTGGAAGGTGAATCTCCTTCCCAGTCTCAAGTCTTTTGCAGCCTCCAACAGGTTTTCATCCAGGATTGCCCTATATTTAGCTCCATCCATCTTCCCATCAACTCTGACCAGCTTCCCTGTCCCTGCTGAAGAAAAGCATCCCCATAGCATGATGCTGCCACCACCATGTTTCACAGTGGGGATGGTGTGTTCAGGGTGATGAGCAGTGTTACGTTTCCGCCACACATAGCGCTTTGCATTTAGGCCAAAAAGTTAAACTTTGGTCTCATCTGACCAGAGCACCTTCTTCCACATGTTTGCTGTGTCCCCTACATGGTTTGTGGCGAACTGCAAACGGGACTTCTTATGTCTTTCCTTCAACAATGGCTTTCTTCTTGCCACTCTTCCATATAGGCCAGATTTGTGGAATACACAACTTATTGTTGTCCTGTGGACAGATTGTCCCATCTGAGCTGTGGATTTCTGCAGCTCCTCCAGAGTGACCATGGGCCTCTTGGCAGCTTCTCTGACCAGTGCTCTCCTTGCTCTGTCTGTCAGTTTAGGTGGACAGCCATGTCTTGGTAGGTTTGCAGTTGTAGCATACTTTTTCCATTTTTAGATGATGGATTGAACAGTGCTCCTTGAGACGATCAAAGCTTTTTTTATATTTTTTATAACCTAACCCTCCTTTAAACTTCGCCACAACTTTATCTGACATGTCTGGTGAGTTCCTTGGTCTTCATTGGTTCACTACTGTTCTCTAACTAACCACTGAGGCCTCCACAGAACAGGAGTATTTATAATGAGACTAAATTACACATAGGTGGACTCTTATTATCTAATTAGATGACTTCTGAAGGCAATTGATTGCACTGGATTTTATTTAGGGGTATCAGAATACAGGGGGCTGAATACAAATGCACGGCACACTTTTCAGATTTTTCTTTGCTTACATTTTTAAAAATCATGTATCTTTTTCGTTCCACTTCCCAATTATGTGCTTCTTTGTGTTGATCTAGCACATAAAATCTCAATAAAAAACATTTAAGTTTGTGGTTGTAAGGTGAACGGGTATGAATACTTTTTCAAGGCACTGTATAAGCAATGGAAATGTAAATATGTAGAAGCTACTGCTTAAGAGTGGGTTGGGGTTCTGATTTAGCTTCAAACCCACACCACATGGACTGTTCATCAGGCTGAGCTGGAAGAGCTGTCCTCACTCTATGCTAAGGAGAAGGGGGAACTGCAAGAGCTGGAGGAGCACTATGGCCTGCTTGAGGTGGAGTTCCTACAAATCATGGAGGAAAAGAGGCTTGCTAACCAGCAAGAGGAGGAGGAACAGCAAGATCTGGCTGTGAAGAGCCGTGCTGCCCTGATCATCCAAGCCTACTGGAGAGGCCACAGAGTACGCAAGATGATGAGGGTTAAAAGCAAGCACAAGAAAGGAAAGAAGGGAAAGTGAGTCCTGTTCCTATTTCAGTTCAGTTTTCCAGGCTAATTATATTTTTGCTAAGTGTTAACAAAGATGGTAGGTTTCAGCTGACATTTACAAAGCAGTAATATTAGTGTTGTGGCTAGGAGGACAGCAATTTTGACTCAGACCTCTATGTTTAGGGGCTTGTAGCCTGCCACTGCTCTGTGTGTGGAGTATCCTCTAGGTCAGGGTTCCCAAATTATGGTTTTAGAGGGCAAGTCTGCAAGATAATTTGCAGATTTCCCTGCTCAAACACACCTCATTCAGCTCACCAGCTAATTGCCAGGTTTAGTAGGTGTGTCTGAACACGGAAATCTGAAAACCGTATTGAAGACTGGCCCTCCAGGACCAAAACTGTGGAACCCTGCTCTATATACTCAATTTTTCTTCTGTTGTCCAAATATGTGCAGGAGGTTGATTGGTGTCTCCAGTTTGCTCATGATATATGAGTGCATGTGTACGTGCCCCACGTTGGACTGACATCCTGTCCAGTTTGTATTCCAGCGTGGATAGGCCCTCCTGCAACCTTGACTAAGATAACTGGTTGGAAGAAGAGTGAATGATATTAGAATACAGTGATGTTGATGTATGGCCAATATTCTTCCACATAACATGCAAAAATGTTTTTAGGAAGTTTATTCATATCATATGTGGATTTATTGCATACTGACAGGTGATGCAGGGCCACAATATATGCTCTATGCATTTTATGTACAAATGTACTAAAAATAATGTACTGTTTTTGAAGTTTTAACTGTAAAACAAGCTAATAAAGTATATATTTCTCCCTTAATCAAAAACGGACATCATGGAAGTGTCACTGATATGCATGCTCTGAGCTACCGAACTGTTTTCATTCTAAAGCTTCCATTCAATTCAATTTAATTTATTTACATAGCACCTTTCACCACCCCAAGGTACATTACATGGGTGTGTTGTGATAAATTACAACATCATTAACAGAGAACAATACAAAAACAGGGAAGAAGAACAACAAAGAAATGAAAGAAATCATGAAATGACAATGGAGGAGAAGAACCAAAAACTCCCAAGTAGGGAGAAAAAAAAACCTCTGGGGGTCCAAGGTCAATTGGCTGCCCAACACCCCTGGGTCAGCTAACATTATTGGAAAACGAAAAGAGTGGGCTCTCTTATTAAAAGCAAGGTGTGATCATGACCAAGCCAAAATCCATCAATGAGTCATTTCTCCACGCCGGCCTGTGTAGGGTGCAGATTGAAATCTGCACCCACGATGTAATAGTCATAGTCATAGGTCACATCCACAATGTCACCCTTACGTGGGACTGAACCAGGATCCATCTCAGATGGTGGAAAGATGACCGTGTGACGTCTACATACTTCGGGTCACAGTCAATCCTTTCCTCTGGCATCTCAATTCCCACAGCTTTCTCCCTCTCTGTCTCCTCTCTTTCTCCCTCCCTTGTTCTCTCTCTCTCAATCTGCCAGCTGAAGTTATCAGCTGATGAATACACGTAAAATTGTTAAACTTCTCTCTTAATATTTATTTTGGGACATGTTCAAACTTTTATCTCACGTTGCATTAACCAATAAATCCCAGTGGTTACCACCCATTACCATTTCATGGACTCTTTAGACAGTTTTTTAATCCACAGTGCAAGTTATTGTTACAAGTTACCGCGTGATGAAATAATTCACTACTTTAGTCTGTGTGTATGAGAATGTGTGTCTGTCTTAGTGTGTGTCACATGACACTTTAAAAAATTTTATTCATGTTTATGGCTGTTGTCAAGTGTCATTTGTTTTAGGAAGTGTCAAGTTGACTTTATTAGGTGGGTTTAAGGGTTATGGTTAGGATAACCCAAGGGCTAGAGGTAAGGTAAGGACAAACGAAACTCAACTTGACGCTACAAAAAAAAAAAAAAATTAATGACAATATTTACAAATAAGTTAAACATTAATTTACCTAATATTTATGATGGGTATGAAGATTTACTCACCCCCACCCCCCAAAAAAAGACCGCTGCCTGATTGTTGGTAGTAAAAAATATTGTGGAGGTAGTAAAAAAGGTAGTAAATTCAACTCTAGGATTCCTGCATAAACCCTAATATAAAATGTTCAGTACTAAAATTACTTGGTGGGAGAGGTTCAGCCTTATTTGTTACTTAAGCTATTGTCTTGAAAAGGTAGCAAGGGTTATTTTTATTATGATCAATAAGGTGAGAGTAATAGGCTGAACACGGCCTATAGAGGGCTTTCTTGTTTTCTTGCAGGCTGTCGGACCATGCCAATTTGAACACTTCTAAACCTGTAGATTTCCATTTGGGCTTTAATCTGCGGCACTGCTATTTGCAACTGATATGGTACATTTGGAGTAAAATACTATTGGGTTGATTCCACCGACAGCTAGCATTAGTGTCAGTGTACATGGATAAGAAGGAAAGAAATCCTGCCAACAGTACGGATCAAACCTGAGTGCTCTCTATAGGATTCACCTGCTGTCAGTGGTCTCTGAGAGGCAAGAAGCAAAGTCAAGGTATCTACATTCTTAGCATTAACAACAGGTAATGCATGAAGACAGTCAACTGGTATTCAGAAGCAATTTAACAAAGGTAATCTAACAGCATAAAATATAATGTTCAAAATTCTTTATTAAAAGCAGAGACTGCCTGGGCTTTGGTATTTTCACATGCTGTCAGTTTTGTCTGGGAGTCACACAAATACCTTGGGGCTCTGCATGTGGAAATAGGTAAAATCACTTAAATGAATTATCTTTAGCTATGGCCAAAAGGAAAGGATGTAGCTATTACAAAACACTTACCTCTACTAGAGACTGCTTGTATTTGGATCCTAGCCAGTTTTTTGTAGATCATGTACAATACCTGTCTTGTCCTGGATGAAGAATTGAATCTATTGAAGATAACACAGGCTCAGGAAGATCAATAAACAGGCATTTCTATAGCCAATCATCTTCCTCATTACCACTGTTAATTTTTGTTGATGAAGACTATGACTAAAATTATTCAACAGATTTTTCATTAATAAAATGAGACAATAATACAAATTAATTCATGATGCCGAAAACTATGATGAAATGCAATAACAATTTAGTCAAAGACTAAAAACAAGATGAAAATGTCAGGAAAAGACAAATTTGAAACTTCCAATCAGATGTGGTATCTTTAGTTAGTGTTGATTGTAGTTAATGATTTGGTAATGCTGATCTAACCTGCTTCAAGTGCATACATCATGTCTATAAAGTCACTGTTTCACATTTAATGAAAAGGGAAAGAAGACTCAGTGCAAGCCATGTTGAGCAGCAATAACAGGGAAAAGAATTGCATGGAAACAAATAATAATTTTTTTCCTTTAATGTGTGTTAAAACTTCACTATCATGATCTCTAAAGTAGATTTAGCCAACTAAATTTCCTGTAGTATTCATCGACTGTAACTGGACTAAAACTAAAGATGACTAAAATATGACTAACACTAAATTGCATTATTGTCAATACCAAGACTAAAGCAAAATATTCTGTCAAAAGTAACACTCTTTATTACTTTACATGTGAAAATCAAGCTCAGCATGTCTGCCTGTTTAATTTATATAGAGGCTTCTTATTGAAATGTTATTAATTTTTCTTCTCAGTGACTCAGTCAGCTAATACAATATTAAAAAGAAAGAAAACATATGGACTCAAAACCCCACGCAGGTTGGATCTTGTAAAAATGATGCATGTCAAGTTGGGTTTGGCGTTGTGTAAAATGACATTGCATGTTATGCACATGCAAATAGCACATTGCAAAAACTGCAATAGTCAGCTGGCTTGAGATTCATACTGTCATCTCATTTGAACATTATACTGCTGTATATGGTATTTTCAAAAGCAATGTTATTTTGTAATATAGTTTCGGTATTTTGAAATATTGGCGAGTGGCAAGGGGGAGTGCTCATGAAAAGGTGTGCTAAACTGAGATCATCAATAAGTTTCACTAAACATTTTTACTCTTCATACGAAACAAAACTTAACAAGCAATTTTAATGATTGTTCCTTTTCAAGACAGTGTGGTGCATTTGTGGATAATTTAACAAAAATGAGTGAGGAGGAGAAAAGCGAGCAAGGAATGGTCACTAGGAATGGCCGCGTCTGCCGTTAGTTTCTACTTTTTTCCGTAAACAAACATGGCGGCCGCGGATCCTCGGTCCTCGGTCCTCGGGTGACGGCGGACCTGCCAGCAGGGGAAGCTTTCCGGCGGGGGAGAACAGCGATGAGCGCGGAGGCGCCAGGGACGGTGGCGGCGAGCGGGAGCGGGAGCGCGACCGGGCCACCTTCGAGTGCAACATATGCCTG
The DNA here is from genome assembly GCA_026777985.1 of Mormyrops attenuatus. Classification (NCBI taxonomy): domain Eukaryota; kingdom Metazoa; phylum Chordata; class Actinopteri; order Osteoglossiformes; family Mormyridae; genus Mormyrops; species Mormyrops attenuatus. The sequence continues at coordinate 32,706,131 of JAODKC010000044.1, read as the reverse complement.
GACACGGCCAGGGACGCGGTCATCAGCCTGTGCGGACACCTGTTCTGCTGGCCATGTCTTCACCAGTGGCTGGAGACTCACCCCAGCAGGCAGCAGTGTCCAGTGTGCGAGGCTGGCATCAGCAGGGATAAGGTCATTCCCCTGTACGGCAGGGGTAGCTCCAGCCAGGAGGATCCCAGGTTGAAAACTCCGCCTCGACCCCAGGGCCAGAGAGCAGAGCCAGAGAGTAGAGGGCCTTTTCAGGGATTTGGAGACACAGGATTCCACATGTCGTTTGGGATCGGTACTTTTCCATTCGGTTTCTTCACCATCAATGACCCATTTCACAGAGCAGATCCCCAGTACCCCGCCGATCACCATGGCAATGGTAACCCAAACAACGGCAACAATTGGCAGGACTCTCTTTTCCTGTTTGTGGCCATATTCTTCTTCTTCTGGCTGCTCAGCGTATGAGGGAGCTGTGGTTTGGTGGGGCTGGGTGTTATCTGTCTCTCTCTCTGAGACACACACACACACACACAGACACAGACACTGACAGACGGCACAGTCCAGTAGCACTGTACTAAAACCAGTGGGGAGTGGGATGGGTCTGGAATAGGTGCATCTGGAACAGGGGTGGGGGGGAGTGCATGGGTAGACTGGACCTGGGTAGACTGGACATAATGCTCTTGATATTTGGGGAATTTTAAAGGGGGGGGGGGCTGTGTTTGGGAGACGCTGTTGCTCTCTCCTCCCAGCTGGCAGCGAGACGGGGAGTTTCGAGGGCACGGAGATGCACTTTCCCCGCCCCGTTCATCTTAGTCTCCTTTCGTCCGCCATCATCGTCCTTTCAGTCTCTCTCCTGCGTGAGCTTGTACATACATGCCCACACACTCGCACGTTAAGAATAGGGGTGGAGGTTATTGGTGTTCAAGCAAATAGTTGACAGTATTAAACTCGGGGTGTTTGATTGTGCACCATAGATCATCGGTGGGGGTGGGCTCTTTTAATAACAGGTCTGAGACATATAATGCAGACCTGCACTTCTGAACTTATGGTAAAGCTGCAGTCTACGGCATGGTGTAGTGTGCGGACAGTTGACCAGGCAGGTGGTTGTTTGGGGCTGCCAGACATGCGGATAAACTGTAGCACTACGGTCTGCATTTTCTGTTCTGTTTTTATTCATTAAACCTTGGAGTAAATTTTTATCGCCTAAACGTGTATTCCGGCGGGAAGAGATCTGCTTTGAAATGGGCGGCAAGTGTTTCTGTGTATAAGCCAAAGGATAGCAACCCCGCAGGACGCGAGAGTTTCACACTAAGGCGGAAAGGCACTGTCCTTTTTGGTACAGACTTAAAGAGCTGGGAGCAGCGTGCAAACGTTAGGCAGGTGCATATTCCCATGGTGAGCGGCACTGCACTGGATAGCAGGTACTACAGGACGGTCATTTTTCTGCCGACACTTCACTTTTGCAAATGGCATCTGTTCTGTTGTGTGCTGACATGTTCCGCACATGTACCAAACATGACCGTACCCAAGTGGGGAAGAGACCCGGCCCAGCGAGACAACGGAATAGGTTTCTGTGCTGGCCGTTGTGCACTACGCTCTGATTGGCCCAATGTGATCACATGACCTGGCTCAGCAAGAAATTATCACGAAAGCTAAATGGCGGCGTTCTGAGCAGCAGGTGCTATCGTGCCTGCAGGTCCCGTGGACGGGGAACAGCACGTCGTCATCGATGTTTGATATGCATTGAACTTGATTCTTTCTGAGTATCACTGTCTAATTAAATCAGGCATTTGTATTTCAAGTCT
>JAODKC010000044.1:32665589-32680333 GCA_026777985.1 Mormyrops attenuatus | reverse complement strand
TATTGATTCTAATTTAACTTTTAAAAAGCACATAAAAAAGATATCCAAATGTGTCAGAGCTAGTTTAGCTAATTTTAAGTATATTAGACACCAATTATCACTTCCTGCTGCTAAATTGTTTTTATATTCCATGATTTTTTCACACCTATCCTATTGCTGTACAAGTTGGGCACAGGCAGGTGTGACTGTCTTACAACCCTTAGGCACTCTATATAAACAGGCTATAAAAGTTCTGGATAAAAAAACAAGAAATTACTATCATTGTGCCATCATAACAAAATACAAATTATTAACTTTTGAAAGCTTTATTTGTTTTGCTGATATGTGCTTGATGTATAAACTTGTTCATGATCTTGCACCACCATCGCTCAAACAATTTATCTTATTTTGCAGAGATAAATTAAGTCTCAAGGTCCTCTATGAGAGGTGATTGTTATGTGAGTTTCACGAAAACCTCTTTTGGCCAATCGGCTTTTTCTATTAGTGTAGTAGAAAAATGGAATTCAATTCCAGTTCATATTATAGACTGTAGATTCAGCCAGTTTAAAATATCTTTGAAGACATGGCTGAAGGCTAATCAAAGATGTGACCATTAACCCATTCATTATATATTTTTTATGTGATATGTGTTGTTTTATATGCTGTCATATATGTATTGATAGTAGTGTTCTTGTCATATATGTATTGATACTGTAATAGTATCTTGTGTATACGTAGTCCTGTGTTATTGCTTATAATGTTAAGTGAGATGATGTTGCGGAGATTATATGTACTTGTTACTTGTTGTATTGTTTTAGTATGATGCTGGTTTTTTCAGCCTCCTGCCCAGGGACCACAGACGTAAATTAGCTGTATAGCTAACTCTGGTACAGGATTTGTTCTGTACATGGCCCCTGTTAAATAAACTAATAAACAACAAAAAACAACACCTTACAGTTTGGTGTCTTGTGTTTCCGCTGTGTGTCAGTTGTTGTATCACATGGTACTGAGTTTTCTAACAGATATGGGGCGTTTGCAAAATCAATTACTGTAAATGTGGCAGAACATGCATTAAGTCTAGTTAAGGTGTCACATAGATTTCAAATAAGAAACTGCCGAAACTACAGTCTCATTCCTGATCTCTTACACACATGTAGTTTTAATAATTTATAAACAACTATTAATTAAATTAACCGTTCACTAGTAAATCTGGTACAATTGCATTTCAATGAGCACTAACACTATGCATGCATTTTTAATAATGCATATTAAAACAGTATCCATAAATCTAATTTGCCAACGGAACTGTTATAAGCATGTTTCATACACGGTGAATAATATAAGTCATGTTTATCAAACATATTGTTATTCTAGAGTCCTTACCTGGTGATTAGAATAACATATTGTTATTCTAAAGTTTTTATTAACATATTTTGGTTACAACAAACACAAAACAAAGTACCAACAACTATTTTAAAACAGTGTGATTAATGAACACTGTTGGGCAAGTTACTCATGAAGAACAATAAGTTACTTTTTATTTATTATTTGTTTTAAGATTAATAATATTACTTTACTGGTAACAATTTATTTGACAGAGCACAAATACTTATTAGTAACTCAGTTACCATTGAAGTACAAATCATGAACAAATAAAGTCGCCAAATAAGATACGCCTCGATTCATTAATGATGAATAAACATGGATCAGTATTTCACTTGTGTTATTCATTGCTTATTCCTTCAGTAGTTCCTTCAGTAGTTGACAAGGGGTTACAGAATTAACAGATACATTAACAGATGCAGTAGCAAATATAGTAACTTTCTGATAAAAGATGCCTCGTGATTCATTAATGATGAACAAATATGAGATCAGTATTTAAATCGTGTTGTTCATGACTAGATCCTTCAGTAGATCAGAAAGGTTTACAGATTTAACAGATATAGTAACAACTACAGTAACTGCTTTGTATAAACGTGTCATGATTTATTTATGATGTATTTATATGAGATCAGTATGTAACTAAGACTTAGTTTGTGGTTAATTAATGCACAGGTAATAGCATAATACAGTTGGTGAGTAATTTAAGTAAGTTTAGCAAACGTCATTAAAGTCCTTAACTGGTGTTTTTTTTTTTTTTTACTTTTTATTAATATATTTTGATTACAACTAACACTGTTAATGAAGCTGATCAATGAAGTCCTCCACTAGTGAAACAATTTTACAACTCAGTAGCCTATATGCTGAGCAGTAAAATAGGCCTATGTAATCTTGGCGGCTAGAAACTGCTTTTAAACAATATCATAGGCAATGGTATAAGTAGTGTTGGGCAACATTACTCAGTAACGCGTTACTGTAATATTATTACTTTCCCCAGTAATGAATAATGTAAGGGATTAATAATATAATAATATTACAGTTACTAATCCAACCAATATTGCTTTACCAGAATGTGATTTTTTTGTTCTACGTAGCCTTTTTTATTATGACGTGCAGTGCTACCTAAAATGATGGATGACGAGGGAGAGAGGAATAGTTTCATTTTTGCATATGCCTACATGTTACTCAAAGACGCAAAGAACACTGTCGTTCATTTTTGTCCCGGCAGCAAAACTATTTCAACTGCAAAAATACAACGTTGAATTTAGTAAAGCATCTGACATGGCAGTACAGCAGAAATATGAAAGTTGTGGAAATGAGATACAATCATTGTTTCATTTCTGACATTGGGACCATGTTTAATGTGAGACAGAGGTAACAGAGAGTGCTGCATAGGTCCAAGGCTTCTCAGATGAATGGAGCGGCGCCTTCCTCAGTCCGCTGTCCCCTGCTTGTTGGTGCATTCCAACTGCCTTCGGATCCAAGTTTCGGTTGCCGAGATTGGGTCACATCCGCCAAAAACTCGGGGAAAACCGAGTCGGATGCGTTCCGTTTGCCACAGAAGTAGCAATACTAAAGCAAGTTTTTTTGCTTAGCCGAACAACTTGTCGGATTTAAGGTACCTCAGTTTAAATGGCCTGGTCTTCGTTCACTTACAATTAGCCCGAACTACCTTAAATCTGACAAATAATCCGACTAATCATGAAATCCAATTCTAGCCCGGTTAATTGTTAGCCATTGTTAGCAATATCAGTTGATAACACATTACACGTGGTGTTTTATGTATAAAACTCTGTAGCAACACGTCCACAGATAAGTTGGACAGTATAGTGTGTGCGACCAATTTAATAAGCCACAAATGAGAAGTAAACAGTATTAAAACTACAGCTTTACTTCTGTTGATAATGGGCGCAGCTATCTTGGATTCTGTCACTTCCGGCTTCAAAACTCGGAATCCGACTGGCTACACTTTGCCACATTGAACTTGATCTGAATACAGTAGGAAGGCGACTGGAAAGCGGCCTTCCAGAAATGCTATATCTGCTTATTCCCTTTGGACTAATAAACTCTCAGGCTCTGTTCCAGACATTCATTATTGTTGTACTCTGGGACAGGCTGAAAAAGTATACCACTGTTTACAATCCTAGTGTTTTCTGAGATCATGCCGGAACATATATATCATATTAGATCTGTTTTACAATGTTTGTTGGAGGGCCAGTAATATGTCAAGTTGGAAAAGTGCCAGTTCCGTGTATTTCCTGTGTCATTACCCGGGTATATGTTGGGTCCAGAGGGGTGAAAGATGGCTTCAAATAAGTCTGGCCTCTTTCATCCTCCATCAAAGACAAGCAATGATTGATGTATTTTGCGATTTAATGGAAGGGTTATCCAGCAGTTTTCCTCTGCAGCTGCCTCCATCACTGTACCCATTAAGGGCAACCCCTAAATGGATGACCAGAGGCTAACATGCAATTGATTGATTAAAGTGGTTTTTCACTTTGGCTCCAAACCTAGAACACTGCTTCCTGAGAATGTATGTCTGGTTGAGTTAAGTACAGTATTGTTACAATACATGGCTTCATCAGAGAAACAGCACCCATGTGACTTTTTGTCTCATCAGCTGTTGTCAGCAGAACAGAATTATGACAGTTAATAGGTAGTTGATAGCTATTAATTTGGCACTAAAGCTGTGGTATCATTAGATGGAGGGGACTAAGTTCCCTTTTGTGGTTCTGACTGCTCACAAGAATGTTGAGTACTTTCATTGTGCAAAATGTGTGAATCCACGATAAGGATAATACTAGATATTTTTCTCTCCATTTCACTATGTATCATCAAAGAATGTGAAGACCCAGAGCGCAGGCTCTACAATAAGTCTGGGGACCTAGCCTGGTGCATTTACATATGAGAATATTCAGTTTGATAAAAAAAATAAAAAATTCTAAGATAATTTTAAAAATGTTAGAGGAAAAATGCGTGTCATATTTTACGTTGTTAAGCAAAGCGAGTTGGAAAACATACACACAAAAAATTGTTGCATTTTAGTGTGTTTTATGTGTGTTATTGTCCAGCAGTTGTTTCCAGGCCAGTTTCTGTTCCAAGATGACAACGCACCTTGCCATCGCACCAAACAGGTGATCAACTGGAAACATCAGAACAACATAGAGTCAATGGAATGGCCTGGCCAGTCTCCGGATCTGAATCCAACTCAGATCTTGTGGTACAAGGTGGCCTTGGAGATATCCAAGAGACATCCAACATCAAAATGTGAGTTGATTGACTGCCTCATTGCAGCTTGGAACCGTGTTATCACCCATGATCACCTCATCAAACTGGTTCACTCAATGCTAACACGGTGCAGACAAACAACAAAGGGTGGCCCACCAAATAATGAGCCATCAACAAAACAGCCTTTTTCAAGCTCACCTATATGAATATGAAGAAGACATGATGCCTGCCAGTCCTACCTTAAACCATGCTAACCCATGGGCAGCAAAGTACATTACGCTATTTACGCAGAAACGATTAACATGGCAATCTTTCACAAAGAAAATTAAGGCCAAGCTCGAATAAAAAGCTCATTTTAATAGCCAAATGTATCCCCTGTAACACTGTACTCAGATAAATGTATTGGGCTAACGAAGGAATTAAAATAAAAGGTCAAAAGCTCAAAAAATGCAAAATTCACAAGTGGTTCCAGACTTTTGCACCGCATTGTATGTAAGGGGGCCCAAATGTGTTTTCCTGGACAAAGAGGGTCCGTGGATGAAAGAAGGTTGAGAACCACTATATTAGGTTGTTTGTAGTACAGGTTGTGTGTCACTGTATTCTTCCCCAAGCTCCGACTCGGTGTCTGCATTATTTTTAGGCTGGTTATTCCAGCCTTTGCTACAGTCAAATACTTTGCAGAAAAAATGTATATTTTCATTTCCACAGTACCCATTGTTTGTTTTATGCAGACTATGCTGTGCTCTATATAATGCCACAACTTAACAACATACAGTGCTCAACCTTTTGGTAAATGAGTTGTATTCACTGTGCTCATCTTCCCCACAGTGGAGCCTAGCAAAAAACACACATGAATGCACACTGCAATGGTATCACAGGGCGTGTCGTGGTCCAAATGCAAGAGGTCAGAAAAGTTCAGGTACATTTGAAAAATTGCAAGCTCTTGTAAATATTGTGGAGTTTGCTTGATTTTGTGTTAATTTCTGCAATTGCAGAATGGTAAAATCCTGGAGGGATTATTTTAACATCACATAGTCTTGTAAATATGTTTGAATTGAATTTTTTTTTTCTAGATAAAATGTAGAATTTTTACTTGATTAATTAAATTGCACTCTACTGTAGATCTTGCATAGGACAAGAGGGTACACAAGATGGATGGATGGATGGATGGATGGATAATATTACCTAATATCATTTACCTAATAATTTTAAGGATCTGGAATTATAACTACCGATTCTGGTGTTGGTGTACAACCCCATCTCCCCAGTATGCTTTGAGCATGGGATGCCAGAACTGGCCAAGCTATGGGGTGATATGTACAAATCCAGTATGGATAGAACACTGTGGCCCTGAGAAGGATTTATCTAATTGCTCTCTTCCCAGGGTATGGGACCACTAGAATCCTCTGGCTCTGTAGCAACTTGGCCCCATGACTAGCTGCTGTCTGCATCTGTCACCATACACAACATCCACTTCAGATAAAGCAGGCCTATGAGCCTGTCCAGTTAGATGTACAAATTCCTCTCAACTCTTATGATATCCCACGGCTACTGATAGATATATAAAGTATATAACATAACCTAATGCCTTTTTCCTTTTACCACTTTGCTTTGCTTTGTCTGGTTTGTGCATATAACTCGGTGTATGTGTGTCTGTGTAGCCTTGTGCACAGGAGCTATAAGGAGTAGCTTGACTAGATTAGGAACCACCATGGACCGATAAGACATTCGTCTGCACAGGAGCTGATATCAAGGCAGTTTTAACTTAGTAGAAGGAGGAACCATCATCCTGTCAAATTCCTGTGATTTAAACTCTGACCCTACAGAAAATACTGGCAATGTAGCTAAGCATTTTTGTGTGTTTTATGTGTGTGATTTATGTAAAAAAAAATTATGCTTTTCACTGGATTATCAAGTTGTGTCAAAACAATGCCAGTGGAGCACTTTGATCTGAGTCATTCAGATAGTTTAATATTGTTTTGTAGAGCCGCTACACCCAGTAGATGAGATTGCTGACTGAGCCTAACCACCAGGTGGCATCAGTGTGAGACATTATTTCCATTCTGCTTCTAAGTGCCAAATCTGGCACTATCATGTATTGGACGTCTAAATATTTCCCCTGATGCTGTGGTGCACAATACTCTACCGAGTCTCATATATTTGAATAAGCTGGGAAATTACAAGCCCATCTTCCCTTTCTTCTCAAACCAGCCTATGTGACACATGAAATGTGGGTCCAGCTTGTTGACAGAGGCTGATGTTCCGAAGGACTTTTTGTGCTGCTGAAATAAATCTTGTACAATCCTTCAGAGAGGGGAGAATGTTTCATCATGATAACTTGCAGAGTTGTTCAAAGATCCTGAATAGTCAGTGAACTGTATTTCTCCCAGTGTATTGTAATTAATATCCATTGCTTTCAAACTTTCTCATAATTATGATAAAATATAATTATATTTTATACTGATGTGAAATTTAGCATTATAAGATGATTTGATGATATTCATTGATTTAATGAATGTTTTTTCCCCCAGCTGTGCTCAGTATTTCCATACCATAACCTAGAATGATATGTGATCGAGTAATAAAAACACCTTCTGGGGTGGCTTGGTGATTCGCTGAGCAGCCTCACTCCTCCTGCATTTTACCCTGTACAGCCTGGGACGGGCTCACAATCAGGCAACCCTGAGTGGTTAGAAAAATACATTGTGTATTGCATGATGTGTAGTATATTCACTAAGGTTGCCAGAAAACACACTTCATACAACTGAAAACTTGCCATCAGTGTGTGAGTGTTCAAAGCATGTGCAAATGCTGGTGCAAAATAGGCACTAATGATTTTCACACACTCTACAGTACACTTTCTGATGTCTGTGGCATTGGGCTGTCACAACTCTGGCCAGAGACCACAGTGGTTATTTCTGGGGTCTCAGGTGCCTCACTCTGAGGAGCACAGCCTTATAAAGACGTCCCCTGACAGAGAGGAAGCAGGTTATCAGCTGTGCTGTTGCACTTCTTACGGCAGGCTTGTTGGTATCTAGTCATCACCTCCTGCTTGGACTTATATTGTAAGGCAGCTTCCTATTGCGACTGCAGACTCACAGATAACACTCCTCATGCTATGGAAATGGGCTCCCGGTTTTTTGCTCAAAATAAAGGGTGTGTATTTTTGGCTTGGCCACTTGAGTCTCGCGCTCCTACTTGACGTGAATGAGAGCTTAATGTTGTAGGGCTTACAGTGAGTCACTCTGGGTGTTATGTTTGTGATTCAGATGAATTATATGATTATTGTATCAGACAGAGAGTGCTTGGTGACATAGTATTTCAGCCTGTTTTTTCATTGTTCTATGGGACTTAGTTGTTATGTGAATAGGACAGTGGATTTTATTGAATATCAATAAAAATTCAAGTGCCTGAGATTATGTAGCCTGTTTTCAAAGGTATATGTTAGCAGCCAGGTCCATCAGGTAAATGAAAGTATAAAGTTGAATGTCATATTTAACATAACATGTGCATAACAGTAACACTATAAAAACTGACAAGAATTTCTCGTGTTCTCCAAAAAGTTATCGTTATCTTGGTTAGATGAACTCTGCTTCAGTTCCCATAGGTGTCAGGGACACCTCAGCTATTCCATGTATTTGTTAAATTTCAACACCAGCTCAATTAATTGAATTAGTTAAATAACTCAATGAGGACAAGATGTGTCAGTGGTTGAGTCAAAAATACATGGGCTTATTGTATGGTAAGTGCTGATACTGGTTGATTTTAGGGGAGGTTTTGAAATGGCTAAGCTGACTTACTTTGACAGAAATAATATCTTGTTTAACAAAAATATGAACATCATTTAAGCATAATGTTCTTTGGCTGCCTGAAAACTTTGCACTGTAGTATATATTTATTTTGTTTCCATTTGTGAACTTTATAAAGATCTTTTTATTGTAAACCTCAGTGTAATTTTCTTCAAATTTAGCTTATAGTTCTTTTGAACCATCCAGTCTGGTATGTGCATCTAAGCAGTCCTCTTTGCTAGGTCACCAGGCCTCTTTTTCTCCTTTCTTCTGTGAAATGTTTTTGCAGACTTTCTTTTTCACCTCTTTGTTAGCATTTTCCTTCTCTATGGCTGGACACTTAATCTGTCATATCTACAGGAATCAGCATTATGGATGTGAGAGCATTCCATGTTTTCCCCATACCTTTCTGTTTTACTTCCTCTCTATTTTCCCTCAGAGATGGCTGTCAAAAACAGCAAAATGCCTTGGATTATGTCAATGGGCCTGCACCAAAAACCAACCATTTAAGAATGTTTGTATAATCAGTGTAACTGAGAAACCTGGGTAATTTTTGATAACTATTTAATCACATTTTTCAACTGCACGTTTTGTTAAACAGAAACAAATATATGCAACTTGAAGTCTTTGTTAACATCATGTTTTGTCTTTCTTTTAAATGTTTTAGTCCTTAATGTTCGTTTTTAGCAGTGTGAACAGTTGACTGGAGCAGCAAACGTTATAACAGTCCTCTGAGAAAAGGCTGAAGAGAAAACACTGAGGTGTTTTACTCACAGTTATGCTGAGAGCTGCAGTCAGTTAAGAAAAGCATTTTTGCAGTGGCTTTGATCTTAATCCTTTATAGTTTGGTCCTGACCTTCACAGGGAGTATTTAGACAGCTTTAAAACAGGGTGCAGCTGACTGAACTGAGGTGTGCTGATCTAAATAGTGGGCCCACACTATTTATTTCCCACTTTCCGTGATTTATGGCACATGGTCCAATCATGCGTGGGTGGGGGCCACGTTGGCTAGTCTCTTAGCTGCTAATTCATCCCCCAGCCATTTCACATCAACGGATGTTTGAAATTTGAAGCATATAGTGCCCTGCCTCAATGACTGCAATTCAGATTTTTTACGCAATGTATGGAAATGTGGTGTGGAAATAGTTTTTAGATACAGTTAAAACTTTTCAGAAGAATAAATTATTTTGAATAAATGGCTGTGTGTGTGTGGGGGTTAGATACACACTACATCCCCACAGTATGATAAAAACCTGTTATTTTGATGTTGTTGGGACCATTTTTTTGCTCACCACAAGGGGAAATTCAATTTTATAAAAATCTCTGACTGCAATCAAAAAACTATGAATGCCAAACGACTTGGTTACTTATGGTTAAGGTTAGGGCTGGGAAGGTTAAGGTTGTCATTGTTGTTGTGATTAGGGTTTTGCCGATAGAAAGGAATGGTCAGTCCCCACAAAGATATGAATACAGGCCTATGTGTGTGGGTGCGTGCGTGTGTGTTTATACACTGCAATGGACCGCTATCCCATCCAGGATATACCTGTCCCCTCTGCTTCCAGGGATAGATCTCACTTGAATTTGAAAGACCAAAGACAATATTGCAGAAAACAGATTAACTGTGTTATGTATTAGACAGTTTATAAGAAGCAAAATGAAACTTGAATTGAATTGCCATAGGATGGTGCTCTAGTCCTCAGTGTATTCTCCCAAAAAGCCATTAAACAGAAATAAAATTCTTTCCACCGAATGTCATAGAAACTGGAAAAGAAAAATGTTTGCAAACATGTGCCCAGTCACTTTTGTCTGAGGGCCAATAAAAAACTGGAACTTTAATTATACTGAAATTAAAAGCAGATTTAAGAAGAAACTGAATTTTTAAATTTTGTTTTATTTATGCAAAATTTCAGTGTTTCGGTAAGGCATATGCAGCTGTAATTTTGACCATGGTGGAGTCACTCCTTTCCTACTCAGTTGAATACCTTAGAGTTTGAGGAAAGTGAAGCTCTCTGGCCACTTTTAGCAGACCTCACCGGAAATTCTCATGAGGCCATTTCCCTTGACTTGTGAGCATGACCTTCGGGAAAGGACGTTCACTCTGGATATTATTTTAATAGCGTATGTCTTATGTTTTTACTGCCAGGTCCCCCATGCCCCAGAGGTCTTTGGCAAAAGCATGTCGAGAGCTTCTGGTTTTTATTGTTCACCAATGAATGGTTCTTTTTCCAGTGTCTGTTGTTTGGAGCTGAGGAATACTGCCAGAGGAGCTTTAATGCACAGGCTTACCCGAGCTGAAGTCCAGGGGCCTCTGTTAAAAAGGGGCCTCAACTAACCTCAGTTAATAATATTGAAGTTATATTTGGCAGTCCCTATGGGATTTTGTAGAGTTTTTTTGTGATTGCTGTGGCCAAAAATGCTTGATTTTGCATTGGCTTTTCTCAAAATTTGTAATGCAATTTGTTGAGTTCCATGTGCTGTGTTTTAAGTATCAAAAGTAAATAGTATTACACATTAATCACATGCATCTATTTATCTTACAAAAAGCGAACTATCCTTCAAATTCACTCAAGGCAAGTTTGAATACAATATTGTAAGTCACAGTGCATCACAACAAGGAAAACTGAGTCGCAAGAGGATAAGCAGATATCTTCATTTTGTTCATATAAAGAGGTGAAACTTGCTTAGTCTGCTAGCACAGATAAACAGAATGATGTCACATTGTTTTTATTCTGTGGAAAATGAAAGATTGACCTACGGGCCAAATTTAAAAATTAATCATAAACATGTCATGGGCCAGTGCTTTGTAACCTCTTCTAAGTAGTGAATGAGCCAATGAAATCCCTCCACCTCCTCTACGGAAAATGATCCAGTGGAATGATCTGCATTATCTTAGAAGTTGTGTCTTTACCTCTGGTGCTGTTAACTTTGAATGTTCATAAAGCCTAAATATCAGCCAGAAATATCGGTATGTTATATGTTGTGAATCTCTATATATTGGTTGTCCCATCCACAAAAAGTCAGTAGAGTACAGTAATGATGTATTTGTACTTTGTTACTTTACACCATTGGTCTCAACAATACAAACAGTGGAGGAAATGTGACTGTCCAGACTTTATTTCCACTTGTGTTCTACAAGAATGTTGCAATGTGTGCAAAACGGTTTGTCTTCACTTTCATGCAGAACATTCAAGAATTCTTTTGCATGGTATTTAGTAGTAATTTTTACTGGTAAATTAGATGCGTTAGTGATGCTCTTCTTCCCCACAGTGCAGCCTACCGAAAAACATGCATGAATATTCACTGCAATGGTGTCACTGGCTGTGGCACATTCTTGATTTGGCCATTTCTTGTAGAAAAGTTGTGGTAAATTTGAATAATTGCAACTCTTGCAAATATCGTGGAGTTTGCATGATTTTGCATTAATTTCTGTGATGACAGAATTGCAAAATTCTGGGCAAACAGAATCTGTTGGTTATATTCGAAGTGCCACTTTCACAGTTTGTTTAAAATGGTTTAATTTTTGGCATGATCCAGTTTTAAAGAAGAATAAGATTAAATTTGATGACGCGTAATGAAAGGTCAAACAGGATGGGGCAGTTTCCAAGCTGGCCATTGGTGGAGTGGACTGATGATTGACACATCCCCGGACTGCGGGGTCCCGGCAAATAACAGCAGAAAGGTGATGTGCATCAAGATAGCTCCCCCCAAAAAAACCAGGTAGCTGAAAACCAGGACAGTGTGGCGCCAGGGGGTGGGTAGCTAATAGGGCAAATATGTTCTGGAAGTGGGCAGCAGGCTAGGGTATTAATATCCAGAAACTGGTCAAAAATATTTTTGAAATCCCAGAAGACACTTGATGCTCAACCCACGTACTTGAATTGCTCCATGAAAAAATAAGTTAATAATAAAACACAAAATAGCCACTGATTGCTAATCATTAAAAGGCAATGACTAATGCCTTGATAGAGTGATAAAGCTCCTTTAGCACATCACTCATATTTATCTGCAAACACACTCAGTTGCTCTATTTAAACAAGTGCACAGGAAAACACTGACTTTAAAAGCTTCATACAGACACGCTTTGGGCTTTACCACTGTAGCTTTACTGCACACCTTTGGACTGCAGGAGGTAACTTGGAGAAAGCCCATGTGACACAGGAAGAACAGGCATACTCCACACACACAAAGTGGAGGCCGGATTGGAACCTCCAACCCTGTTAGTGTGACGCAACAGTGCTACAAATGAGAAAAATTTTGCCATTTAGTGAATTTCTGTATAAAGGATACTCACATTTTAGTGTAAGCTTAACATTAAAAGTCTGTTACTAGAGCTATAAATTATGATCCAGAAGAGTAATGCAGTAATGTTACAATTCTAAATAAATGATCCTAAAGTTCAGTGTGCAGTTAGCATAATGAACTATGAAAACTGCAGAGAAAAAAATTCTGAAATTCTGAAAAACATGGAACAGAATTCATCATTTATTTCTTCAACAGGAACAATTTTCATTTATATAGCACCTTTAATCAACCCAAAGATGCTTCACAGAAGAGGAAATAAACAAAACGTAATTACAAATAAAAGAGAGAAGAGATAAAACTGTCAGGGTTGGTGCTTGTTGGACCCTGCCCTTTATGTCCCTTCTCCGTTTGGCCAGTAGGTGTAGGTCTTTGAATCCTTTACCTTCGTGTTTTTCTCCCTGCTCCTAGACTGCTGTATAGCTCAGAGGGCTGAGCATGTGGTTCAATGATTGAGAACCCAGTGGGTTTTGCTTTGAACTCTGCTTAAGTCCAGTCTCACCTATTTTTGGTTCCTTTTTTGATTTTTGCTGTCCTTAGTGTTTTTTGTTTCGGGTTATGATTTTCTTAGTGTTTTTCTGTCTCAGTTCTTCTACCCATGGTCCACCCTCCTTGTCTTAGGTTCTGGTTTTGTTTTTATACCTTTAAAATCTGTAATCACCTGGTATTCCTAGTGTTTTCTAGTTTGTCTGTTAACCCTCCGAGTTCTCTGATTATCTGATTATCCCTGTTGCTTGTTATTCTGTGTTTTGTTTGATTGGTTGTCTTGTTAATGCTTCATTTCTGCATCCTTGTTAGCTCAGTTTGATTTGTGTATTTAATTTCCTGCCTTAGTTCATTTTGCCACAAGTAGTTGTGTAGTTGAATATGCTTTCTTTTGTTAATAAACCCCCTGTGTTGTCTTGGAGCTACCAAGTGGATCGTCACCCTCTTTTTCCAACAGAGAACAGACCAGTAGACAATGATCAGTCAGAAGTTCTTCATGCTAGTTGGGATAAGCTAAAGAGATTACGTCTGATGCTGTACTTGTCTGTTTTGATGTAAAAATGATTAAATTTTGTTTGTTTTTATGTATATATTTCATATATACATTTTGGAGTGTATCTCTGGAAGTGTATCTATGAATTGGGACTCAGAAAGTTGTCGGTTTGTATCCCAGTGCTGACTGAATGAGCATAACACTGTTGGACTCTTGCAGTGCCCTTAACCCCAAAAACTGCTCCCAGACAGCTTGATAAATGGCTGACCCTGTCCCCACCTACACTAGTGGGCCCTGTGCTCACTGTCCAGCACCGTAGAGCTCAATTGGCATTTGCCATACAATAGAATTTGCATTTCCCCATCTACTTTACACAGATGAGAGCAGGTTCACCCTGAGCACATGAGACAGAAGTGAAGGGGTCTGCAGAAGCTGTGGAGAACGTTATGCTGCCTGTAACATTGTTCTGCATGACCAGTTTGGTGGTGGGTTAGTGATGGTCTGGGGAGGCATATCCATGGAGGGATGCACAGACTATTACAGGCTAGACAATAGCAACTTGACTGTCATTAGGTATCGGGATGAAATCCTTGGACCCATTTTAAGACCCTATGCTGGTGCAGTGGGTCCTGGGTTCCTCCTGGTGTCTGGCCTCATGTGGTGGAGTATGCAGGCAGTTCCTGGAGGATGAAGAAATTGATACCATTGACTAGCCCCCACGCTCACCTGACCTAAATGCAATAGAACACTTCTGGGACATTATGTTTTGATCTGCCAGGTTGCACCTCAGACTGTCCAGGAGCTCAGTGATGCTCTGGTCCAGATCTGGGAGGAGATCCCCCAGGACAACATCCATCGTCTCATTGCATACAAGTACATGAGGGCCATACAAATTACCCAGTACAATTTTGAGTTGCTGCGATGAAATTTCTGCTAAATGGAATCGTAATCTGGTGGTGTGGTACCTTCTGATTGGAAGCATGCTAATATAACACCCATATTCAAAAAAGGGGGTAGAAGTAATCCAGCAAACTATAGGCCAATCAGTTTAACTAGCATTACTGGGAAATTAATGGAAGCTATAATCCAAG
>JAODKC010000044.1:32636559-32651109 GCA_026777985.1 Mormyrops attenuatus | reverse complement strand
CTCGTAATCAGCTACCTTTATTTCCGTGGAACCCATAAAATATCTGTACTTTATATTTCTACTCCCTGCGTGGATTAACGATTAACAATTAATCCACATACAGAAAATACCCCCCAGAACTAGGACTAAGTAAAAACTTGGTCTTCAGGTAACATCATATTTATTGGCTTTCACACTCCAGTTGATCCAACCAGTAATTACAGAAATTGAAGAGGGGGGGAATGGGACAGGTGTAAGGATTAGATGGGGAGAGAGGTGACGTGGTTGTCTGAGGAATACATTGTTGTTGTTCCGACAGCATCTTTTCTAGATCATTTATGACCCAAGAAAAGAAAGTTACAAATGTTTTTACTGTTCAACCTGCAAAAAAAAAACTAATTAAAAAATTTCTGCTTCAGTGACAAACCACAGAAATGAAACGATGCAATTCTTTTGAGAATTTGCTTGTAAATAAACCCAATCCACTGCCCCTCCCTCCAATACTGCAGGCTGGCCTGTGTCTGGAGGGGTGACTTTGTGTCTTTTTTGCACAAAATATATTTATTTATGTATTTGCACTTGCACTAGTGTAGTTTTGTTTTATGCACTTTTTCTTTAGTATCTGAATGTGTTTTTGTCTATGGCTGATTTGTTTATTGTTTGATCGTGTCTTGTGTTGCTGGAGGACCCGCAGAGTATGAATTTCATTGTACTGTGTGCCATTGTCTCTAGTATATATGACAATAAACTTGAATCAGATCTTCCAATAGCTTATCCTGAGCAGGATCATGGGGGTCCTGTGGCTTATCTCAAGCAGCATGAGGCACACTCAGGACAGGATGTCAGCCCATTTCATGGCACATAGAAACACAATCATACTTTGGGAATTTGGAGATGCTGTTTAGTGTAATTGCATGTCTGCAACTATAATTTCTATAAATCTTTCAGCTATATTTGAACACCAAATAATTTAAATTGGGTTTTTATCGTGCCATGGTGAAAATCTGGGTCAAGTGATAGTTTGCCAGCATGCCTGTCAAAATGATCAGTCATAGCACTGTAATCCATTGGGAGGAGCTACATATGAAGTGCACAAGGTGTGAATTTATATGTGTAAATGTCTTTCAATTATATTCACCTGAGTGAGCATACAAGCACAGGAGATTTATTATTAATGAATAACATGACAATGAAATAGTGAGAGAGATTATGAATATGCAAATGATGATATTACATGAGTAAGAATAGCACTTCTGGCTCATGGATAAGTAATAAAGAGATTATGTTGTGGTGTAGGGTGCAAACAGTCAAGAAAACAATCTTTCTGGTTTACAGAAAAACTTTAGGGCCTGCACTATTTGCTTATTATTGTTTTGGTGATGTGAAGCCATAAAGCAGAAACAATGTTGGACAGGGTGACAAAGCAGCCTCTGGGGATGAAATCTGCTCTGCCAGCCTAGCCAGTAGTCTGCTTTTTAGCAGGAATCACAAGATACCAACATCACGAAAATCCACTATAAGAATATAACTATACAGAATACCGTTGTATCTTTTAGATAACGAAATATGAATTTGATAATTTTCTATAGAAAATTTCACAAAGCAGTTTATTTTGAAAAATATCATTTCACAGATGTACACATCTGGCAATACAATAAACATGATGTAGGTAACTTGTCAGAAAAAAACAAAATCTAAACCTTACAGGGTTGCAGATGTTTGTAGGGTCTTGAGTATTCTTTTAATACTTTAAAGACATAGTCGTATATCTGTTAACCAGTCCTCAGCTCTGGACGCTTGCAGCTAAAACCTGGATTTGACCCAGTGTATTTCATGTTTCATCTCCTCTAGCTGCCACACACATGCAGACAATGTATCATAAATTCCAGCCTATTCCTTCCCTAGATGTCAAATACAGCCTCTTATATAAGTAACTCATCACCAAGGAATGGAATATTCTCAGATCTGCTGTAAATGGTCGTTCCTGTTGGTATATGTGCTGCATCACAGAGAAAGGGTCTGATGTAAAGCAAATGTATAAAGCTCAATCTTGATATATGTCCTCAGCTGCAACACTTGATGGTGACTTACATGTATGCATTTTCGAAGAGTAATAAACAGTACAGTGTGTCTTAGCTGTACTTATGTAATGCATGTATTTTTATTTTAAGGTTTTAATAACCGTGTGGTCTGTGGTGGGTGATATCGTGGAACTCATGAGGCCAGGATCAGGACAGGAACCAAGGCAGGAGGCTGGGCAGGAATCACAATGGGAGCAGGCAGATTTCGAGGAAACAGCTGGGCTAGGACCAAGAGGCACCATGGTGGGTACTAATGACAAGGTACCAGCCGTTGGCAGGTCCAAAGCCAAGGAGACGCCGTCCACAAATGAGGCAGCTGGTAGCAAGCAGGCAGAAGTCAGCGAGGCGGCCACAGGTGAGCAGGTGGAGGCCGATGAGGTGAAGGCCGCAGGCAAGCAGGAGGGAGCCAACTAGGCAATGGCCTCAGTGAGCAGGCAGGCGAGCAGGTGGGAGATGACTGGGAGATGGCCTTAGGTGAGCAGGTGGGAGTCGACTCAACGGTGGCTTCAGGTCAGCAGGCAGGAGTCAACTGGGCGAAGGCCTCAGGCGCGCAGGCAGGAGCCGACTGGGTGACGGCTTCAGGCAAGCAGGCGGGAGTCGACTGGGCGGTGATGGCCTCCGACGAGCCAGGGGCTGATGAAATGACTGCAGGAGAGGGGCTCGCAGGTCAGGAGCCCGACATAGCAGGGCTGTCACGGATGGTGTGCCCCCGCCTCCCTTGCCAGGAGACAGAGACTCAGCCTGCCCCTCTTTGAAACTTCCCCTGGTACTGGGGACCTTTTTGGACCTGGGGACTGGTGTGGCTTAAGTCCTGGACAGGGACCCATGGAGCATGACTCAGGGTAATAGCACTCCAGTTCCTCCAGGGAAACATCTTCCAGGCTTGATGCCTCTAGGCTCATGGCTTCTGGAACATCAGGTACAGGGTGAGTGGCAGTCGGAGAATCAGGATCAGCACTGGTGGCGGCCTGTGTGTCAGGTGCAGGACTGGTGGCGGTTACCGGGTGGTGATGGCTAGGTGGGGGTCTGGACGGCCACTGGTTGCCTCATGGTGAACACAGGTACAGAGTCTGGCTGAGGCAAGGCATATATTAGCAAGGGGCCAAGAGGTGAAGCAGGCCTCCTCTCGTAGGACCTTGCCGCATCCCTCCCCGATGACCTCCTCCTGGAGGGTCCTGGAAACGGCAACCAGGGCCGTGGGGAGGAGGCGCCAACCAAGAATCAGGATCCACGACAGGAGTCAGGTGTACGGCTGGCGGCAAGGCAGGTACTGATGATGAGGAGCCAACCGTAGGTAGGTCCAAAACCAACAAGATGCCAGCCACAAATGAGGCAGCTAGTAGTGAGCAGGCAGAAGTCAGCGAGGTGGCTACAGGTGAGCAAGCAGGGGCCAACAAGGTGACGACCATAGGCAAGCAGGTGAGAGCCGACTGGGCGATGAGGGCCACAGGCAAGCTGACCGGGGGCTGATTATGTGACAGCAGGTGAATCAGGGCTGATGAGGCAAGCACCACAGACTGGGCAAGCTAGGCATGAACCGTCTGGGCAAATGCCTGTGGGCAAGCAGGCAATAGTCATCTGGGTGATGGCTGCGGGCAGATATGCATGAGTTGTCTGGGCGATGGCCACAGGCAGGCAGGTAGCTGGATGAGAGTCAGGAGCTGGGATGAGAGCGGAGCAGCCTTTTTGGGGCGACTGCAAGGCAAGATCTGGAACTTGCTCAGGAGGCGATCGTTTGGCGGGAAACTCTCTGTTGGCAGACAGAGCATAGCGAGACCCTCCGCCGGTGGGTGCAGCACGGCAGAACCCTCTGGTAGTGAGCAAGGCACAGCAGGGACCTTGAGCAGTGAGCAAAGCATAGCAGGGATAGCTGGGCTGGGTGCTAGCGGAGCAGCGAAGAACTCATCTAGGCCAGGTACTAACGGAGCAATGAGGAGCTCATCTGGGTTGGGCGCTAGTGGAGCAGTGGAGATCTCACCTCCTCAAGACTGCGGTGTGGTGGCTTCTCTTGAGCCGGGTGTGGTAGCAGCGGCAGTCTCTCCTAGATCGGATAGTAGCAGAGCAGTGGCCTCTTCTGGACCATGCGCTAGAAGAGCAAAGGCCTCTTCTGGGCCAGGTGCCTACAGAGCAGCAGAGGGCTCACCTGGGCCGGGAGCTTGCGAAGCAGTGGAGGCCTCTTTCGGGCTGGGCATGGTGGCAACAGTGGCCTCCTCTGGGCCGGATGTAGTGAGAGAGAGAATGGGCTCTGGGAACAGTTAAAATAATGGCTGGAGTCAAGGGCATGGCAATGATCTCACCCGTGACAGGTTCACGTCCCCTTTTTTTGTTTTTGCCTTTGCTTTTGTCACTCCAAGATGGTGGGCGGAGCTGTGGCGGGTTGCTCAATCCCCTGTGGCTGGGATTCAGCATGCTGTGAGGTCGAAAGCAGTGGGGAGGCAGCCGAACAAAGACCAGGGCCGTAGATCAACTTCCCTTCTCAGGTGGAGTACCTCCCTTAGGCTCCCCACAATTTGTTTCACCTCTAGTGGGTGAGTGGTTGGAAGCACCAGCTCCCAGTCAACTTCATCCAGCAATGTGATGACTGCAGGAGAAGCCTGAACTAGGGGATCTTCATAAAGCCTCCAGTAATACCCTGGAGGGTAAAATATTCATTGGCGGTGTCTCTGGATGCTAGAGTGGATTCACATCGTGAAGAAACAGTGGGTTGTGCGGCTATGCATGGTGGGACAGTCATGGGATGTGTGGCTTCCCTGAGTTCTTAGCCTGGAGGAGGATAGTCGAGCACCTCCTCTTCTGACCCTATCACATGTCTTGCCCAGGGCTCTTCTGGCTTATCTGAAGCACCACATGGTAGCGAGGCATCAGAAATGTACTCTCTGGAAGTGATTGGGAGGCAAGGGTGCAGGAGCCCACTTGAAGGCAGATCTTAGATGGGTTTTGGGAAGAGCTGCAGGGTCTTTTGGACAGTTCTCTCGAGTTAGAAGTGGGAGAAGGACGACTGAAATGCAGGCTGTGTGCAAGTAAGCCCCTCACAGGGGCATTTATTACAGGGATCAGGCAGGATTGCACATGTAAACAGGGAACAATGGCTGAACAGGGAGCACAGGATTAAGAGATGTTAATATATATGACCAACAAAGCAGCAAATGCAAGGCAGCTGTGGCTGGTTAAACAGAAAGTAGAAACAGGAAGTAAGACTAATAAGATTCAGGCACGGCTGATTATAAGCCATGCCTGAGGGAAATGTAGGGATCGGACAAGCAGGGCAGGGCTGGATGTGACAGTCCGTAACCAATGTAATGAATGAGGACTTCTTACTAGAGATAGCACCAATCCAATATAAACCATCAGTATTTGGCCGATACAGGCAAAAAATATTGGATTGGATACGGGGGGCACTGGGGAATAAGAAACTGGTCCCATTTTCTATCAGAGATGGATCTAGCCTGAAAAAAACACCAAAATGCTTCTATCCTTAGTGTGGCATACCATAAACAGAAGTAAGGGTCACATGCTAGCTAGTTCAATGCATGTATGTCGGAGCTGTTATGTTGGCCTTGTGGAAATACAGTACTTTATGCTGAAGGAGGAAGATAGCAAAATTGCAATGTATGGAAGGCCACTGCTGATTTTTCTTATGTCTGAACATGATAAAATTCATACAAAGTAGATGTCTTCAAACTTGTATTTGGTTAATTACTCCTTAAAGGTGTTATCTGTGCTGCATTACATACTGTATTTCGTATTGGAGACTTTTGTGCACCTCACGGGCCTTTTTGTGATCAATTTCTCTTGTAGCTTCCTCAAAGAACTCAAGTAGATTAGTTAAACAGGATCTACCTCTTCTAATTCCACATTGGCTATCCCTCAGAATGTTATTGAATCCAGGTCATCTACCATTTTCTGTTCGATTTTAGCTTCCATTACTTTTCGAGTTATGCAAGTGTAATTAACTGGCCTATATTTTGATGGATTACTTCTATCCCCTTTTTTGAATATTGCCGTTATATTAGCATGCTTCCAATCAGAAGGTACCACACCAGCAGATAAGGATTTCTGAAATAGCAAAGGTAAAGGTTGGCAAATAATATCCCTCATCTCTTTTAAAACTTTAGGTAAGATACCGTCAGGGCCCAGCGATATACGAGCATATTTATTTTGATCTTAGCTGGACTTTTGTAGCTTTAGTTATACGTATATTGGTCAAAGACAAAGTTGGATTAGGAATAGGAGTTGGTAACCAGAACAGCATGTAACCATCTATATTATATTCTTCTCCATCATTGTCACTCACATGTATGGTTTTCTGTCCCTTAGCAAATAATTAAGAAATCCTACACTGGCTGCTTCCAGTGGAGATTGGCAGAGGTCTATGTTAATAAGGTGCTTGCATGCTTTTGCCCAAACATCCCGCAAAAGCGTTTATATCCATTGCACCCCTGCTGCCACTGATATGATGACATGGCACAGCTCTGAGAAGATTAGGAGGGGGCTGTCCCGGCTCCGGCCCTAATGGGACATGACACTGGCTCCAGGTTGGCTGATCATCTCCTGGAATTCAATAGGAGCTGCCCTTTCCCATCCGGCACATTAAATCAATGATCATTACCTGCTAATCACAACAGAGAGCATGGCAGCCCTTCACTGAGCCCGCACTGGGGTCCTAATCAGCCTGGCCTGTCTTAGATGGGCCTCAGCCAGGCTCCACCTATGGTGGCATCTACATGGTACTAGGTCGGTGGTTCTTTTCAGCTTCTGATTTATCTGATGGTGGCCGAACACTTCAAACAATGTCCAGACAAAATGAAATCGAACACGTCGGTGAATCTGTTGCATGCTTAAAAGGATGTTGCTTTGTTCATTCTATGTCACTCTGGAACCCTAGAGGGCGCAGAATGTTCTTGATGCGGCAGACCCACATATTGAGTGCAAAAAACGCATTGTGACGAGGATGTTAGTCATTTTAATAAAGGAGATGACAGGTCTTTTAAAAATGAAAATTGCTGTCTTAACAGCCACTATAGGTTTAATACTAGTAGCGGCATAAAACTCACAGTTACATGCTAACGAAACACAAATTCCAAGGCAAACACTACACCGTTATGACACTTACAATTTACATCACAAAAACACAAATACACATAAAAATGTACACGATTTACAGATATGTGCATTGTGGTGCAAAGCATGCTGGTAACTGTATAATTTGTCCTGTTGACCAACCCTGCATCATCATATTTATGTCCGAAAAGTCAGATAAAATATTATTTTTAATGTACTAATACTAGTAGATTATATGTGGTATGATTTTTTTGCTGTTATTCCCAGGACATTGGTGTCTCAGTTGTGGGATGGGTATTAGCTGCACTGCATTGCACAGTAATGATCTACTCCTCAGTGTAAATCACTCTAATCTCAATCCCAATGCACTGATGCTCTGTTGGGTCACTTCCCTCCATTAAGCTTGGCAAAGCTAGTTTAAGCTTCACTCTGGAAGGAAAGTGCACTGGCTGACACTCATCGCAGGCTGTATTGCCTCTTATCCTATTAAAAGGCCCTCTATTCTATATGAGCACTCAGATCTGTGATGTCATTGGTTCTCTTAACCATGCTCTGAGATTAATTTATTCTATTAACAGGGAAGCAGTAAACTTCAAGATCAGGATATTAATCAGAATCTTTATCTTGCCATCAAAAAACATCCACAGGGAGATGAAGCTACTCAGAAATCAGAACTTTACAGTGCTTTTTGCTGGTAGCTGGCAGCTCTATACCTATACCGGGTCTTAAAGTTGGGGGAAAGGGAGGGCAAGACTTACTAAGGGTCAGCGGCCCATTAATCATTTGTTGGAGTTTCCGCACTGCCGAGCATGTCACGTCTCCATTAGGATAGTTTGTTTCTTCTTTCTGACTGGATCTAGTCAGCAGGGGGCTCTCACACATCTTCGTGGGGCTTTGTTGTAGTCTGGAGCCAGTAAGACTGAGTGGGGGGGAGGAATCACCTCCCTTCCTCCAAAGCAGCTTATACTGCTCAGGGACAGCTGCCTGAGCCACCATTCTGCAATTCCTCAGCTTCAGCTGAAAAGTTAGTAGCAGTTTAACCAGGCTTCCCTTTAGATTTTTGTTATAAAATTCCAGCCAATACAGTTCCACAGGTCTGAAGGACAATGACTGAGCATTTTGGCAAAATTTGTACAATTTGTACATGCAGCTCTATACCATTTTTGGCATGTGAGCGGCTGGAAATCTTGGCTGCTTGATAAAGTGAGCCCTGCTGGTGGAGGCATGCCTACAAAGGCCCGCTAACAAAGAATGGTGCCTCTGGAGGCTGACAGCACCGTGACCTGCTCCCTCTTGGTTTGGGGGAACCTTCTCATCAGAACATCCACCTGGTCTTGGATGTATTGCCAATTAAGTGCAGTATGGTAATGATGCCCAAGGTGTACATGACACAAAGCAGCAGCAAATTAGTCTAGAATATGCCAGCTTATCTTTAAGAGAGCACTGGCAAGAGTTTACTGCATTACGATTACTGCTAATGATATGTTTGTGACTGGATTTATTCTTAATTTCATGAAGCACAGATATAGTTTTTAGATTAGATTGGAGATATGTACACGGGAAAAAATGTTTTTTAATATGAATCTTTTTTTCTTGTGAGCCAATTAATTAAACCCAAAGCATGAATCTTAAGTGCTGTCACAAGCTTCCTTAATTCATGTGTTATAAATTGTAGCATAATTAAACTTCAAAATAATAGACCCTGGGTGTTTGACTCCCTTTGTCATTGACTTTTCTATAAATATTGCAGTCTCTCATTTGCACAGATTGCTGTTTTTATCGCCACTGTTTTAATTCAAAAGCTACTTGCTTTAAGATGCAATTACATGCAGTTAGATGCAATTTATTTATTTCAATTTATCTGTGTTTAGTGGATGATAATGTTTTCTGTGTTGCTTTATATACATACCATTTGTTATATACCACCCAGATGCTCTGTGCATGATTTTTAAGAATAAACAAACTGTTGCCTGAATTTATAGAATTAGCATTGATTCCTCAATTAGATTTTTTTAAAATCCTTTCTTCCAGCATAGGTACTGCTGTTCTTTTTTCCCAAAATATGTATTTCCTGAATACATAGGACACCTATGAGGTTCAAAAAGTCTAAACCTTCTCTCCTCAGTTTTGGGGATATTCCAGTTCTTAGTTACAGCCCTGTGTGGAAAGTAAACTAATGATTGTGCATCTCTCGGAATTCATTGTCAGACCTGTTGTTCAGTGAGTTTCCAAACTGAAAGCTTTGTAACTTCCTGCGTCAGTACTAAGAATAATTGCATTAAATTATTGGACAGAATGAACCTATAATTATCCACTGCTTGTCCTGGTCAGGGTCATGGGGGGGATAACCCATGCAACAGTTTTGGGTTACATATCTAGGTGTGTGGAGTTTAAGTCAAGGGAGGTGATGCTACGATTATACAAGTCCTTGGTAAGACCCCACCTAGAATATTGTGTGCAGGTTTGGTCACCATTCCTTAAAAAGGACATTGCTGCCTTGGAAAAGGTTCAACGTAGGGCTACAAGAATGATTCCTGATCTTAGAGGAATGTTTTATGAGGACAGGTTAGCTGAACTGAATCTGTTCAACCTCGCGCAAAGGAGATTAAAGGGGGACATGATCCAGGTATGTGTATAAGATTCTAACAGGTCTCGATGCTGTACAGCCAAATGGCTACTTTAATATTAGCTTAAATACTAGAACTCGTGGCCATAGGTGGAAATTAGTGGGAGAACATTTTAAACTGAATTTGAGAAAACACTTCTTTACACAGCATGTAGTTAGAGTATGGAATAGTCTTCCTGCTAGTGTAGTGCAAGCTAAAATCCTGGGTTCCTTTAAATCTGAGCTAGATAAGATTCTAACAACTCTGAGCTATTAGTTAAGTTCTCCCCAAACGAGTTTGATGGGCCGAATGGCCTCCTCTCGTTTGTAAATTTCTTATGTTCTTATGTACACAGGGATGCAGAGTCACAAAGAGCACAGGTGGGATTCAAAGTTACAAAAACATAGAGAGAACATGTAGATTCTGCACACACGCAGAGCACAGGTGGGATTCTAAGCCACAAAACACAGGGAGAGCATGCAGATTCTGCGCACACAGAGCACAGGCGGGATTCAAAGCCACAAAAACACAGGGAGACCATGCAGACTCTGCACACAGAGCACAGGTGGGATTGAAATGCCCATTACTGGAGAAGTGACACAACAGTACAATACTCATGGAGCCAGTTTAAAATTTTATAATTCAGATCAAAAACTGTTTGCTACAATTTCTGGCAGTCTATAATGTTTTTTTTTCGTCGTCAACTTTTTTTTTTTGTGATTCTCAACAAAAAAGTCATCCCGGACCTCAGAAATGTACACATGCTACACTTGTTCTGAATGCAGACTAAGTGTGAAAAGTGAGTTGTGTTTATCTGTCTACATTTAAGAATTCATAATATAACCACAAAAGGTGTGAATGACAAAATATATGTAAGACTGATGGAGGATAGTGTGATTTTTGGGGGCGAAGAAACTCAAAGGGCTTGAGTGTGATCGTCAGAAAAGTACAATACAGGACAAACTCTACAGTTGTATGACTACTGCAGAAACTGTTTATAACCGGCACTCTTCATCAGCCCCACCATCCTCACCCTAAGTCATTCTGGTAATTAGGTCAGCTCCTAATCTGCTGTGTCTGTATGGCTACCTCTGTCCAGCAGCTGACCTGAATGGCTACAGCATCTTGATGTTAGTTTGACCCATGACCTGGACCCCTTCTTAGACGGCCGCCCACTGACCTGTCAAATGGGCTCTTTTATGCTTCTGACCCCCAGGGTCATGACTGCCTCTTTAGCCTGAAATATGACCACATGAGCCACAAAAACTGGCGATTATCACTCTGCCAGAGAATAGAGCGGCACACCCAGTTGAATCTAATGACAAGTTTGGTGTATCTGCCACTTATTTCTTTGATGATGTAAAACAATTAAATGCAATGATACAAGCACAACAAATAATTTCAGATAATACATCAAAAACTATTTTCCACTGAATTATTAGCACAGCTTGCACTATTAAAATTATGGCATATAGTCCAAAAAATGTCATTTAATGTGCACTTGCTGGTTCTTATATCCTGAATCTGTGCAACTGAACTGATGTTTCTATCTGTTAATGGTTCAGATAATCACCCATCTAAGAGCACCATCACATCTGTGGAGGAATATACCTGATTTAAGAGATCATTCCCTGTTATCACTGTCTCTGGTAGTTCAATGAGAAAACCACTTATGGTCTTTGCCCCCTCTTTGCCTTGACAATTTGTACTTACATCTTGACAATTTGATCTTACATTAAGATCTACTCCTCAGAAGGCCACACCAGATTTGGCAATAAAGCTTAATTTCCTTAAATTAACTTCACTCTGAGTCAAGCTGCAGCGTATGATGTAATATCATTGCAGACAGACGTCCTCTGGCTCTTGCATCTTAAAAAGCATGCTGTGGGGGATGTCTGAATGGCTCTCAAGGTGTACAGTATGTGCCAGTGGTTCATTGACACTGTTAGAGTTACCTTGACACTAGAAAAGAGAGCAGCACATTTTCTGGATTTACAGAACAACATAAATTTCTGTGGTATTGATGGTTCTGCTATCCACCAGGTAAATAGAAGTTCTTTGTGGTGAATCTATGGTTGTGATGTCAATAGATAAATAGACTAAATAATTAACTGAATAAATTTTTGTTACTTCCAAAAACAATTTGTCAAATTACTGTCAATTCTTTCCTCAAATGTTATATTCATAAAAATATACTTGCCTTATGTTAAAGAACTTCAAAGAGCTTAAGGATGTAATTCTATATTTCAATCCCCAATGACTAATTTGGAATATACAGCTGACTGATGACTGTAATGTTGTAGCGAATTATCTGAAAAGGGTCCTAGGTCATGGATTGCACTTTTCTTTTTATGGGGTTTTGGCCATAATGTTGAATAACTTACACAATGTTTTCCACTTATGTTAAGCTAAAATACATGAAGGAGCTTCAGTAAGTAACAAAAATCACTTACACAAAGCAGTAGGACTGAATTCTGCTCTTTCTTTTAGCACATTGCAATGCTGAAACCATACTAACTCAAATCACTGAATCACAGTGTGAATTTGTAATGCATGATATGTAATGGTTTTTACCAAATGATTATGTTGTACTCTATGCAGAGTCTCATCTGATGCCCTGAGATGATTGGCATGAGAAAAGCCACCTGCTGGAGCACTGAGCTGAATGCGCATGAATGGATCTACTCTATGAAATAGAAAAAAAAGGGGAAACGGCTCCCTACTCAGGGCTGTTGGTGTATTGATCACTAATATGCATCCAGCTTTCATAGGCCTCTCCTGGTTGCCTGGCTTAAACAATATTTGAGTGATCTATACCAGGCGCTTAGCCACGTAGTAAACAAGAACGTGTTTGAAATCCCCTGCCCCCAAACTTTTCTTATCACTTATCAGGCACATAGCCGTGTAGTAAAATTACCTTGACTCGCAAATTTGCTACGATGGTGGACAACCCCCCTTCCACACGCCCTGGGTGCACACCCTGGTAGATTCTTGTGAAAGAGACCTATCAGTACGGTTGCTACATTTATTTTCAGCTATTGGCTTGGGCTGTGCCCCTCCCCAGATGTCACACTGTCAGTATTGAGGGGGCATATGGGTATTCCTGTACTATGATCTGCTGGTCCCCAAACTGGACCTCACAGCTTTCAGTCCACTGGATTCCAACTTCCCTCACTGTATTTTTCTTTTACTGGGTTTATTCTCCAATCACATCAAAATTACAACCTTTGTGACCCTCTATCACAGGTGTGCACAGGAATAGATTCTCTATAAATACTGCACCTGAATACACAACACCCTGCCATAACACATCACTCTCTGCATCCTCTCCCTTTTTCTTGTTCTTAAGTGGCAGTCACTTGTGTGTCTCAGCAGCATGAGCTAACAAGCTGGCTCAGAGCACTGGCAAAACATCTTAGCTGAGAATCAATAACCCACTGGAGAGAAAGCTATGTTGCCACTTAGCTCAATGTTCACTTCCTGTTATTTCGAAGGACAGATGATATTTTCCTATCCCTGAATGCAGGGGCGGATCTACTGTGGTGGTATGGGGTGGCATGTGCCACCCTAAAATAATCTCTTGCCAGCCCTAGTTACACTCTCTAAATGGCATCAAGGTAAGCCCAATAAATCATGAACAACAAGGTTTAAAATTTTCTACATGGAGTGCATCAGTTAATATGTATGATTTAGTGTTGTCTTGTGCTATATAAACCTGCGGTTATCATCAAAAACAAAATACAGTAATCGTAAGACAAACTTTAATTTGTGTACACCAATGAATTTTAGTTTTAGTATTAACAGGAATGTTAAATCTGCATTTGCATAATTTCAAACTTATGCTGGACATATATTTTTAGCTGAACCACCTCATGTTCTGGATTTTATACTTACTGTATGCTTATTTGTTATATACGCCATACAGTGCATAAAATCAAAATGCATATTATTTTTTTATCTAACTGGAATGTTTAATTATTTGGGCTAATTCCAATAAGAAAGTTATAGACTATATTTATATGAAACGTGTATACTTACTGCATTTGATGTATTTTAACCATATATGGTACATATTACAGAATGTAACACCTGCAAATGTATAAAGAAACAGCTTTGATTTTGCCACCCAAACTGATTTCCATGCCACCCTAAGAAAATTTCTCTAGATCCACCCCTGCCTGGATGTACATAACTGACAACTGTTGCTCTTGGAAAGTGACAGTGAGCAAAGTGTGGCTCTGTGGGTTTGGACTTTCTGTATATGATTGGAAGGTAAAATGCCTAAGTTCAAATTCCTTAGCCAGCAGAGTGATTTCACTGTTGGTCTCTTGAGCAAGGCCCTTTCACCCTACTTGCTTCAAGGACAGGCTGACTCTGCTCTCTTAATTGTATATTGCTTTGGATAATGCATCTGCTAAGTAAATAAGTTGGGGTTGGGAAATTTAACACATTGCATTATGCAACAAATTAAATGTAAGCTTAATTTTAAAGCTTCCAGGGTACCACGCATACTCTCCTATATGCAAAGGTGTTTTCATAAGAAACATAAGAAATTTACAAACGAGAGGAGGCCATTCGACCCATCAAGCTCGTTTGGAGAGAACTTAACTAATAGGTCAGAGTTGTTAAAATCTTATGTAGCTCAGATTTAAAGGAACCCAGGGTTTTAGCTTGCTCTACACTAGAAGGAAGACTGTTCCATATTCCAACTACACGCTGTGTAAAGAAGTGTTTTCTCAAATTCACTTTAAAATGTTCTCCCACTAATTTCCACTTATGGCCACGAGTTCTAGTATTTAAACTAATATTGAAATTTAGCTGAA
>JAODKC010000044.1:32618187-32636459 GCA_026777985.1 Mormyrops attenuatus | reverse complement strand
CTACCTTTATTTTAGTGGAACCCATAAAATATCTGTACTTTATATTTCTACTCCCTGCATGGATTACCTTACATTTACCTATGTTAAATTTCATCTGGCAGGTATCAGCCCAGTCGCTAATTAAGTCAAGATCCCGTTGAAGCCTCTCTGCTGCGAGATCCTTCAGGTTTTCCTTCAGGTTTACTTAATTATGTTTTCGGGACTGGTCTGTCACTGACACTGCCACAGATGCTTTGCTTGTTAAGATGACTAAAAACCATTTGATGGATGGTAAACTTTGCAGGGATATTGTATGGATGACAAACTGGAGCTGATTATATTTTAAAACAGATTGCTCCAAAATTAAAGTGGGGTGCCAGATTTTCTGAATATTCTGCATCCATCCATCAATCCATCCATTTTCTGACCCTTATCCAGGGTCGGGTCGCAGGGGCAGCAGTCTAAGCAGGGATGCCCAGGGCTCCCTCTTACCAGCCACCTCCTCCAACTCCACCGGGGGAGTACTGAGGCGTTCCCAGGCCAGCTGACAGATATAATGTCTCCGGCATGTCCTGGGTCTGCCCCGAAGGTCTCCTCCTGGTTGGACATGCCCCAAACACCTCCCCAGGGAGGCATCCAAGAGGCGACCTAGTCAGATGCCCAAACCACATCAACTGGCTCCTTTCGATGTGGAGGAGCAGTGCTCTACTTTGAGCCCCTCCTGAATGTCTGAGCTCCTCACCCTATCTCTAAGGCCGAGCCCAACCACCCTGCAGAGGAAACTCATTTATGCTAGTTGTATCAGCTGTCTCATTCTTTTAGTCACTACTAGGAAGTTAGATTGACTGGCAAATTATTGAAAGCTTCAAAGCTTGAAAACTTTTCGGCTCTGCTCCCTCTTTACTATGGCAGAACGGTACAATGTACACATTATTTGATCTCCCACCCCCTTCTTCCCTCACTCATGAACAAGACCCCGAGATACTTAAACTTCTCCACTTGAGGCAGCAACTCATCCCCCACCAGGAGAGTGCAATCCACCATTTTCTGGTCGAGAACCATGGCCTCAGGCTTGAAGGTGTGGATCTTCATCCTGGCCGCCTCACACTCAACTGCAAACGGTCTCACAACATGCTGCAGGTCGCTGGCCGACGATGCCAACAGGACCACATCATCTGCAAATAGCAAACACGCGAGCGATCCCGAGGCCCCGAACCGGACCTTCTCTGCCCCTTGGCTATGCCAAGTATTGTTTTTTTATTGCTAACCCCCTCCAACTCGGCAAATTTTATCAGTAGCAGTGTATGAGAATTTAGTCATGTTACTTTTTTGAAGGGTGGGGAGAGTGTGTAAGATAGGCTTGTAATAATATTTTAGCCGAACCCCACCCCCCAGCTAAATTAATCATGGGGAAATTTAATTGTGTCACTTAGCCCTAGTTCAAGCCTTATGACATACAGGGGCACTGGAGAGATTTTTGAAATGGGGCAGACCAAACTGTGAGCAAAAGGTCTCAACTTTTAAGCTTAAGTGGCCATGCTTGATTAGATGCTGTTTGGGCTAATGGTTTAATACACTAATCATTTTGAATGGCACTGACCAACATGCACTGTTAATTTGTTGTCTGGTATGGAGTTGTCAATCACCCACAAATGGCCTATTGAAAACTAACCTAAACAACACATAGCCTTTTTTACAATGTGTTGCAAGTTTAAATTAACTGAACCCCAGGATACTGTATTGTCACACATGTGAAGAAACATTTATTTAACATAACATTTAACATAAATTGGCTTATCTGAGATATACTAAACCTGATGTTGACAATTGCATTCAACATAGGCTTGGTATCAGGTCGTTATCGGTAACCTGGGACAATTTTTCAAATTTTGAAAGACTGCCGAGATGGATCTTTGTTTTTTCTGGATTGTATTCTTTTCTGAATTACATACCTTTTTGACTTTAATTCTGACAAGCCCCTGTTTCTATGCCAAACTTCTTTACCAATTTGCAGTCATTCCCCATCCCATCAGATGCTTAATTGTATGTCTTTGTCTCTGTCTTAAAGTGTTACGTCTGTATTATCTTCATGGCTGAGTATTTATATTCTGTATAACTTTTTCAATACATCATTTTCAATACAGCCAACGAGAACATTATTTCAGCTCCACACACAGTATGACTCCACATGTCATATATCAGAAGTTCACAATAAAAGATCTTTCATTTAGAACACGGCCATTAACTGATTGTTTCTCTCTGACTTAGACTTTCCATTTTAGAAAACAACTGTTTCATTTACTGCTGTGTAGATGCCTTGTATCAATCTGCTGTCCAGTAAAACATTTTTTTTTCGTTATTCAGGGATATCATTCTAAATACTAGTTAGCTACAGTGCAGTATTAATATGGTTTTCCTTAGCAATGTCTTTACGAACAAAATAATAAATTACGCAGAGGATGGTTATAGTTAACAAATAGCAATCCCAAAATGGCACAAAGTGCAGTAGGTGTATTGCGATCCGCTCTGGAGGAAGTGAATCATGACTGAGAACAGACACATGGATGGTGTCAACAGACACAGATCTATCTTCATTCTGTAAATGATGGGTATGGCCGCAGGAGTGTAATTTGTAAATTATGCATTTATATCATGGAGCACATTTACATGTATTTTTCATGCACCCCTATAACTGTTAGCCTTTGCTAATATATTCTTCCCTCCTCCTCAACATGCATGCAGAATATGTGAGATTCTGGGGTATAGAGGGGACACGATAAAGGGAGAGCAGATAACATTAAGTACCACTTAGGCACTTTGATCACCAAGGATTATCAATTTGCCCATGGGAAAGCCTTGTATATTTTCCAAAGTGAATCAGTGTTATTACTGTGACAGTTGGGATGAGGACAGCCATGCTCACGTTCCAGTCAAATATGCATGAATAGGGACGTGTCTATGTGAACACCTTCTAATTATACATATGTGTATATGCTCAAGTTTTTTTATGTCATTAGTAGCTAATAATTTTTTCTGAATACATTATGAATTCACAAAATGGTAAAAATCCAACATAACATTACTTGTATTTCATGATTACTCACTAAACTGGCACATGTACTGAAGTACAGAATAAAATCTGACATTTTGAAATTTATCAGTGGACTTCTTACTGTTATATGTGGTTATATCCACAGTAAAACACTGGAATAATTAATTGTTGGGAGTTTGTCCTGAATCTGTGCTGTTTCCCTTCTCAGTGCACAACCAAAGCTGAATGATACGAGGGTTAAGAACAAAGTCGTCTCTCAAAGAGCCTCCTGCTTAACCCTGACCTGGCTGGCTTCGCAAAGTGCCTGTGTGTGACTGCAGCTGCCCGCCGCTCCTCACAGGGTGTTTACGTTCTGCCCATGGTCTTTATCTTCCCCATGCTTGGATCTCTGTGAGAGAGTTTATACAGTGTGCATATGCAGCCTCTAGGCTGCAAGGAAGGGCCTGTCTTAGAGTCATCCATCTCCAACACGCTGCAGCATGAAGCCCTAGCAGAGGTCTCCATCTTCAGTCTCATTCAAACAAAACAATTCTGTTATATGTTGGCTGAAATTAACTGTACACCTCTACTTGTCTCTCAGATGAGAATAAATTTTCCACATTTTAACAGACATCTAATGGCAATGAATGAAATTTGGTAATCACAAATACATAAGAACACAAGAAACTTACAAACGACATACATTTACACTATTCCTGCCATAGCCTGTCTGGAAACAAAATGTAATCAGACTTCCACTGTTTCTATAGAACAGGCAAAAGATGAAGTGTAATGCTGACCCTAAGGCTGATGGCACAAACATGATGAAGGAAGATGATTTGTACCTTGAGTACAGGACTAAAGGAAAACATTCCAACCTCTGGCCACAAAGAAATGTAAATAAAGTTTATGATAAGTCACAGGCATGAGGCAATACATATGATCAGTGAAAATGGACCAGAGTAAATGGAAAATTCCCATAGATTGTCATGAAATTAGATTTTCAGTCTCACAAAATCAGTCCCAAGAAACACAGAGGATAGTATACAAAATAACAGTCTTCACAATCTTATACTCATTTGCAGTCATACACAGATATCATTCACATAAAAAATACAGTGAAATTAGAAGAAATTCAGTCAAATCAATGTGCAACATGCAGATTTTCATCAGTCAGTTTAATAGATGTTAGCCATTACAATCCAATATGATATAAGTAATGGTGAACATTAAAGGAGAATTCTGTGTCTTAGCCAAGTAACCTGTTGCTAGGGGAGCAAATATCGGAA
The DNA here is from genome assembly GCA_026777985.1 of Mormyrops attenuatus. Classification (NCBI taxonomy): domain Eukaryota; kingdom Metazoa; phylum Chordata; class Actinopteri; order Osteoglossiformes; family Mormyridae; genus Mormyrops; species Mormyrops attenuatus. The sequence goes on along the minus strand of JAODKC010000044.1, from coordinate 32,632,160 downwards.
TACTATTCCACATTCTTACATAGGTTGAGTAGACTTGGTTGCTCAGTACTAGTTGGGAATACATTTAATATCTGTGGTACACAGGTTACTCAGTTGTTGCCAGGTTATGATCTCTTTATTAGTGGAACTGGGCCTGTGTAACTTCACTGTCACTAGTGGCTTCTATTTAGTCTGACTGTGTTAATCAACCAATTGACCCATGACTGCCCAGCTCTCTCCATGGATTGTGATAGGGCTCCTCAGGGAGATAACCCTAAGGGCTTGGGGAAAGTTGACCTCTACATTGTTTACATTACTGGCCAGACACTACCCATCCAGTGTCATCCATAATTATATAACAGAAAGAAGCTGCTAGTGGATTTTTTTCTTAATTGCATAGAATGTTGTTGTCTATAAGCCCATCCATCCATTTTCTGTCACTGCTCATCTTATTCAGGGTCGCAGGGGGTCCAGAGCCTATCCCAGAGTCCCAATGCATATTGTATGTAAGCTCAATAGAAAATAATAAACTCATTCTAAAATACTTATCATGCGTAAAAACTGGAAAATTATTCTGAGTTTGAACCCATATTTGGTTTATGATTAATAATTTTGAATAAAAACACCCAGTTTCTTGGCCAGGTAAGACATCTTGTTCCATGCTGGAATATTGTTTATATAGATCCACACTATTCAATTTTCAGGTGTAGGAACAAATTGTTTGTTACGTAGAAGGGTGGAGACCACCAGCATTTCGAGAATGTTACGTTTGCTTTCCTCTGGGAGTGATAGGTTATAGTCCACCTCTATGGTGAGAGGACTCAGCTGTGGAAAAAGGCAAACAGCTTGTCACTGATAAGATAAAAGAGACAATTCCAAAACCAACGTTTGTAAACTGATTTTTTTAATAGTGGCATCGTGTCACATTGTAGACTACACTAAGGAGGGTGGGTTTATCTTCATTTTCCAGTGAAAGTTCAGCAGCGGGTACTGTCAAATTGGCAGTCCTGAACTTGCAGTTCCCTTCCTGATCTTTACAATCTGACCCCACAATTTGGAAGATCAGTTCCCCTCAAGAAGCAACTTGCTCTGAGCCTGTCCTATGGCAAGCTTGTGTATGAAATGGAGATTGCTGTTAACTGCAAGGGTGGCAACCCCCACCCCCCAATCAGTGAATTCTCTTATTAAAACCAACCTTTATCTCCATTTGTCCTCATTTTTTGTTTCCCACAAATGGATGTCCCTGTCCCAGAAATTATTGATGCAATGCAGTGAATAGTTTTGGGCACAAAGAAACAAGATTTTGTACTGTAACTTTCTAAAAATGTTAATATCATAATGAAACAATGAATAGCTTATAAAATAAATGGCATTTAATGCACACCATGGTAAACAGTACATTATTTAAAACGTTTACAATGCAACACACAGTGAATCTATTCTGTGGTCAGAAATGAAAAATGAAAAATGACATTTCAAGAGATCAAAGTTAATTGAATAAGTCTGATAAATACTCTTCCCCTGTGGGACTGCATTCTTTTCAGTTGTTTTCTAATAAAAAACAGATTTTGGGAAATATGGGTATTATATTTTCTCTGATTCATATTTCATAGTCTGAAAGGAGAGCGTCTTTTGATTTTTAATTTGTGGGGCACTTTTGTTGTCTCCACTGTTATCACTACTCTTTCAGATGTTGGATTTGAAGTTTAACAGCACTGTACAACACAGAAATACACAAACACAAAACCCCACAAAAATACACATAGTTCAGACAACCTACTGTGTGAAAAAAAGAATTATATTGCTTATCAGCCTAAGTCACATCCTTTTGGTTTTGCATTACTGAGAAATCTTTGAAATTGTTTCTATCCAGCAATTGTATAAAAAACAGAATATTTCAAGACTTACCTATGCATTTGTAGAACACTCTATAAAATCTGAGGAGCTTGAGTATGGGTCTTATTGACCTGTTGTGTATAATGTCAATTAGGTCTGCCAGTGCCTCCACCCCCGCCCCCCCAACGAGAGCAGAACACCCTGTGGGTATCGATCTGTTCTATTGCAGGCTGTTTCCCGTGGAGCTTGCTCCATCCTGGATGGTGCAGCCTTGCACAGGGTGTTTTCATCCACAGTGCCATTGACAGCTGTCTATGGGCACATTATTTCCATCTGCAGGATCCTGCTGCTGTCAATCCAAGAGTCCTTGGTACTGCACGCTTTCCACATGTGTTGTGGGATTCAAGCAGAAAAGTTTACCAATCGATGCTGCCAACTGACTCCCTGGATTCTCTTGTCAAATAAGTGCTTCTTCAATGTAAACCTCAGACTATGACAAACAATAGATCTACCCTGGGCAACTAATCTAGACACCAGTGACTGATGTTAGACTAGGCTTGATGGTAGGAACACATAGTCTGCTGTGGTGGAACAGCGTGAGTATTTATTTTATGGTTTATATACTCAAAAATAGTGCATGAAAGATTTTCATGCAGAATTATATGAGCAAAATTGATAATAAATAAAAAGGGTAATTAGGTATTATGCAGCAGATTACAGAAATATATACTCAATCTTGCAAGGGTACATTATTACCTTGTTCCAATGCATTCCATATGGAACAAAAATGCAGGTGGAATTGGAAGTTCTTGGTGGAACATCTCTTGGCCTCTACCGTTTCCCACAGACTGAGAGGGTGGCTTATCAGCCCTAATGATGAGACAGCTGGAAGTCATTTGCAAGAGGCGGCATCGTCCCTCTCCGGTCAGATTAGCTTTTGAAAACCAGAGAACCCATTTAATCTCTTCATGTCAAGAATAGATGAGCTGGTCTGACATCAACAAAGGAATATTTTAAATTAATGTAATTTTTTTCATGATTACACAGTTATCACTTTTAAAAAACATCCTTGCCTTGATCTGTGTTTTAGTTGAGCTATATACTATTTTCAAAGAACTACCTCCTTTTGATGCAGTGTTTTGTTTTCAAAATATTAAAACAATGTTTTAACAACAGGTTTTTATTTGTTTTGGGAGTACGCTGAAATATCAAAATTCAGTTGGATTTGTTGTAGAAGAAGTCTATGTGTTTGTGTCACAAATTGATTGAACAAATTGCATGAAAGTAGCTGATATAACTTTTTTTATTGCTTCAGTCTTTGATAAAATCGTTCTCTTATGTGATTACTTGTGGTTATTTCTTTCCTCCATTTTACTGAAATGCATTCTATTACATGCATTCTATACATACATGGTTTTCTGGTGTGGCACAGTAGTTCAGTGGAGAACACAATGGCCTCCAGATTTGAGCACTGGAATCCTGCCTTTGTCAGTTGGAGTGTGGAATGGTTTTAACCCTGTTTGTGAAATAGTTCTAAGCCTGTATCTGTACAGGTTCCTTCAGGCACCCTGGTTCCCTTCTGCAGCCCAAAAACATGCAGTTTGGTGACCTAATGACACTAAATTGCCTTAAGGGTGTTAACGTGTGTATGCCTGTGCATTCAATGGATAGCTTTCAGGATCACTATGAATGTGCACTGCAGAAGGCCTTTTGGATGGATGTGGTTTACTTTCTGTATTACAACAAAAGTGCTCCTCAATAAATGTGATGCCTTCAATAGTTTTAAATAGTTCATAGAATTACTTAGGAAGTACCACCCTGTTTCCAAAAAAGGTGGGGCACTGTGTGAAATGTAAATAAAAACAGAATGATTTACAAATCACATAAAACCATATTTAATTGAAAATAGAACAAAGACAACTTGTTGAAATTGAGAAATTTAATTGTTTTATGACAAATATGCTCAATTTGAATTTGATGCAAGCAACATATTTTTTAAAAATTGGGACATTTATAGCATTCTATTTTTATTCATATTTAGCATCCCAATTTTTTTGTAAATGAGGTTGTATATTTTTATAAATATATACATATATTTGTCACTGTATTAATTATTTCCTTATCTCACTAGGCTTACAGTACCTGCAATCAACCACTATTTGCATTTTCATTTTGTTCAGTTTAAATTGTCTGCCCAAGTCAGCGTCACTGTGCTCAGATGCGAGTTGTGGAATTATATTTGGGCATCATAGTCTGTCAGCTGCTTAGATACAGGTTGAAATTCAGCATCAGGACAGTTATGGTATGTTTACTGTCACAATGACAGCTCTTAGGAGAAACAGTATCTGTAACAACAGACTGGGTTACACTGCGTTTTTGATTGTGTGGGTCTTGCATCTATATAGTGGAATAGTTAAATATCACAAAATAACTATTTTACATTAGTCTGTTATCCTAATAACCTCTCCACATGGTAGTAGACAATTATTTTGATAGTTTAGTTTGCCTGGTTATACAGCATTGTGATCTTGGAATTATTGGAACACATGGAACAACATTACATAACCAGAATACAAAAAGTGCTACAGAAAAAGGCGTAATCAGGTTAACCATACATTTACATTAAAAATGGGCATCATAACCAGGATTACATTCACAATAAATTTTTAAATGAAGAATGATTTTCGGTAGACACAGTACACGGGCACACAACACTTCATCACTCTCCTGTCTCGTGAACCATTCACCATGGCAAACACTGCAAAAAAATCTTTTATTGCATTGAAATTTTGCAACTATTTGCATTGTTGCAGATATATGTGTGTGTGTGTGTGTGTGTTTGTGCGCACATGTGTTTGTGTTACAATGTTTCTTGTACCAGTTTTAATGGTGTAAAACAGACCTTTAGACCATATGACTTCTGCAGAAAACATGAAAGGAATTCAGATATAAAAATGGAATTGTCAGTAAACCGCAAAATCTCATGGAATTAAACAGGTTTCTGATTTACATTAATCAAAGGCAATTATAAATGATTGGAAATGTCAGTTAGCTGCTGTAGTTTTATTAATTGATTGCTGGATGGTATTGGATGTTTGTTTTTGTATTTCACCTGGGGGGTGTTTCACAAAACAGGGGTGTATTCTATAAAAGTATCTAAAGAAAGCCAGACTTTCCTGAAAAAGGCAGACTTAAACTAGCGGCATCTCTAAACTTGGCGCTAGTTGGAGTCTGACTTGTTCGGGAAAGTCTGGCTTTCTTTAGCTACTTTCATGGAATACCCCCCAGGATTTCTCAGTTAGCTGGGTTAAGTTAAGCCAGAAGTCATGATTGTTCAATAAGAGTTTAGGTAAGGAGCATTGCTATTGAACAATCATGACTACTAGTTTAAGTTAACCCAGCTAACTGAGATTATCTTGTTTGGGGAATACCACCCAGAGCTACTGCTAATCTTAAGTAGCAATACCATGAAATGAAATAAAGGTCAAAGGAATGAAAGGGATGTTAAAGTTCTGTATATGATTTCTTAAGAAAATGCTCAGGGCGCTCTTAAGCCATGTAATAAGAGAGATGTTCAAATGTTTGATGTGTCCCTCCATTGGCTTTCTTAAGATTATCTTACATTGTTCTCTTGTCTTACAGAATACTTGCAGAAGTAAAAGTAATTTTACTGATTTTGTTTTTTGGCATTTAGCCAATCCAAAAGTAACAGTTAATAATCGGGTTACATTACTTAAATATTTTGATAGGCTATTTGTATTAGGTTACCGGCTACTTTTTTTTTTAGCAGGTATTTAGTAATTGTATGAGAATACATTTCTAAAGTAACCTTACCAATCCTGTTTACCCATAACTGAGTTTATATGCTAAAATATCGCAAAAATCTAAACCCTGCTATTACAACCATTTAAGTTAACAGAACAATTGTTTTTTGAATTTTAAAAAATGCAGTAACTGTTGGGGCATGTGTAGCTTGATGGAGAGATGAGATTTCAATAACCATTACACTTGTGACCCATGTGGAATGCTTTGACATTATGCTTTTCTACAGGTTAATGTGTAAATTGTGTAAGATGAGCACTCAATGTGACTCATGCTGCTCAAACATAGATGGGAGTGAAGTCAGCCAGACTTCCCATTTTCTCCCAAAGCTGCATGTGCTGATGCGACTCAATCAGATTGATGGATGACCTTGTTGATCTCCTGAACATTTTACATGAACCAGAAGATGTGTTATCTGATGGAGGCTTGCTTAATTTCACTGCCCAGTTCAGCCCTGTCACCCAGGGCTGGGGTGGAGGGGGGGGCGGGGGCTCTCTCTTCTCACCATGTGGCTAACAATGAGCCTGAGTCTCCTCTGGATGGCAATGCAGGGCTATTCTGCTTTGGCATCTGTGCACTTCACACTCACTTCTCCCTCCAGAATCAGGTACACAGGTGTAGAACACTCTGGTAATAATGGAACAGCAGACAACTTTAATGAAGTATTCACTAAGAAAGACAAAGTTAGAAGAAGTGCTGCAAAGTACATTCTTGCTTGGCTCTTTCTGAAACTTGTAATCCATCATCAAGGAGCTGCATTTCAGCACATCTTAAAGAAGTAATCCCCTCTATCGTTTTCCACTGTTAGAAACATCCTGTTCTTCTGCTGATTATTTTGGCTTTTTATTTTGCCTCGATTAAAAGACCTTGATGGGATTGTGTTTTCTTAATGGAGCTGAGGTCGACATTTCTTCATTTTTCACTTTTCCTCACACCCCCCATCACGTCACCCTCTTTGATCTCTCTGCTTACATGAAGTTTACACTACCTTACATTAAAATATTGTTGTTATGCTATTTTTTAGTATCACAACAATATAACAAGGTAAAGGTTCCATTAAGGCCGAGAATTCATTCAGAATGCATTATGTGCATTGCCTGATAAAATACAGATAATGCTTTTAGTTATGTTCAGACCTTATACAAATAGCTAAAGGAAATTCTGGCTTTTTAAACAACATAAACATTTTTTGTGGCTATGTGTCCACCAAGCAGAGAGAACATGGGGAGAATGTTATTTGAACTATGCCCCTAAATCACAAACTGTATACAATAGGGTTAATGCAATGAGACAATGCAATGTTGTGAACAAGCGCTATACAAAAAATAAATGTTGTTGTTGTTGTTGTTGTTGTAATGAGTTTCACTTGTAAGCATTCATGTTTGGGGCAGATCAAGGAGGTGAAATGCAGGTGCATCAATCCCAAAGGGTCAAATCTAATTGGCTGGCATTCTTGGGACAGGATATAAAGTTTAGGTCCTGCCCTGATCAGTAAGGGAGTAAAGAAATTTCTCACAGATCTGTTACTTCTGTCACTATTCAAATTCCTAAAATTAACTAGCTGGAATACTTGCTGAAGTCTGGCAGTTTCTTGCTCATGTAGAATTATCATGAAACTTTATTTTTTAGAAGGGTATAATATCAACATCCTTATAAAAATGATGATTTTCATCTGATCAGAACATATATTAAAAAATGCATTTTCACATAACTAAAAATAGAAATTGTATGGAATGCCAAAGTGAGATGTTATGATACATCATATTAAATTATATTAGAAATAAAAAGTAATGTACTAAAATGCTAATCATATTATTACTAAACATTTTTTTTTAATGAATTACTGAACAAAAACTGAATGAAATGAAAAAATTTAGCTTTCAAAGTAAGAATTCAGTAAATGAAGATTTATAATTAACTGTTGCTCAGCATATTACTGAGTGGTCGCGTGCCAAAATTAAATAATTAAAAAATTAATAATAAATTAAAATTAGAAAAGATCATACTGGAATACATATTTTGAGATATACAAATCTATATAATCTATAACATCACACAGAATTTAACTGCATTTTGCTCACACTTCATTTGACATGTAATGTTTAGTGTATTTTTACATCAAATGTATTAAAATAATTAAATGTGCTGGAAGCAAAGTGGGCTGCTTAATTTCCACTATTCTAGTGCCCCTAAGACTCTAGATGCCTCTGGATGATTGGCTGTCTGCAGTGAGAAAGGTAATGTTTAAATATGTAGGTTAACTTCCTGTGTATGATTTCAGTAGGTAGTGTTTGATATCAGTAATTGCTTTTCAGTTGATCATTTAGTTGCCAAAAAAATACTGCCTGAATTTTTATACTCATCTCTCCCACACTCATCACTTTGGCCTGTCACTTATTTATTGCTAATTCTGTAAAATTGCTGCAGCATTCTCCCTATTCTACTCACTGCTCCACCTTATATTGATCCTTTGCTCTGCCATATATCACTTTACTACCTCTTGTTGAATATTTTATTATATGTGATTAGATATCTCATAGTAGTTAGTTTTTTGTACTTAGTATTTATTGTATTGTAATGTGACACTGCTCTGTTAATTGTCTGTAGTCTTTTGAGAAGGCGTTCAAGCAAGAATCTCATTGTACTTTGTACACTGTACTTGTACATTTGACAATAAAACTTTGAATCTTTAGTCTTAAAGTAGTACATCAGTAGGAGCAAGGGCAGTAGATTAACAGTTTGTCTCAAGGACTTGAGAAGAGACTCCTAGACCAGCGTGACATGTAGTAGACTTCACAAGATGAAGATGAAGGCTTCTCCAGGGAGCTAGTAGAAAAGTCTGCCAACAGCTTCCTAATCCAGGGGCTTTCTTTTGGAGCTGCAAAATAGTGCTGTCAATTAAACCACAAAGGTAACTCCAGGGCTAATAAAATGACACCCCCATGGACCATGGACTGCCTCTCATGGTTTCTAAAACCCTTTTATTCATGACTGTGTCAAAAAGTGAGCATTTTAACAGAATGAGGCCATGCAGTTTCTTTGTATTTTTTATTAAGAGCTTTGGCCAACAGCATTGCATAACATGATATGTGCCATTCACTCATAATCTGAATGCAGAAAGTTCCAAGGAGTCAACTTGTCTCCATTTTTACTGTTCTTGCTGAAATCTTCAAATTCAAGAACAAAGGCCACGATGGCCCCCATGTCTAGTCAGGGTTAAGACACAAAAGCTAAACTAATCTAATTTTGATCCCACTGTCAATTGAACAAGTGATAGACTAGCATGCCTCCCACCCTTGCCCTGGTCAGCAGAAAAAAACCTTAAGTCTTTGAATCCTAAGCTACACAAGTCTCTCCCACAAGCTGCCTGCCAAGATCAAAGGCATGTGCTTATGAAGAAAAAAAGCAGGGGCATTCTGATCATCTCAGGAGCTGCAAACAGTGTAACATACACAGTCCTTTGTTTTCCTATTTATTTGAATTCAGGTTAAGGCCTGATTGCAGTACCAAAATGCTATTCATGCATATTCTAAAATGCATTGCTGAAATAAAAAAACTTCGGTGATAAAGTGAAAATATCGAAAATATAGTACTTAAATCGATCTGAAATTGTATACCCATGAATGAAAGGGTAGTTCAAACAAAACGTTGATATAGGAGTAGGTTGAATACTCCAAAATGCTCTTTTAAATTTATGACAGTTCTATTGCTATATATTGTTGTGTTTATTTAAATAAGCAACACACAAGTTCAATTTTCTTCATCAACATTGCTTAATATGTTACTTCAATTAAAATCAATCAGGCAAAAATAAAACAAAACCAGTTATCAAAAGAGACAATAATTTGACTAACAATATATCATTAGATCTGAAACAAATTGATTTAGATTTACACTATAACAATAAATACTATGAACAAGGAAAAAACACTAGTTCCTAGAAAGATTTTACAAAATACTGTTTGTTCATACTGGGCATCTATTGCTTGATACATACTTAAGTATGCATTTCATGTTATACTTCTCAAATAATCCTGTGCTTTACAATTAGGGTACTACCACTACTATTAACAACACAAGAGTGATAAACTACAAATTTACTTTCTGAAAATAATAGTCAATATTAGACATGATTTCATGGTGGATTGTATGAAAGGGATGTGTATAGATCCTTGACTTCCAATTATCCATTACAATTTGTAGCGAATTAAGATGAATACATCAGCATGTTCATTATGTGTCACTGGCATAACACAATCCCCAAAAATCTGTCTTGTTGTTCTTTTAAGGCAAGCCATTCCCATTACATTCCCTTGTCATTTTTATTTTCCCTCTTTAGTTAAACATACCTGAAAAAAAATCACAATTTTATAGAAACAATATAATTTAACAAAATATTTACAAATAAGTATGGAAATAAACTTTCTGATACATGTTTCAGGAAATACGGTCAACTTGGTGCCCAGTGATTTCCTGAGTCGGAGCACTGTAAATCTACCATTAAATAACAGCTTTTGCTTATTTTTTCCACTATTTATGTTCTGTAGACAGGGCTTTAAATTGAACTAAGACCTGTGGAGACATTTGTCTGAAGCACAACATCATACCAGCATGCATTTTTAGCACAGTGCCTGGGTTCATACCGTGTGATGGAAATCCCACAGATGTTCCTATATGCTTTTAGAAATGGAATTTCAAATTAGTGTTGTGAAAAGTAAGTGTCAAAAGTACTGAAAGCACCAATTTCTATCATGCATAAAATGGTTTCAATACTCATTCTTCTTGGTATCAATTTTACAGCCTGCAATTCTGGTTCATTTTGACCACTGAGGCTTGTAGGCTACCAATGTGCATGCCTAGACCTGAGTGCAGTCTCACACACGTGGTGTTAAACTAAGACCTCTAGTTGAGAAGCATCAGAACTTTCTGTACTGCGCTTTATCGTTAAAGAATGTGGCCAGAATAGCATCTGGAAATATTTTGGCTTTGTGCTAAATGAAAGATACAGGACATATGCGTGTCGTGCCACCACACAATACCGACAAAAGGGGCAAACACCGCAAATTAGCTAAATAGCTAAATTAGCTGAATTTATGAAATATTGCTTGTTTACATTAAAGCAGAGAAGTGACATGCATTTTTTTCTACGGGTTAAACCATTTTTGTAGTCAGTTAAACATTTCTGCATTAAGACAACAGTCTGCAATTATTTTTACCTGTGGGCTGTGTATACAATCTCATGAGGTCCTGCTGACCATTCACAGTTGTGCATCTGATAGAAGTGTTTATGCTTTGAGACACCAGATAAAGAATGCATGTAAAAGTAATATATATCTGTTATATTATGCACTGTAACAATAATATAAAGTAACATGTAATTGATAATAGTATTTATTTACTGCTCACGAATGTCTCTGAACATGATTAGAGCGTGATTACAATGGCTACTACTGTACTTACGCTTTGACTGACAATGTAATGCGAAGGTGTTTTTTAAATATAGTGACATGAGTTTACAAAAGGTTGTAATTTTTTTTTTACCGCAAACAATTCAACGTTTCATTATGTACTATATTTTGACACCTCTTGAAATTCATTTCTGGTTACAGGCCTGCTTCAATCACCTGTGTTTGTTCAGGCAACATGCACACATTTGAATGAGAACACAAAACTAAGAAAAGACACTGCATAACCACTACGCACGTGACCCAGATAATACCTCAATGTTATGCTAACTAATCTGCAATTTGGCACACAATGGTAATATTCTGAGAGAACCACAGAAAGGTTTTACTCCCCCTGGCCTTCTTACGTATACACTCTCCAAGACAATATGCAGGGACATAGAAAACCTAATAATTGGAATGACTTAAATATTTTTAATTATCTTTATTTTACTTAAATGTTCAATAGTAGGTTAATTACAAACATTAAAAATTTACCTAAATATCAACCGATAACATTTTATCTTCAAGAGGATTGTGTGTACACATTAACACTGTTGAATCATTTCTGAAACAGCATTTTTCTGGACTTTTTTCAGTGTAAAAATATGTTTGGTTAAGAACACTGAAGGTTATTCTTTTTTTCTATTTGTGCTCACTGAAATGAGTTTATCAATAGACAAAGCACTAATTTCAAAATCCGTGATTTTGGTTTCTCTGACAAGATTTTTAAGGAAAAGGATCAAACGGCTCTGGTCTCTTTCACAGAGATGACAGCAGTAGTATCAGTTTCCAGAAGCCATTCCATCACAACAGGGATCCTCAGTATCCTTCCTTTTCCACAGCAAAATCTTGAATGCTTTCACCAGAGAAAAAACCCCAAAACACCAAGGAGAAAAGTAATAAATAAAAGGACAAAATGCATAATGTGATGGTTTTGGTTCTCTCAAGATATCATTGAATCTGAACCTTCCATTAAAGGACTCTGAGAGTTACCCTTTTTGCATGAAAAGACTGTGATGCTACTGTTAGTTTAAGGACTGGCTTTCATATGACCTCTACAAATGGCCAAATACACCAGCACTGTCTTCAGATGTGCCTGGAAAACAGTTTAATATTAATATTGATAAATGTGTAACTCCACCCTCTGCCCTCTGAAGAAAAGTGTAGGCTGCAGTCTTTGCTTATGTACAAAAATCTCGTCCGACTAGCTGCCGTCACTCCACTCAGGCATGAGGCCCACGGGGTGTACTGCATGGTACTGTGGGGAGAGTGTACGGGGGATACCATGGGTGTACAGATACTCATTGCCCTGAAGGCCTGCAGAGGAGGATTGGAGACTCCCACTTGGGCCGCAGGGCCGGCCTAGGGTCGGATGGGGCACGGAGCTATGGTACACACCATGGGCATCGCTCAGGGGAGGGGAGGCATGGCTCGCCACCCTACTAAGTCTTGGCACCAGTGGACTGGAAGTGAAGTGGGCTGAGAAGTGCTGGTAAGGCAGCCGCTCTGTAGGCTGCATAGGTGCCACAGGACAGCTGCTGTAGGGTGGCACAGGAGCCCAGGGACTGCAGCTGATGTCCTCCAAAGCTGTCATGGCTTCGGGCCCCTGTGTGGCACTAGCATACATGCAGGCCTGCCGTTGTGCGGACTCAGTTCTATAATTCCCTGCCAGTCCTGCAGACTGGGAGTAGTTAGCAGAACGGTAGTAGGCCTCATCCTCACTTGGGGGGCTCTCAAGGTAGGGCTTCTTGTATGGGTGATCTCCTGTGTGGCACTCATCCTCCACTATAGCCAGAGACAAACAAAGAGCTGAGGTCACCAAAAAGTACCTTAGCTAAAAGGCTAACAAACTAAGATCATAAACAAGCAGCTTAGCTTAAACACTAATACACTAGGCATGATATCAGAAACAAACTCGCTTCATGTCTTTCCACTAACGCAGTTCAGCTTTAATTAATCAAGGCTCATACAAGACAGACTTGCATAGTCTCACTTATTTATATAAATATATTTATATATTTAAGAAGCTAAGATGAATGGATGAACGATAGATTGATCAAATGAGTCGGAAAGCGTGTAAAACGAGAGCGGTGTTTTTTTCCGCTGCAGAACAAACGCAGCTGATGGAGCTGTATAATGTAAAGATGTAATCGCTAAAAAAGCAATACTGTGGCCATAAATACAGCCAGGGAGTTTGCCTGGCAATTAATTTCAGACCATAAATTATGTAAATTATCATAAATCAAGTAAATCAATTGCTTAGTACAGTGGCGTGGTGGTACAATGGTTTATGGTGTTGCCTTACACCGCGAAAGTTCCTGGTTCGATCCCCATACACAACGGGGAACGTTCTGGGTTGAGTTCACGTGTCGTTCTTACTGTATAATGTTATTCTGTATTATTTGATCTCTGTAAAATACTTTCAATCGCATCCGTGTGAAATGTTCTGCACAAATAAGCGTACCATGTCTTGCTATTTTACTAATAAACTTTTCAAAGTAAATATCTTCCTGTTCATATTATTATAACCGATTTTTTTTCAGTTTCAGTCATTGCATTTCATGTTTGACCTTTCTAATATGGGTACGCTTTTACTTGAATTATTTTGGAATGAATTAGTATGCTGAGACGTGATTTTTTTATAGGCTTTATTATAGTTATTACACGACATGAGTAGTGAGAGAGCGGAATTTCGTCCGACGGAACGATCTTATGGGAATCTGTTCCCACACGTAGGACATTCTTTGAGGCAACGCTTAACTAAGCGAGACAGTTACCCTGTGGCCTGTACTACGAAGCAGGGTTACTGGCTTATCGGGGTAACTTGTTGGATTTAAGGTACCACAGTCTAAATGGACTTCATATTCGTTCACTTACGTTTTGCCCAGA
>JAODKC010000044.1:32586711-32598972 GCA_026777985.1 Mormyrops attenuatus | reverse complement strand
GTTTACACTGTGACCAAAATTTTTTTTTAATTATCTACATTAAAAACACCAGTGTGAATAGAATAGAGATATAATATTTAAAATCATTTAGCCCATGTAAGCGGTTTCATGATAAGGTTTAATGATATGAAATAGACAAAATGATCGCTTGCACAAACATAAACTTCAATATGCATGATTGATCTTGGAACAAGTAGCTATAGAAAACGAATGGATGGAAAAATACAAAACCCAAAGACATTAAATATGTTAACTGTAAGGCACATATCCTCAACAGACACATACGTAAACACAGCTGTATCTTTTTGTATTAGCTATCTGAAAGAAGGGGCTTTATGCCATATGGTTGCTTTCTTTCAGTTGGGAGAAATGGATTTACATGAAAGTTGTACAATTTGATTTGTTTGATGCATATCAAACAAATACAGATGTCCATATAGAGCAAAATATGTGTCTTACCTGCCTGCCTTAGTGATGATCATTTCAGTTCCAACTTCGTGGAATTTTGTCCATAGCTCTCGTTCATGTAAGTAGACGTTTATACCTTCCATACCCTATTAACAACAGAATGTACATTAACGTAAGGTTCTATGCCTTCAGCTAAACAGCACGAAAGCAAATACATAGACCGAAATTAACATTCGTGTTTAAACGTTGTATTTTTTTAAAAAAGTAAAACTGCCAGCTGATTTTTCTCCTACAGGTTTTTATAAAGTTGTTAGTTAGTTTTGAATTCGATTCCAAAACAATCAACGGCCACTAATTAATGAAAGAAATGGCATTCTTTTTAGGAGAGCAAGTATGTTACTGAAGTCAAACACTACTGTCTGAAAGCCGAGATATATTGCATATCCTTCGTTTCAGAAGAATCTGGTAAATTGTGTGTGTGTGCGTGTGTGTGTGTGTGTGTGTGGGGGGGGGGGTACCGTAGATATGTCAAATTACGGTTGCATACGTTGCATAAATAGGAAAACCATGCAATGTTCTATTCATCTATTCATTTGTGCAGTTAAATGCAGATAGTCAGTATTGAAGGATAACACAATTGGAACTGTATGCCATCTATTCTATCTTTATGCAACCTGTCATAAAAATTAAGTTTAAAGTAGTTTAAGGCCTTTAAATAGTTCCGTACTAAAACTCGTCTACGGTGGTCAGGACAGAAATAATGCCGTGGCATACATACGAGCGCTACTTTCAAAATGGTTATTCTAAAATGCTTTGTGATAAAATGCTATTTAAATCGAATACATAAACAGTATTATATAGCGATACAGGGAGAAAATATTAAAAACAAATTAGCAACAAATTAATAGAATAATACTTTAAGTACATCCCATAAGCGTATGAACTAGCAAAGGAGAGCTGAAAAGACGGTGGATTGTTGATTGCGTACCTACAGAAAGCTAAATGGTAAATAGAGAGTTTCGTATTCTGTACTGGTCGTCTGATACCAACTAACGTATTTTCCACACCTGTTAATTTACTACAGAATTTAATGAAGTACCTCAATTTATTTTTCTAAATAATTACATACTATAGAACAATATAATTCTTGAATTATCTTGAAGTAAGATTAACTTTCAGATCGGTGTTCGGTTCATATATTTGATGTTTTTACTATGTCAGTTCATATATTTGATGTTTTAACATAGTTCTAACCTGTTGAGTGTAGGTTGTCTGGGATGACGGAGACTTGCTTGAAGTTCCCAGCTGACTTTCCTGTTTATTGTCGTCCTGTAAACCCTTTGACTCCGACTCATTTGGAGTAGCGGAGAGCACAAATGCTTCATCGGCATCTGCCATATCCGCAAAGCCTTCGGTGAAGGATCCAGCTGCCAGAATGACATTAAGGATAATAACACCGATAAGTAAAACATATTGCGCTAAATTAAAGCGAAGCATATGACCAATATCACATATGTGTTAACATAAAAAGTGAATGCCACAAAACAGAATCAAGTAAACCACTTAAACGCAAAAGGCGATTTACCCCCCCCCCCACCTTGTTTTTTAAAGCGGCAATCTGTTTTCGCTGTAATCCTCAATAACAGCTGCAAATGAATTTACATTTATGGTGGGGGACAAATTCGAATTCCTTAAACTGTCGCTAATAAGTGTAACTAATATTAAACATAACCAATAACTGATTACTGATTAATGGGAATTGAGGTACCCCATATACCGGTTTGCCATACACAACTAATAATTAATTATCAGTTGTGTATGGCAAAGCTATATATGACATACCTTAATTAATATATCTTTACCACACACAACAACAATATGCTTCTTAATATAGTTTTTGATAAAAAAATGTTTTAAAGCAAACTCGCATTAATTAGGAACATGATACTCCAACAGACAACAACAATACTTTTGGGTGTTGTTGATATAATACAGCTGTATTACATTATTACAATAAAGAATTATCTTGTTTGTTTTATTTGTCACATTATCTTTAGACTTTGTAAGTATAAAACCGGAAATTTTATTGCATGAAGAATCCACATTTTAATTTAAATAACAGTCGGTATATTGTAAATTAAATATAGCAAATAGCAAAAAAATCACTTATAACCAATTAACTAGTTCCCGTGTTTTTACAGGAATAATAATAATAATAATAATAATAATAATAATAATAATAATAATAAACAGAATGATACATAGCATGCTGCATATCTGTTGATAGTTCTAAATGCAAATACAATGGCATGCTTTCAAAAAAACTCATATTACAACTAATACAATGTATAACTAATAAAGACAACCTGCATATTTTACTCACAAACTTTTAACAACAACAACAATGGCAAGCATATCTGCTTATTTGGTGATAATAGGCTTATCCTAACGGGATAGAATATTCTTTACAGAATAAAATGACATTTACAATCGACTGTTTTTAAACTGAAATAGATAGAGTAAGAAAGTATGCACAGAGTTTATGCAAATATTAAGGAACTAAAATCACAACATACCCTACAGTAAACATACCAATAAACCAAATGAATAATCATTAAAATACACTAGACGTTCTGGCATTACTGCAACGTAGAAATTTTAAACTATAAAATGTAATTTCGGAATATGTAAAGCTTTATTTAAATTGAACCTTGTTTAAGACTTCAATACACGTAGGCCTTCGAAGGCACAGAATGGTACGAGAATAACCAAAGCGATGGCGTAAAATAGACTGCATGCTGAGATCGTTTTACCTCGTAGTAAATGATGAGTCGTCTATTGCAGTCAATTCCTGGTGGAAAAATGCAGTCCTGATTTCCCCCAGAAATGTTAATGGTTTTTGTGAAGTTTGTACCACATTCCAAATGTTCAGCCCAATACTTGCACTGCAGCAGATCCGCGTATTTGTTTTGTTCCAAATGCACTTCCAGGTTGCCAGGCGCCCAATCAAAATAAATATAGCCAAAATGAATTGATCCTTCTTGCAGAAAAACCTTTTATCCCTTTTCTTGTGAACCGTTAGATTTTTTTCTGTCCGCCTTGCCTCGGTGATTGTTCTAACCATAGCAGGAGTAATCTCCAAGAAGAGCAGGTTCGTCTCCGCCTTCAACCCCCATCACCTCTCTCTCCTATTATCTCCCTCTCCTACTATCTCTCTCCTACTCACTCTGTCGCTCACTCTCTCTTTATCTTCAGTTACACAAGGGAGGCTTAAGAGTTCTAGAACTCTGGCAGAAATTATGTGGGGGCAGTTTTGGTAGATCTCACCAACCAGTTCTACCAAACAGCCAGGATTCGTTCCAATACTTCTTTTAGAATCCCACCCCCTCTGCATCTTACATCTCATCCATACTGTCGCTCTCATCCCCACCATTCTTTCCGTCCCTCATTTGCATGCACCGCAAGGCAAGCTTTACTTGACAAGTAATACCGAAATATTATGTTGTTTTGATTACTCACAAAATTAAATCATGCTAAATAGCCTAATAACAATACCATACTCTATCAGAGGGAAATACCGTTGTCTACAAGACTACAAACCACGCCGTACCTTCAAAATATGCTCGCGGTTCCAAGAAGGATGCATGGTTTGCTCATTCTGTGATGAATTCCAAGCGTACATGATGCAAGGAAAAACTTTGAGTACAGTTGAGCAGTAAATAGTTTTAAACAACAGCATTTTTCTTTTTAAATATAATGTATATATGCAATTAGTGATATGTTCATTGTATGTTGTTCACTATAAATAAAACAATGGATTTATGCATCTTTGCATTAATACTATCGCCGTCCAATTTTCACTTATCACCGAAAGAGTATTCATTCTTTGAAGCTGAATAGGCCAGACTGAGGTAAATATCGTATCTACACTTGACTTGTCGAACAGACGGGGATATATAGTTTCAGAATTAGAATAGGCCTGTGTATCAAAATCACTTGATCACTGGTGGTATGTATATGTTATTTTTGTGCTTCAGGTTAGGCTATATTTGCGGCATCAGTATCACTGGTAATCTGGGTGCAGTTTTATGAAGAGTGAATACCTTTGTCATAAGGTTTTTGTTGGCACATGAACACAGGGAAAATGTCTTGGCTCGCCATGCGATTGCTTAGACGCAAGGGGCTATACCTCTCTAAGAACGCGCTCTGTGATATCTATGTCTGATTTTTATTGGAGCTTTTTATTTGTTTTGAAGCAACAATACAATAAATTCCCCATGTGCACAGAAAACATGAGGGTGAGCACGCCAAATTCTTTCTACATGCATGCCACGAAAAGACAAATGCTATAAAAGGACACATACGGTCTTTACACCATATGTTGTAAGCTGTTAAAATATAATGGATTAATGTTCCTTTACCTGAAGTTCAAAGAAGCGCGATATGCCATACAATACCGTTAAAGTGACTCAGGTATATTTAGGTATATTTTGCTCGTTTATGCTCCCTTTTTTATTAGAAATTCACATCTTACATCTTTACTTGATATGTAGGCTTCCCTCGCTGATAAATACACGTTTTCGAAGAATCGCAGTTTTCATGCGATTGCAATTTCAGTCGCGTACGCATACCGTTACCCTATACATTGTTTGCTTGCATGACCCCCCAAAAATAAGCACTGTACAGGATATCTACTGTCTCATTTACTTTTCTCCCATAGAAGTCACAAAAGTCAACGCTTAATTATAAGAACTCTTTTCTGGCGGCGTGCAAAAAAATCCATAAAGTTTGTGGTTCAAATTACTATAATTATTAATAACTGTTGAGGGATATATTCATATAATCCTTAGTCGAATACCATTAACGATGCTCGTCAAGTAAGATGCTCCTGTATCCTGATGCATTTCATCATATGTATATGCATCAAATCATTCGCCGTTGTGTTTAATTTCAGGAATTAATGAACAAATGGCAAGTGAAACACGTTCGTGGCAACCGGGCTGTGCTATATATAGTGAATGATAACACTGTTGTTGAAACTATGGGAACCAGTTATTTGCA
The DNA here is from genome assembly GCA_026777985.1 of Mormyrops attenuatus. NCBI lineage: Eukaryota > Metazoa > Chordata > Actinopteri > Osteoglossiformes > Mormyridae > Mormyrops > Mormyrops attenuatus. Next base: position 32,593,503 of record JAODKC010000044.1, on the reverse strand, counting down.
ATGATAATACGGTAACTCATCAAACCCGTGCCAAGATAAAGTAATATTGGAGGCGACCCGGAACTCCGGAACACAACCTGAGTTGTATCAGTTGTACTATACTTATGATGCTTCTGTACCTTAGAATTATTCGCATCTCGATTAACATGGAAGGGTAATAGAAAAGTACAGCAAAATACAGGCATCACAACACCATTGCAAGTAAACACATGCATTTGTGTAATCTTCTCCAAGTCTGGTGAGTGATTTTAATTGTACTTCAACCAATGGGCCTAGTACTCATGTTAAATTGTACTTAAAATATATATTTTTAAAGTTATCAATATCAACCAATACTTGCTTCTGTCCTCGATCACTGCATGAACACTAGCTTCAACAACTTGCAATAACATATGAAAGTTATATCCTAATGCATTAATTGTTGTTGCACCCTTTATTTTTGTATTTTGGACATTTTACACATTAAGTGATGTAAGCAGTGAAAGTATTGTATTGCCATAATCTCGTTTAGACCATGGCACAGGATTTTTTTAACTGAAAACTTCAAACGTGTCAATTAGCAGGCAACTGAAATGACTATTGCAGGAAAGTATTTTATTCTCGTACCTAACGTACAACATGCTTCAGCTATACTGAATTATCATATTTGAACAAACATGGAATAATGTGCTTAATATACAGCATGCAATGGTCATTATTTGTCTTTAAGTAAAATTTGATATATCACCAGCCGGGAAAGGCTCCACGTAAAAAACTTTTTTGTTCATTACTTTTAACTTTATTTAAAAGTTACTTGACACTGGTTTGATGTAAGGTGACATGCGGCTTCACTCTGACATATTACATAGGCCTAATATAGCATACATGCTTGATTGTAAGAAACCATCGGTGGCATGTAAAAGGGGCCCAACTCAAACCGTTCGACGCATATCCTACTTCTCACACTAAATGACAATTTTTTAAACCAATTTTAATTTTTAACAAGTAAGAAATGATACTTTTGCATACTACTGCAAATACTAAATGGCAACAGGCAAACATGGGTAGGAAGCTTCTTAATTAACGCCCCACACAAAACATAAATGATAGCATGGAAAATGATGTCTTAAGATTTCAGGATATTTCACCGAATCTTATCTTATATAACCCAGCGTATAAACAGTGCAGTTTAAAGTGATTCCTTTTTTCTTTCAAATCTCAGCGTTGTCTAAAATTGTAAATGGTGTTAGCGTACATCTCCATATTCGTGAGACAATCTTTAATTGGCCAGGAGAAGCCTGTATTAAATACAACTGCTTCGAAATATCGGAATGATCCTGAGCTGTTTCCGGCTAATATTTTTTATTGACGATACTACTGCAGTTTAAGATATCTAAGACGATGAAAATCAGCACACGTGATTATGATTATTACGATGCAGACTATGAAAGCCTGAAACAACCGCTTTAGTCAAATACATAGTGTGACTGGTCTATACTAAAAAACAGGGGTTTGCGATTTTTCAATTCTGTCCCAAAATACCTTAAGGTGTCTGTTGTAAATTAACCAGTTATATAGACTTGGGTTCATTTTTCCCATGATCCAGCAAAAGATATTTGTTATTTTTAAAACGCATTATCATGACATGGTGTATTTTCAGTTTTAGAGTAAAAAAACAGTTTTTATAATTTTAACATATAATAATCACAGGAATTCGGCGATGTATTCGAAAATTTCAACTAATTAGTACAAACATTAAATGCATCTTTCTAAAATTTCCACGTATGTGTTAAACTACAAAACAGTTAGTCATTGAACTAAATTTTAGGTCAATGTCACGGAATTCTTTTAAGTCTACAGTTATATCTACGTAACAAATTTTGGTTTAGTTAAATGGGGTTTTACTTAGGGGCTAAGAGTGGACTACTGGGAAAAACCCAGCCCAAGGAGTTCTTCTAATTGATGTTTCCTTTGCGTTTGTATGCTTTTATTAAATACCTAAACTGCCAGAGTTCATTTCAGAAGATATCAACGTCTACCTAATTCAAGCAATTAACCAAATGATATATGCAGCCGTTTAATGCACGAGAAAAGAGGGGATAAACGAAACCCCTTCCGTTCAACATGTACAGCAACTGCATAGGTGCCATTGAAGTGTTGAGCTATAATAATTATATCTATATAGTTTCACTAATATTCTGCTCATGAACTTAAACTGATTTCAACATAAGTTTGCATGTTTACATTTTAAAATGATGTTTTTTAGAATGCGTAAGATACATTTTCATCCTAATAATTTGACTAATAACCAACTGTAGCCACAACACAGTTGGTAGTCACTGAAATTTAGCCATGGGTGCGTTTCCCGATAACGACGACTCTTAACGTCTTACTGAGACTCTAAAGATCTTACGAAAGGTATTTATTTTCCTACGTCTCTTTCTCGAACAATCTCTTAAGATCTTCTTACGTGCGACCTAAACATGCGCCGGAACACCTGATTGGTTCACATCGACTGCTCGAAAATTGTTTATTCCCTCCAGGCAGCAACTGCTTTGTCATGAGAGAAAGTGGTGTTATAAATATAACACTGCAGGAATCCTGAAAAAAATACTGCATTAACCAGAACTGGGTAGAACCTAAAAATGAAATACAAAATTAACAAACTGAATAATCTACCCGTAAATGATTATCGCCGATTGGGTGTACGAACCCGCTTCCCCAGATTGTAGTATCACCATTTGATTTTTATTTGATATCAGGAGGAGCAATTGCGCAATAGCCGAAAGAAAACTTGCGTTACTGTCTACACATAAAAGAATATCCTATGTGCTTCAGTATTGACTACTAAATGCTATATTCCTGGTGCTTTTTGGGGAGAGAATAGGCAAACATGTAAAAAAAAACTGATGTATCGCCTCTTATCAACCTCACGAATTAAAGTTTTTATATATTGTGATTCCGGCACATTTAGAGGAGTGTGTGCATTCCAAGGATGTCGGAAATAGGGGGAGCGCGTCCACTTCGACATCGTCAGAACGCCCCCCCCACCTTCCTTAAAAATCAACAGTGAGTTCCTTGTCTTCATTCATTATGAATCCGCGCGTTACTGAGGCAAATTCGTTTCGTTGCGCATTCAGAGCGCAAGGACGAAACCTAACGAAGACTGTAGTCAAGTATTAGACAAAATCATTTTATCATATGGATCAATTATTTTTAGTTAAGTTACGTTTGGTTATGAAGCTGTACCCTTAGCTATGTTTTGTGTATGTCTTATTTTAAATGAGCAGTATGAGCCGACAACAGCGATAAGAGACCGCTAAGAGAGGCTCCAGACCAACCTTACGAAACAATATCTTTAATAAGAACGTTTCGGGAAGCACGTCAGATACAAGATACAACTTAAGGTAGAACGTAAGAACGACGTAGCGTTAACAAAGTTTCGGGAAACACACCCCAGCTCTGGTGCTTAATTTTGATGAAGGAGTTTAAGAAAATATCGCTTTTTGTCACTTACCCTGTATGCTTTTGAATTGGATTCCCATTAATTAATTTAATTTCTTTTCGCTCGAAGGGTGCGTTCCCTGGAAAGCTTCGCAATTCTAATTACTTCGTCATGTCATGCGTATGGGCCTATAATCGTTTGTTAATTAACTAGTGTTTCCCGAAACAATTTGTAACTAAAGTACAGTAGTTCGTAATCTCGATCGTAAATTTACGAGTGATATGCACCCACTCGTTTTCTACGTCATGCGATATTTAAATCTAGTTATGTTAGTCTAACCCATTGTTGTTGTTGTTGTTAATATTAGGCTATTATTAATATCATTGGTATAAAATATTCTGTTAATGCTGCTGCCACTATACTACTACAATTATTATTACAAGATTTAGATTGCATTGCTGATAAAATAATTAATGTAATGTATTATTCGAAACCAAATGCTAGTCACTGTTACTGAAAACTCAGACATTTACACAATTAAGCGTACACTGGTTACTAATTAGGCAGGTGAATATTCCGCCCTCATCTTGATGTACCTCAACTAACGGAGAGTGAAAGCATCGCATGGGTCCAGGTGTATCGTGAAACACTCCATTTTGAATCAAGGTGGTATGTGATTTGGGCTGTATTTTCGTACACGTTGTTTCATGCATACACTAGACTAGGCCAGACCAGGACACTAGCCTAATTCGTAACCATTCTATGGTTAATGGGCTAGATGTGTGAGTTTTTAGTTGCAGTGGCTAGCAATCGGTATAGCAGCTTACGGTGTAGCGTATAAGCTTGTTTGGACTATGCAGTTCATATCATTATTGTTTTCATCAGCAATACATTCTAAACTTTCAGTCAATACTTCGAATAATACTAACAAACTTACACCCTATCTGTTGGTTAAGCACATTTGACTGTTGACAGTGTATTGTTCTGAATGAAGAGGGGAAGAAGCCGAAGTACGGATTTGTTCATAAAGAGAAAACGGGTAATTCTCATGATCTTATTGTCATAGTAGCCTATATCAATTTTATCTAAATTGGTTTGACGACAGACTGACATTGTATTATTGTCTAAATAGTCGACTTTGTTTCTGGGGTATTTAATCAGTTATCAGTTTAATCAGGGTAAAGTAACTTACAATACAAAACAATCGAAGAAATTAAGTAGGCCTATAACTCATTATAGACCTACTAATTGGTTGCTGATTGTAGGTCCGGCACTTTTTTCTCTTTTTTTGGCTTGGTGATTCGAGCCCAAAAGTCGTTCGTTATCTGGTAACTCACCCCGGTCTACAAAAATGCAATATATGTACCGAGCTTGTTACACATACACAAATGTACATAATTCACATCTGAAATGTGCAATAAAATTCTTATTATAATACACAAAACAAACACCGAGTATAAACCCCACAATAATCATGTCTCCCCCTAAATGGGTGGAGACCTCCACCCATGTTCAAACCAAAGTTACGCCCTAGAGCGAGTATATTAGCTACATTTAAATCAACATCGGTGTATTAAGACGGCCATGCAGGAACACTGTAAAGGGAGGGGGGTGGTTAGTGCGATTCCAAGGATACATGAATGCCAGAGACCCTAAACATTTGGAATATAACTGGATTGGTCCTTTATGGCGTCTATAGGCCTATGTGTTAACCTAGGTACAATGGAAACAGGGAGCTGGACGACGGAAAACTTGTACATTTCGGTAAAAAATGTGAGCCATTGTTGAGCTCATATCCGTGAGCTCAAATATTTTGCTTTTATTATTATTATTATTATTATTATTATTATTATTATCATTATTGTTTATTACTACTACTACTACTACTACTACATAACGCTTGCAATTAAACATACACTGAAAAAAATAACAATCTGACCAAGAACGGTGCATTTTTGATATTATAAATCCCTGATACCGTGATGTCTCGCCGATCTTACAAAACGCGTATCTTTAGTCTAGATTTCATTTGTCGATACAATCAAACTGAGGGCATTTCGCATCTGGTTGACTCGTCTCAGCCATTTTGTGCGCAACTAACAGCAGTGGCACTGTTACTGTTATACCCGGGATCGCAGCATAGACCCTTCCGGAAATGAATGGAAGGAGGCTAATGAGGGTAGCAAATATTTTTATGTGTATTCAAATAGGCCTAATCCTTCGCCGTAGGTGGTATCTGATACTGAAGTAAAATTTATTGTTTTGTTTATGCGCGTCACAATGGACGGCAGTGAGATAGCAGCAAAGACAAAAACAGGTAAACCGTGAGACTTGACACTTATGCTGGTCTGGGATGGGAACCTGTGATATGCTTTCATTGGGGTACAAAATACCTATCGGCCAGGCGTTAAGAAGAACACCGATGTTTTAGGGAAAACTCATTGTAGTTGGCCTATTTAATACTAAAGAAATCATTCCCATCTCCTGGCTCAGAAAAACGTTTTATATGAATTTAAAAGAGCTCACAGAGATCCATGTCCCGATTTAACGCAAATATTTAAACCGTTAATAATAACATCCTTTATTTATAGGATTTGAACGCGCCATCTCTTGGTCAATAAAATAGGCCTACATCTGCTAGAAAAAATGAGCTGCGAATTCCTCAGTATCGCATCCACATGTGAAAATTTAAGCACAGGTCCAAATATATTTTCTGTAAAAAATTATTTCACTACAGGAAAACTCTAGCCACAAGCAGTAACAGAATGATTGCATAATATTCAATTCAAAATTCAGTGCTTAACTAAAATGTTATGCATATAAATTTAATGATTATGTAGGCCTATTAGTTTTTAAGTAATTAGCATCACAACTGTAGTAACATTTACATTAAAAAATCATTAAGAATTACATAAAAGCTTTCCGAATATCTAATTATTAACTTTTATTTATTTTAAAATGTCCAGTTTCAGATTATGACTTAATATTTGTATGTTTTTCCTTTTATTTTGCAGAGTACATCTACACCAATTAAGAAACAGTGTTTCAAAAAGGAGTACAACACTTTTAGTATAGGCAAATTTTTCAGCTTAGGCCAGTATACTACCGGTAGAACGCAATAGCATTAATTTTACTTCGGTCTTTATCAAATATCTGTATGGAACCCAGTGACTCAATAACAAAATTATAGCTAAGTGTGTATCATAAAGCCCTTTCAACATTTTCCTTTAAAGATCCGAAATCAAACATTGCTACAGTAGCATTTTAATAGGTTATTTCCTGAAGTTAGCAGATCTTGTTTTCTCAAATAACCAGGATAGGATTGGAAAATTAGAGGTTTTAGAACCACTGGACGGTAGTGATCATAA
>JAODKC010000044.1:32556154-32573687 GCA_026777985.1 Mormyrops attenuatus | reverse complement strand
TGATTGGTTGCTTAGATAATTGCATTAATGAGAAATTGAACAGGTGTTCCTAATAATCCTTTAGGTGAGTGTAGATAGGTGGTATTCCGTATCTCCCAATCCGTCACTTTACAAAGAGAGGATAGCCCTTCAACACAGTATAACTTAATCTCAACTCTGAAACAGAACAACTTATTATGCGATCACGGGGCTTATTCTATGAGCAGGGGGGAAATGCTGATCGGATTCTAGCTCATCAACTTAAATGTAAGTCAGCCTCACATCTCATATCACAAATACATCAGGAAAACCGACCACAGATCCTTTCAAAATAAATTTTTAGATGATTACTGTAATTAAATAAATCAGAATTACTTCAGGATAAATCACTTTTTTCAATTTTTTTCAATGAAATAGAAGTTCCCACTCTTTCTACTAGTCAAAAAGAGGAATTATATTTTCCCCTGAGGCTGAATGAAATTAATTCTATCTCAGCCATGCAAAGTGGAAAAGCCCCGGGGCCTGTTGGTTTTCCTATAGATTTTTATGCAAAAAGTCTCTGACAAGTTAGCTCCCCTGCTTTTAAAAATGTTTAACTGTCCTAGGTAAATTACCAGAGTGTCTTATGGAAGCATTGATTATTGTTTTGTGGAAACGTGATATAAAAGCTTCGAAATGTAACTCATTCCGGCTTGTATCATTGTTACGATGTGAAAATACTGGCAAAAGTGTTAGCAATGCCAAATATAATATAACTGACCAAACAGGCTTTATTAGGGGACCCCATTTCTCCAACATCTCTTAATTGTGCTATATGGTCCTTTGTCTAATGCAGGGTTTCTCAACCCAGTCCTTGGGTACCCCCAGATGGTCCACGTTTTTGCTCCCTTCCAATTGCCAGGCACTGGTGTAATGAGATCCCAGAAGTTGTCGTCTTATTGGATGCAGATAAAGCATTTTATCATGTAGAATGGGATTATCTTTTTTTGTTTTGGAATACTTGGCTTTGGTAAAATATGTATTCAACGGATCCAACTTTATTTTTCTCCACAAGCATCACTTGTTACAAATCAGTTACGTTCGTGAAATCTTACTTTTTCAGGGGGTACAAGACAAGGTTGTCCACTTACGCCACTTTATTTATGTTAGTAATAGAACCATTATCTCTGATCCTGATATCTACAACATTGATACAGGGTATCCACAAATGGGGAACTGAGCTTATCTCTTTATGTTACTATACATCTCTGTCCCCCTCACATGTATCAATGAAATTGTCGAAATGTTACACTCTTTTGGTGTGATCTCAGGTTACAAACTTAATCTGTCAAAGAGTGAATGCTTGCCATTAATTGAATTTGCAGCACAGACTATTCTTCACCGTAAAAGAAAACTTGCAGGCAAGGGAGCTCACTGATTAAAATAAAAGTACAGAAGCTGTATGGGTAAAACTAGATGCTAAAAACACAAATGGCCTAATTGTCGGTGTTTGTTATAGAGCGCCTAATGTAGCTGCAGAGGAAAGCAGAATGTTATACGATGACATCAGGATTATGAGTAATAAAAATGACATGGTGGTTATGAGTGAGTTTAATTTACCTGGGATACAGTGGGACATTCTCTGGCTCTTCTATAAATTGAACTTGAGATTGTGGAATTGGGACAAGATTGTTTTTTCTACTCAGTTTTTTAATACCCCTACCAGGGGAGAAGCCCTTCTTGATCTTGTTATCTCTAATAACCAGGATAGGATTGGAAAATTAGAGGTTTTAGAACCACTGCACGGTACTGACCATAACATGGTTAAATTTGAGGTTAATTTTAGTGACCGAAGAGCAAAGTCCAAAACAAAAATATACAATGTTAGGAAGGCTAACTTTAATGGTATGAGACTGAAAGTAGAAACTGTAAACTGGATGGAGTTAAATAGCATAACTGTTGAAGAGGCATGGGAATTTTTTAAAAGCATTGTTGCAAGTGCAAGAGGACTTCATACCTGTTTCCAGCAAAAGTAAATCTAGGAAGCTGCAACCAAGGAAGTTTATTACAGAAATTAAGAATAAAGTCAGGAGGAAAAGGGCTCTCTTCCACAAATGGAAAATAACTAATGATTTCAAAATAAAACTGGAGTATTTAAGTCTAAAGGTTAAAAAATAATATTAGGGGAGTCACGTTACGTTTGTCGCTGATGATTGTCGAGCTCTGCTCTTCCGCACATCCCTTTGCCCTTTGTCGTCTCTTTTACAGTGCCCTTGCCACTTACCTGCCAGAAATTTAATGCTGTTTCGGCAGTTGATCCAGTTATTTTAATGGCTGCTAATCAGCACAGACCTCGCTTGGCTCTTTGCAGCCCGGAGAAGAAGTCACCCCACTCCAATGGCAGCATAAATGAGGAGGCCATCTCTCCCCTCCTGGGTCCTTTTCTTGAGGAGATGAAGAACTTTGCCTGCGGACAGGTGAAATCTCTAATTGGTGTACTCCAGCAACACCATTCAGAGCTTCGAGCTGATTTGCGTTGAGGTCGGACCTTAAGTCAATCCAAAAAGAACTCGCCACTGTAAAGTCTGTTACTGATCGACATTCCAAGGAGCTGGATAGATTTAATAAGGGTCTGCTTTCTCTGGATAGTAAGATTACTGAGAATGAGGACTGCAGCCATTGCCTTAACCATAAATTAATTGGGGTTAAGCTTGGCCACGAGGGGAGCTATATGGGGTCATTTTTTACCCAGCTCTGGCCCGCTATTTTCCCTCATCTCCCCAACTTTCAATCGGCCATTGACTCTGCTCACAGGCTGTACGGCCGGTCCAAAACCTCTTCTCGCCCCCCTCTCATCATCATGCACTTTATTGACTTCCGTGACTGGCAGGCGGTGGTACATGAAGCCCGCAAAATACAGGACCTCAGCCTGGAAGGCGGCAGAATCTATTTTTATTTTTAAGATTTTGCGCCAAGACTGCAGGGGCCAGGAAGTGAAGGAGTTCGGGCTTTCTCCTTTTATAATTTTTCCTTCATGCCTGAAGTTCTCCTTTGGCCATCAACATGTTTTGTGTACTACTCCGGAGGACATGAACGCTGTGATTGACCATTTCTGGTCTCTTGGGACTCTTCCCGTTTGATTCTCTCTCCACCGAGTTAATCGTCAGTCATTTCTTGCAGGTCACTGTAATTGCCTTCAGTTCTGTGTATTGTACTGCCCTGTTACGGCTTGGCTTCGGGCACCTGATCTAAAAAAAGGTGTGCCATTAATTGCAACAATGTAATTTTTTTGGAGGTATGTTTTACAAAGCCAGAATGTTCAGCTGTTAGGTAAAATAGTTTTGTGTCATATCTGATTTATTTTTTGGACTACAATGTAAAACAACTGACTGAACATCCTCCTAGTGATTCCATATTTTTTGCCAGGGGTTATACTTACTGACTTAATCATTATATGTATTGTACGTGATCAGATGTCATTGTTGACAGACCACGGCACAACAACAAAATGTGTCCTCTGCATTTAACCCATATGTGACATAGCAAGGGGCAGTAATTCAGCCCCCAGGGAACAGTGCTTGGGGGCGGTACCTTGAACAGGGTACCTCAGTGGTACTTCCTAGTCAGGGATTCAAACCAGCAATCTTTTAAGTGCAAGGGCACTACCCTAATCATTACGCCACCACTTGAGATTTAAGTGTACATGTGGACATAGAGACTGATGCCTTCAACATATGTTTCCTGTCCATCCTGGCTGAATGTTATGAGCACGTGACGGGACCAACGCATGTGCACAATCATACACTAGACTTGGTTATTACTAGTTTATATCCATCATGTATCACTCTGTCCATTCAATAAGGCTTCTTTGACCATTTTCTAATCATAATTGTGATTCAGCCACCCCCTTGACTATGCCGGAGAAGATTATTATGACACCTCACCTCAATGATAGAAATTCCCTAAAATTTATTAATGCTGTAAGTAATGTGAACTTCGTGTCTAGTACAGATGTCACACATGACTTTAATACCGTGGTTACATAAGTTGTCAAAACCTTTATGGTTTAATGATGACACTCGGCACAAACAGCTGTGCCGAGATAAATTTTGCTGAATTAATATATCACAGTATATGTGGCAGTGGTGGCCTAATGGTTAGGGATGTGCACTTGTAATTGAAAGATTGCTGGGTCAAAATCCCCGACCAGCAAAGTACCATTGAGGTACCCTGACTAAGGTACTGCTCCCTGGGTGCTGAATTAGCTGCCCCCTGCTATGTCACGATGTGACAAATGGGTTACATGCAGAGGTTGATTACTGCGCTTTGAAAAACTTGTCCAGCATCAACAGTAGTAACAGTCTCCCAGATGAAAGCACACAACCATGCAACGTGGGTTTGTTTTGTGTCAGTAAAAACATGGCGCAAGGCTGTTACAGTGCTTGGAATGGAGGAAATGTCATGGTTTGTCTCTGTAACTTGCTAATAACTTTTAATGAAGCTTTCAGTGTTACTTACTCTTTTAAAAACACTACACATTGTCAGTGGTGGAGATGGCACTTTTATTGCTAGATGAATGCCCATTTGCTAAGAATGAATTCCATGTATGTTTTGTATTTGAAACAGAACAGATAGACCAGTTTCTTTCCTTCTTCTGTACTGTATGGGTTTTCCAGCGTAACTATGATGTGACCGCATTACTTCTATTTGTCTGAAGTTCAGTAAAAAGTTGAACTCTTAGGAGATTATTTGGTTTTCATATGTTTACATAGGTACTGGCTATGCTATTATTTTAATATTTATGTAGACAAAAAAAACATAGTGCTGCTAATTCTATTTGTGGCTTTCAATACAGAACTTGGTGAAATGATTCATACAGTTCCATCTCCAATTTGTACTTTTGGATTCTTCCTTTAATTGATCAGATGCCAATTTTTTAATAGGTGAATTTAAAATTTCAAGTTGAAAAAGATGGGACACTTTGGCTGTCATGCGATTTCTCAAGTGGCCATATTTGGGGAACGCCACATAGCCAATGGCCCCCAGGTAATTTGAGTTTAAGTTTTTGCCTAATTACCCATTTTTCCCGACCGGCTACCCGGTCATGTTCGAGAACCACTAACCTACAGAATGTTCCCGGGAAGTTTGCAAAAAGATCCACAAAATACGTTTAGAAGCAGATGTCTGTTTTAAAGATGGCTGCTATAGCCTCCCGTTCCACCATCTGCTGCCACCTAGTACTGCTGCTTCAATTTTAGGGTGATTTGTGTATTAGGTGTAGATTTTCATCCATATACTATTTTGTGAGGTGGTATTAAGATCCATCAAAGATCAAATTGTATATACAGTAGTACAGAGTAACAGTTACCTGCAGGGGGTAACGGGGCACAGGTACCTGAGCGCCTAGTATTTCATAGAGTAATCAAATGAAAGAGAGTTATCTTATTCACAAGATCAAGCTTCTTCTGTAGTCAACCTTCACTTTGCTGCCACTTATTGGTGAGGCTTCAGTTTTGGTACAATTTCTCTCAAAATCTGAACAGGTCCAGATCTTCCCCCAAACACTGTGCCTGCAAAGGTTTAAAAATCTGTTGAATTTTGTTTTTAGTTATCACAGTAACAGGATCAAGTCTGAAGTTGCCAGTTTCTTTGCTATCACTGTGTGGTACTGCTTTAATTTTGGTACAATTTTGGTCACTTCCAGATCTTCACCCAGACCATGTATTTGCAAAGTTCAAAAAAAGATTTGTTAAACAGTTTTTGGGTTCTCATGTTAACAAGAAAGTGTCTGTGGTGGTGAACCAGTTCCAAAAAAATATGTATTCCCTGTCCGAGGAATACAATGATGAGTGACATAATAATAAAATATTATTATAATAATATTTATTTTTATATTTCTAGCTACAACAACAAAACAGCCCTTTTACAGTTACTGTTCAGATATCATTAGTGGTCGTCAGCATGGAAATCAGAAATCTTGTCAATTGAGCCCAGCATCTGTGAGACCAGATAAAGAGTATCAGCTCCATTCAGCAACTGCCTGAGGAAGAATACCAAACACAACAGCTGATGTAAGGGCCTTGAACTTACTGATATTTCCACATTTAGTGAAGATATAAACTGGCAGGTTCAGGATCAGAGAAAGAAATTTGAATAATAACAAAATCAGCAGAAAAAATATAAATGGAAAAAACAAGATACTCATGGACCAACAGGTACTCACTTGATGGAATGTTCTGCATTGCTGGCAGCTTTGTTGAGATACTCTGATGCTAACATGGATTTCTGCTTTATAGTTTTCAAGGCAACAGTCTCTTTGGCTCGAAGCCTGTCATTTTCACACCGGAATCCTTCTAGTTGACCCTGCAAAATGAAACTATTTTGACTTTAACTTACTTCTAGAGCTTTATGGTGCTAAAACATAACAAGTATTAAAATATGTAATTCAGAACACATTTACCCTATTTTCACACAACTTTATAATTATCTCTGTCTTGCCATTTTCCCCCATTGTCATAGCAAGCAAAAACAAGGCAGATCCTGGCCAAAAAGGGACAAGGCAAGCTGGGTTTTTCCCCCCATAACAATAAAACTAGTTTTTTCATTATAAGGTAGTAACAGTGTTTTAAACAACAACAACAACCACCACCACCATAGGGTTAGCCTAGCTTAAACAAATTGCTGCTGCTACAAGTAGTTTTATAGAAGACTATGAAAATACAGTTAGATAAATGATAAACTGACATAGCTGTAGAGTTCTGGAAGGTCAGACTACCAGCTCTCTGCCAAAAAAGTGCCTGAACTTATTTTATTGTACAACATTTACTGCATTGTACTCCATTTGATGCATTCTTCTCCCATCATAATTTTGATAGTAGCTTGCTTATGAAATGAAGCTTGGTGGAGGTGAAACAGCCAAATAGCCAGTTCAAAAACATTTACTATCATCTGACTTTGTACATTCATGCAATTTTTGTTAGACCTTACTTTTTATGTGACATTCTTTGTATAACAATGTTTTTGCATAATTTATTTATTCATATTCATGTTTTTTGCACTGACCATACTACAAAATATCGACTAGTTTTATTATTCTACCTCTAGATGAGTGAGCTAGGATTTATAGCAGTCAACAGTGATAGATTTTACAGTGAACTCATGAAATGTAAAAGAAAGGAATGCATATTTCGGCAGGTGCAAAAAACATGTTGAAAGTCAGTGGATGACATCCCGAGGGAAAACAAGACACCAAGGGATCTATTCTCCAATGCACACAATTCAAAGTTTGTAGCTGTGTGCTTTTTTTACTTAAGCATATTCTACCATTGACTTAAGCCTGGGTTTTGTGCATGTTTAAGCAAGATACACACTTTGGATGGAGAAATACCAAAATATGGGCATGTTGCATGTAAATGATCCTTACATGCATTCTGCCACTGACAAACATGCTTTTAATTTCATTTTTTTCTACAAGCTCTGCAGGGCTGTATTAAATCAAGCAGCTGTACATGGCCAAACACAATACTACATTTTAGAAAGCATATAACAGCATTTCACATTTAAATGATGATTAAAACATAATAACATTAATGAACTAAGAAAATGGTGATAAAACACCAAACAATGACTTTAAGATTGTATAATTTTTATTATACAGTATATTATAAAGTCATATGAAAAAATTAGGACACCCCCTAAATATTTAGTTCTTTGTTAAGAAATATCAACATATCAGTATTAAATCTTCTTTCAAATTATATCTGTAGATAAAGGTGATGTAATTGCATCATCTTTGCAAAAACAAGAAACACATTCAATTATTTATAAAAAGAAATTAACTAAGATGCTAATTTCCACTGAGGAAGAAGTTAGGACACCCTCACGTTCATCACTATTTATATATTTTCCTAGAATTAGATTCAGGTGCACCATATCAGGTGAAAATGATTAGAACATCATTACATAGCTTTTTGGTGGAGCCTGTCTTATTTAAACCAGAGACATTTAGTCTGATTTGCTTTTGATTGTTGAAGTGAGTTTTATCACCATGGTAAGATCCAAAGGCCTGTCTGAGGCCTTTAGAAAGAAGCCTGTAGATACACATGAGTCTGGAAAGGATATAAAAAGCTCTCAAGAAAGTTTGGAATCAGCCACTCCACTTTCCGGAAAATAATTTACAAGTAGAGAACAATTAAAACAATTGCCAGCATCGCCAGGTCAGGCTGTCCTAGCAAGTTCAGCCCAAGAGCAGACCGCAAGATCCTGAAAGAAGTCTCAAATAATCCTAAAATGTCATCACGGGCCATACAGGAAGCTGCTGCTACAGTTGATGTGAAGGTGCATGCATTAGAAAGAGACTGTACAAGTTTGATGTACATGGGAGCTGCGCAAGGAGGAAAACCCTTGCCGTCAAAAAAAAACATCTGGGAAACACTGAAGCTTGCCAGAGACCACCTAGACAAAGACCGGGACTTTTGGAACAACGTGCTTTGGACAGATAAATCTGAAATTGAATTATATGGCAGTAACAGAGGACAAGTTTGGCATAAACCTAAAGACAGCATTTGAGCAAAAGAACCTCAAACCAACTGTGAAGAATGGGGATGGAAATGTCATGGTTTGGGGCTGCTTTGCTGCAGCAGAACCTGGCCAGCTGACCATCATAGAATCCACTATAAATTTTTCATCACGTCAGAGGGTGCTTGAGGACAATGTGAAAAGATCTGTCCAGAAGTTGAAGCTGAAGTTGGGGTGGACCATGCAAATGACAATGACCCAAAACATTCCAGTAGATCTACCAAGGAATGGCATACAAGAAAGAAATAGAGTTCTGGAATGGTTAAGTCAAAGCCCAAATCTGAATCCTATTGAGATGCTGTTTGGCGATATGAGCGAAAATGCATGCGAGACACCCTTCAAACATCATACAGATTAAGGAATTCTGCATTGGAGAGTGGGGAAAACTTTCTGCCAGTTGATTTATAGATGGTTATAGGAAACATCTCATTGAGGTCATTTGAGCCAAAGGGGGAAATACTAGCTATTGGGGCTCAGGGTGTCCTAACTTTTTCCCTCAGTGAGTACTTCTCTGTCCTTGTTAATAAACAGTGTTATCGACAGTGATTGAGTAGCAGCTGCGGGTGTCGCGTGAGCAGCGTTTCTGTCTGTGTTACTTTGCAACAAACAACCGCAGTGTAATATTATCTAACATCAGTAACATTAACTAGCCTTGGAAAAGGTCAGTTGCTCCTGAGCTTAACGTAAGTGTTAACTTAGTGTTTTATTGTACGCAGCACTTTATTGTATTAAGTACATGTTAGTTAAATCCGCTATATAAATATACTGGGCTGGGAGTAAGGGGTCTTAGTGAGTTAGACAGGCTAAGTTAGCTGAGATAAGGAGATTAAACTCGTGGCAAAAAGGGTGGTGTACGAAATAGGGGTTTTGGTTTATGGGGCCCTGGAAGACCTTGTGGAACAGGTGGGACCTGTTCAAGCCAGACGGGTCGCATCTGAACCAGAGGGGAACCAGTGTATTGGGGAGGCGTATGTGTAGAGTAGCTGAGGAATGATTAAACTAGGGACTGGGGGGGCAGGGAGTCTAGTTAAGAATATAGGTGGGGGGAGACAGAAAGCCCCAAATAATATTAAAAGTGGGCACTGTAAAAGGCCTACCCTTTGCTGTCTGCACTTAAACATTAGGAGTATTAGAAACAAAATTTATGATTTAGAGGCTTTTATGTAATCAGACTCTTACAACATTATAGGAATAACAGAAACATGGAGGAGTGACAATGATGGAGAAGAATATAATATGGATGGTTACACGTTGTTCCATAGAGACCGGACAGGCAAGAAGGGAGATGGTGTTGCAGTATACGTAACAGAAAACTTGCAGGCAAGGGAGCTCACTGATAAAAACAAAAGTACAGAAGCTGTATGGGTAAAACTAGATGCTAAAAACTCAAATGGCTTAATTGTCTGTGTTTGTTATACAACACCTAATGTAGCTGCAGAGGAAAGCAGAATGTTATACAACCAAATCAGGATTATGAGTAATAAAAATTATGTGGTAGTTATGGGTGATTTTAATTTATCTGGGATACAGTGGGACATAGTCTCTTCTGTAAATGAACTTGAGATGGTGGAATTAGTACAGGATTGTTTTATTTAGCTCAGTTTGTTAATACCCCTAACAGGGGAGAAGCCCTTCTTGATCTTGCTTTCTCTAATAACCAGAATAGGACTGGAAAATTAGAGGCTTTAGAACCACTGGACAGTAGTGATCATGGTTTAATTTGAGGTTCATTTTAGTGTCCGAAGAGCAAAGTCCAAAACAAAAATATACAATGTTAGGAAGGATAACTTGGAAATGGAAATTAAGAATAAAGTCAGAAGAAAAAGGGCACGGTTCCAAAAATGGAAAATACCTAAGGAGTATGGAAGCTAAGGATGACATTGAAAGTTTCTTCCAATATTTTAACTCCAAAAGAGCTATAAAAGCTGAAATCACTAATCTGCAGGATAGTAAGGGGCTTGTAATTGAAAATGAAATTGATATAGTAGATGAGTTTAATGATTATTTTACATGGGTGTTCACAGTAGAGAACATGAGTAACTTACCACCTTTTATTATGACCAATATATGTATAACTCAGGGTGATGTGGTACAAAGTCTAGCTAAGTTCAAAATAAATAAATCGCAAGGCCATGATGGTATCTTACCTAAAGTTTTAAAAGAGATAACCGGTATTATTAGCCAACCTTTAACTTTGTTATTTCAGAAATCCTTATCTGCTGGTGTGGTACCTTCTGATTGGAAGCATGCTAATATAATGCCCATATTCAAAATAGGGGATAGAAGTAATCCAGCAAACTACAGGCCAATCAGTTTAACTTGCATAACTGGAAAAGTAATGGAAGCTATAATCCAAGTGAAAATGGTAGATTACCTGGATTAAAATAACATTGTGAGGGATAGCCAACATGGATTTAGGAGAGGTAGATCCTGTTTAACTAACCTACTTCAGTTTTTTTTGAGGAAGCTGCAAGAGAAATTGATTACAAAAAGGACATTACTGCCTTGGGATTTTTGGTAACCTTTTTAGAGAAAATTGTTTCAAGTTATTAAATCAGAACAATTAATTTTTATATACCTAAAAATTTAGGCCAATGTCAATTGACCGACACAAAACCCAAAGATTGTAATTTACTGTAACATTTTTTTTTCTTCTAAAAATTCTCATGTTCACAAGAATGGGTACTACCATACTTTAGTTTTCAAAATAAAATGGTTTCTGTGGATTTTAGTTAGGTTCACATTATTAATTAAAGACTCCATGTTCCACATTTTGCTGGTTACCACAATTATTGAGAGTGACCCCTTTTTCCTTGCTAGATGAATTAATTAGACTTGTATGGCCACACCTTCTTTCTCTGGTTACATGCAGTGGGCGTGACTTGTGCTGATGAGGGGACAGTAAAACAGTTTTTTGACTAGTACGCCTGATTGGAGAATAGACCCCTGAGCGCATAGATAGTCTAGCATGTAAGTAGGGGGAATTTTAAAATACAGACTGTTTTAATGCTTGTCAAACACTGTTGTGAAAGAGTTTCCTATGTTATTATGAAAGAGTTTCTTGTGTTATTATTATTGTGTGTATTTTTCTTGCTATTTTCCTCCCTTCCCATTCACTCACAAACCAGAACCAGTATTTACATTCAAGATTATGACTTCCTAACTCATGTTGTTGAAAAAGTATTTAACCCTACCTGTAACTGGAGGAGCTCCTGTGTAAGCTTTGAAACATTATTTTCAGCCTTTATTGCTCGTTTCTGGGAGATGAAAAGAATTAAGATCAAAACACAAAAAAATTTAAGAGATATTTTCATTCTTACATACACATTTCTACAAATTTAAAAAAGTACAATTTGAGGAAACCTGCATGAAAAAAACAATGTCTCATTCAGATTTGTTTTGTAGTGGTCAACAATGCTTTTGACACACCTAAAAAGCTTCCCTTTGTTTATTCAAAACTAGAAAACATAAAGATACAGTACACTTAAAAACACTACAGCAAAATATTACATACAAACCTTTTTCAAGGATTCAACGAGATTCAAAATGTTTTTCATTTGTAATTGTACTTTGTACTATTGTACTTTTTTCCCACCGCTTCCAGCATCAACAAGACAGCAGTTGTGGTACTTGAGCGTGTCCCGTTTTGTTGGTTTTATTTTATACATAGTGTCTTTTGTGTTTATTTGCATATTATGACAAAGATGCTCTTCTAAACATTAAACACAAACTACAACATAGTCAGTGGGCAAAAACAGAATCATCTTCTGACAGTTTATTGACTTTTCTGTCTTCAGTAGTCCTCATAGCCAAAAAAGAGGTGATATGGAACAGGAGGTCTTGACTGCTTCAAGAAAAAAAGAGCTATAATCTCTGCGACCTGGATCATTCCTCTGCAATGTTTGTTCCCTCAAGTAAAATCAAAGAGTTGCAGTTCTTAATACAGAAGAATATGGACTTTTCCCTTTCTTCTGCTTCAGAGAAACTTTGCTCAGCAACTCCATTCTAGATGCAACAGTGGAACTTTCTGGCTTTTCTTTCTATCATGCTGATTGCACTGCAGACATGGCAGAGTGCAGAAATACCAATCAAGGTTGATGCAACAACGTGGCCATTCTCAATAAATCCTGCCCTGCAGATCTAAAACTAATAATTCTAAATGGCAGACTGTTTTATCTACCTTGTGACATTGCCTCCATAATCCTTGTTGGTGTTCACATTCCATCACAAGCACAGTGTTGCAGCTGCCTGGTCGATTGCATCGCAGAGATAAGAGAAAAACAGACTCGCAAACAATTTACCTCAGTGACTTTAACTATGCAGATTTCGGCGTAGACCTGCTAAAGTATCACCAACACATACAATACTCTATCAAGGAGGCAAGTACAGTATTATAATCAATATTATACCTGCCATACTGCATAAACTGCAAGTGACTTTGTATCCGGTTGACAATAAAAAGATCAAAACCTATGTATCACAAGCATTTTGGCGGTGTAACTGCAGAGTGACACAGACACACCAGTGTAGGCGTAGGCGACTTGAGTAGGTCATGGTGTAAGCTCAATGGAGAAGTATAATGGTTAAATATCATCATAGTAAACCCTGCTTCACATCTGAACTCAAGAAACTTTGTGTCAAAAAAAACAAGCTCACTGGTCTAAAAATACAGAGGATTACAGAGGAACCAAGTTTGTTCTGTTTAAAAGGAATTAATACTAGAATTCCTGGAAAACGAGGTTCTCCTCGCCAAGAGCCCCCCCCTTACTCCCCATGCAACCTTCTCTTCATCCTTTGTTTTGCAAATGAATCACAGTCACCCGATCACTCATCCCCCAGCCAGAAGTCACACCCATGCAACTCAGGTCAGCTCCTAATGAGTTTCTTGCAGTGTGGTCTACTGAATCATATAATACATGCTTTGATATACAGTGATTTGAAATTCAACGGAACCCCCATATTTGCTGATTCTGTTACCCAGTTTCAGTTATCCAAAAAGATTTGATATAATAAACATTTTATTTGTGTTATGTGTCTACTATCTACTATCTGTGTAAACTTATGATGAACTAAGAAATGTTTTGTAGACAATACTAAGAGAAAATATTTATATAGGGTATAATAAGAAAATATTAAGCTCAAGTGTAGAATGTGTAAAGACTGCATATGAAGTCGAAATATCAGATGATATAAAAAAAAAAGACTTGTTTGTATCCATTTTGTATCTCTGGTGCCGGCAGCAAAACTTGCACTGATTATTGGAATATTATTACATAATTTATTTATTTATTTTTTTTATTCGAGGGAAAGCGAAACATCAGTCTGCTAGCCACATTTAATGATAAATTATAAACATGTATCAGGTTGTATAAATAAAAATGTAATTTGTCCTACATTTTTGGACCACATGATTGATCCCCCTAATAATGAACAACATGATTTGTTCTCCCTCCATTTTTTTGGGGAGGCAGTGTAGTTTTGAAATAAATAACATGTGAATTTTAAACTACGAACTTCGGCCATATTTATTTAGCAGAAAGATCACAGTTCCTGTAGTGCAGTGGGAAAGTGACACATGAAAGGGCGTTTTTCCACCACACCAGGTACCGTACTTTCGGTACTTCCATAAAGTGCCAAAAGTATGGTACCTCTTTCGTGTCGGTTTTCCACTGGCGTAAAAAATGGTACCGGCGTCAAATGTCACGCCCAGCCCTGATCGCCCTCCTGTGGACCACACCTCCTCGTTAACCCCGTGTGGAATCCTCCCGTTTACCTGCTGTTGTCAGTTTCCTGCTCGTTTCCTTGTGTATTTAGTTTGCGTGCTAGTCCGTATTCCCGAGATCCGTCATTGATGTTATGTAGTGTATTGTCCCGTATGCTCCCCTGTTTGCTTGCTTCCCCTGGAATAAACCCTGCTTTCCCTGCAACCTGGACTCCTGCACTTGTTTCCCCGCTCGAAGCAGCCCGAACGTGACATCAAATGACATCATCAGTGACCGCCCCTGACCGACATCGTCACAAAGCGCAGCTTAAATCATAGTAATAAAAAAAAAGTCCAAAATTAAAACTAACAGTTTAGGCTGGAAAATGCGATTTATTATGTCATGTCATCTCTCAGTCAGCTTCTACCACAGTAATATCCAAATTGCATGAATGCTGCCATCATTTATCTTTACGTAGGTACACTTACTTTGGCTAAGCCGATCAAAGCAGTAAGAATTAGCTTACTGTTAATTCAATCTTTTGAAAGCAAACAAATGATTTAATTATGTTTTTTCATTTTCTAGCGGCATTGTTCTGTGTTTCGCGTGTGCCCCATTTCTTCCAAGCAGCTTGGTATTACGGTGTTCCGGGCAATTCAGTTTCCCTATGTTTCCCCTGTCTATCAGGAAATAATGTTTCCCCTAATATTAAAGCGAAGAGGTACGTGAAATGTCTAAAAATCACTCAGGTACATTATTACATGTGAATATAGTAGATCGTCATGCATAATATAGTCTTATAAGCAATGCTACCCTTTTCACCAAGAAGTATCTCTATCCAGCGAATTAAATAATTTCATTTATTATCTATAAAAACCAAAAACATCGAAAAGGCATGTGATGTTTTAAAATACTTGTTTACCTCAAGAGCTTCGTAGAAAGGCATTAAAACAACAGCGAAACCGTCTACAAATCAGTGCGCGACAGGGGAAACATAGGGAAACTGAACTGGCCGGAACGGATACACTTTTTTATTTCGAGTCCTGCCATCCAAATCCCACTGGATCTGTTCATCCGACCATATGGCGATTAAAGCCTGTGTTTCCTCGTTTGTCCATCCTTCCATTTTACTTTTTTATATTTTGTTTCTTGCTGTGTGTTTCAAAAGATGGCGGTTGTATTTTGTGTTTCTATTTGCTATTTGCATAACCAATCGACAGCAAATACGTTTGCAAGTCCCACCCCAAAGTACCGAAGTACCAAAGAAGTACCCCAACTGGTTTGGCACTTTCGGTACTGGTACTCGACCGGAAGTCAATGGAATAGCGAAAGTACCGAAAGTACCGCACTGGAAAAGCGCCCAAAGTGGCTAGGAACTACAAAAGCTTCTGTTCGAGATGGCCCAAGAACTCAGAACCAGGAACTAGGTTCCAGAATTTCGGTGGGAGAACACTGTGTCTGTTCTGCCCCCATCCCCTCTCCATGCCTGCTAGCCTCCTTTCAGCATTCTAGCTCCCCCACCTCCCTACTTCAACCACACCCTCCACCCATTATCCCTTTTAAGGACATTCAGACCATTTTCAAGAAACAGCATACAAGAAAAGCAACCAGACGAGACCTCATATTCTCCTCCATATCAAGGCACTGTGTTGACTAACTGGCGCCAGTCTTTACATATAAATTTAATAAAACTCTGACCTCCTACACAGTCTCTGCCTGCTTCAAAACGTCCAATATCTTAATGACTACTGAACAGTAGCTTTAACATCTCTTTGTGCACTTCATCCTCACTAACATTAAAAAAAGCCATATTGGGTCTCCTCAAACCAGTGCAGTTTATGTTCAGGGCCAACACATCTGTGGAAAAAAACTATTAATTTGGGTCTCTACTTCATTTACTAATATAAGAACAAAATTCCCACAAAGTCCTTGTTTCCTGAAGCAGAACTGACACATACACTACGTACACAGGAAAAAGTATTGGGACACACCACTGAATCATTGAATTCAGGTGATTCATTCAGGCCCATTGTCACAGATGTATAAAATCAAGCACCTAGCCATGAAGTGATGTTTATAAATATTTGTGGAAGAATGGATTGTTCTGAAGAGTTCAGTGAATTCCAGTGTGGTACTATAATAGGATGCCACCTTTGCCATAAGTCATTTCGTGAAATTTCTACCCTGCTAGATATTCCACAGTCACCTGTAAGTGGCTTTATTGCAAAGTGGAAGCACTGAGGAACAACAGAAACTCAGCCATAAAATGGCAGTCTACAGTATGTAAAGTAACAGAGCGGGGTTGCCGAGTGCTGGGGTGTATAGTACATAAGTCTGATGGCTGTCTGTTGACTCAATAACTGCAGTGTTCCAAACTTCCTCTGGTATTAACCCCAGTACAAAAACTGTGTGCCAGAAACTTCATGGAACGGACTTTGGATGAGCAGCTGCGTGCAAACCTCACATCACTAAGTGCAATGCCAAGCATCAGATAGAGTGCTGCAAAGCACACCACCACTGGACTCTGGAGCAGCGGCAGGGGCATCAGAAGCATTTTGAATGTGGGGGGCACACACTGGCGGTGAACTAATATTTCATTTTAAATGTGGGGGGGGTCCAAAAGATTAATTATGAAATGTGAGGGGGCATCCCCCTCAGATTTAATGGCAGCGATGCCCATGGGTAGTGGAAACGTGCTCTGCGGAGAGACCAACCACACTTCTTTGTCTGGCAGTTTGATGGATGAGTCTGGATTTTGCAGATACCAGGAGAACTTTACCTGCCTGACTGCACTGTGCGAACTATACAGTTTGGTGGAGGAGGGATAATGGTATGGGGTTGTTCTTCATGGGATGGGCTAGCCCCCTTAGTTCTAGTGAAGGGAACTCTTAATGCTTCAGCATACCAAGACATTTTGGACAATTCTATGCTTCCAATTTTGTGGGAGCAGTTAGAGGAAGGCCCCTTTTCTGTTCCAGCATGACTATGCCCCAATGCACAACGCAAGTTCCATAAGGACATGGTTGGGTGAGTTATAAGTAAACAATTAATTATAAAATAAGCTTTGTGCTAATGATTTTGCTCAACTGTAGGCTAATGTTCTAAGCATGCTTAAGGTAGCCTAGGCTAGTCTATGATGTTATGCATACACATGCATACACGAGAGCTCCTACATATTCAATAGAAGGAGTCCAGAAATAGTGACATGAGTTAGCTTTCTCTTATTTATTTATCCAACTGAATGTTGCAACTACACCATTTAGTCATCTTCATGTAGCCAAGACTTTGGTGATCAG
>JAODKC010000044.1:32541452-32554558 GCA_026777985.1 Mormyrops attenuatus | reverse complement strand
ACCAGTTTACTGTATGTATTGGTGTCAATATCATTTATGTAAATTAGGAACAATAATGGTCCTAAAATTGAACCCTGAGGTACCCCACTATGAACGCAGGCCCACTGTGACATTGTGCCTCTAATAACTACTCGCTACATCCTGTCAGTTAACCAGTTTTCGATCCAAGCTACTACAGATCCTAAAATCCCTGCAACCAAGTATCTTAGTAGGTCTCCTAACTATCAGAGGTCTTTTCTTTCTTTGTCTCACCACGCCCCCCCCTTTTTACATTCCTCTGTTGGCCCTTATCTGACCTTTGTGGTCCGTTAGCACGTCTTTTTCCTCTACTATTCTGCGTTAAAAGACTGAATTAATGTGTATATTATAAATCCTGGAGAGCAGATCACTGGAATAAGTAACATCAACCATAATATGTAATTTCCAGATGTTTAATTGAAATTGGGATTACAACAAATTAACGGCCACGCCTATCTAGGGTTAAGATGTGCTGTTTCGATGTGAATATGCAGTGTAATGTCTGTACAACTTACCCAAAGTGGCAACATCTGTTGATTTGCAACATAAGACACCAATACTGTATACTGATGTGAGTCATTAACAAACACAATGTAAGAAATTGTTAATTAATTAATACAAATGGTATGAGAACCATTTGTGAACCTCCAGGCTGGTATGGCATGCTTGGTGTCAAACTGATGGAAAATCACTCCTGAATTCAAATCTGTGTTTATCATGAAATTGTATGGGTTAAAAGTTACACCCATTTAATGAAAATCATCGGTAAAGTGGCATCAGTCTAGTTGTAAATTCCAAAGGACTGCCACAGACATCCCGCCCGCAAACTAGATACCCAGCCATTGGTTCAGATGTCGGGTTCCTGGTCATCCCTATTCATGAACTCTAGACCATAAAACCTGGTGCCGCAGAGATCATGCGAGAAGCCCTCCAGAAAACCATCAAGAAATCGCCAGATCACCACGAAGCCCAGTAGAGTAGCCTGTCCTAAAGCCTGCCGGTGAAGCTCTGATACCCAACAGAGAACTGCAACCCCAAGACAAAGTCTTTCTCCTTAAAGTTTCACAAGGAGAGAAAATCCAAGAGACTCCACTCCAACAACCGCTCCAAACGCAGCGCCTTCTTGAGTGCCACCATTCCCTCAGCTCATCACCTCTACAACCTACTGCCAAAACCCCCTCCACTCTGCAACCAAGTAAACCAACTTCCATTCATTCTAACAACCTAAACTCTTCTGTTTAATCTGCTTTATAACTTTAAGGTTGTGTTTCCACAAAATATGCTTGCTTTGCAGAACAGTATTTCATTTTTAAGGTCATCCATTTAAATCTGGTCACTGCAATTACTTATTACAATCTGTTTGTTTCTATTCTGTTTCTTTCTGTTTGTTGCTTATGTTAAGTGTCTGTCTTATGTTAGTATAGTGTTAGGCAGGAATAAATGCATGTCTTTTATACCACTTCAGCCTCCATTCATTGAGTGCTCACAATAGTCATTGCCTCTGTGCGAACTGGCTCATAAGCTCTGAAACCTGAAATATCGCAAAACACTCTCTCTCAACTACTGTGAAAAGCCCTTTACTACCAATCATTTACATTACCTGGTGACGTAGCTCAGTGGACGAGTATTCTAACCCGGGTTACTAAGCGATACTGATAATTAGTGAATCCCATTTAAGTCTCACATTAACAGACTCATTGGGATTCCGCAATTGAGTTTGGAGGATCCAACCATTCGGCATAACAATTAGTTAATAATCATCATCAATTAATAATAATTAAAATTTAATTTATTTCCATACACATGGGTGGAGATATTAAAATTACTTGAGCTAATTTTTCCTACAAGTCTGTTTTAAAATCTAAAGTCAATATATTAAATAACAGTTTATTCTCACCCCATCAATAAAATAACTGACCAAAAGAAGATCCTTTCCAAATAGTACAAACTAATATCAACCGCAGATGTGATAATTTCCATCCCAATTAAAGCATTGGAAGAAGACTTATCAATTCCAACCAACACTGAATTCTGGACCCAAATGTGCAGGAACAACTTCACAATGACTAACGACACTAAGTTACATCTAATTCAGTACAAGGTAATTCATAGAACTCACATCACCCAGCATAGGATGTATAAGGTAGGTCTTACAGAGTCTGACATATGCGTACACTGCACGTCAAACACCCAGTATGACTTATCATTCTACCTGGTTCAGCCCTCCTATTCAACATTTTTGGCAAAATGACATTAACAGAATTTATCTTATATTGAACTGTAGTATTCCACTATCTACATCCCTCTGCTTACACAGAGATCTTTCAATAATATATTCAAAACCCATACTTATTGCCAAGAAAACTGTCCTGCTTAATTAGGCCTATTGCGTAATGGTACTTTTGAAATTGATACACATTTATATGCCCTGGTGTGAAGGAAAAGGCTTGTACCGTCATCTGCTGCAGGTTCCTTTCCACAGAGTGCACCATGGTCTCCAAGTCCTGTGCTTCCTTTTCCTCCTGCACCCTTCGTTTATGCAACTCATCCATCACATGGCGAATCCTGTGGAAGTCACATAATTAATATATTTATGTCCAGCAACAGCTGGAGTTCACCTAGTCCAAGATATGCTTCTGTGGATGTTAAGTGCAAGCATATGATCAGGAGTATAATGATATGAATTGTATATCGTGGCAATACTTTCCCCATGCAGCCAGCTCATCACATTCTCATGTTCCTGTACTTCAATCCAATCTACCTGTGATTATCAGCCTCAGACCTTCTCAGCAGCTCTTTCACATGTTTCCTCAGTTGTGCATTCTCTTGTCTCAGCTGAAAACGATCACAAATAAAACTATTGTATGTCAATCTTCATGCATTTTTAAAAAATAAAGTAATACTGGGCATACATTCATCTTCCAAATGCTTAGCCAGTACAAAATTGCAGGATAATTTTTGGGACTAAAAACAAATATTTTCACATATATTCTCTCTATAAAACAAGTTGATCCTTTCTCTATTAGAAAGAAAATACAAGAAAAGAAAAAAGAACAAACTACCTTTTGAAGACCCCAGGTCTCCAAGGTCTTGTTCTGGAACAGGGCATCTTCAGTGGGGATCTCCAAGTCCTCTTCATAGTTTTCTGTGCTCTTCCTAGTCTGGCAGTCATCCTGTAAGTACCTTTCATCAAGCCAAGAAGGCTCAGTTTCCTCCCCCTCATCTGTGACCCGAGAGGATAGTGATGAAAAACTACTGCTGTCCAGTCTGAATTCATGTGCAACCTCAATGGCAGAGGGTCGGTAGCTTCCACTCCAGTCCTCCAACTCATTGTCCAGAGACTGGGGAATTGGAGTGGGATCACTGAAGAAGGGCTCTTGGAGGTCAATATCAAAGTTACAGGGAGAGAAGCAGCCCTCTTCTTCCACAAATGTTCCAGCAGAAACCTTCTGCAGACAGAAAAAAACAGCCTACTTGAGCCCTCATGTATTATGTATTATAAGTGATATCATTATACCCAGGTATGTTAATTGTATAATAGGTTATATAGCTTTTTCCAGTCACTGTTGGCCGTGGGATTCAAACCCAAACCTTCAAGACACAGACCACTATACCACACAGCTACACAAAATAAATATAAATGAAACCAATTAACAACATGGCTTTTCCAATATTAGTAACACTATAAATAAGACTAAAAAACTACATTATTTAGGATAATACCTTGGAACTGGCTGTATATGGCATAAACACAGTGCCTTTAAAAAGTATTCATTCCCCTTGAACCTTTCCACATTTTGTCACGTTACAACCACAAACTTTAATGTATTTTATTGGAATTTTATGTTTTAGACCAACACAAAGTAGCACATAATTGTGAAGTGGAAAGAAAATCATGTAACATTTTCAAAATTTTTACAAATGAAAATCTGAAAACTGTGGCGTGCGTGCATTTGTATTCAGCCCCCCTGAGTCAATACTTAGTAGAACCACCTTTTGCTGCAATTACAGCTGCAAGTCTTTTGGGGTATGTCTGTACCAGCTTTGCACATCTAGAGACTGCAACTTTTGCCCATTATTCTTTGCAAAATATCTGAAGCTGTGCGTCTGTGAACAGCAATTTTCAAGTCTTGCCACAAATTCTCAGTGGGATTTAGGTCTGGACTTTGACTGGGCCATTCTAACACATGAATATGGTTTGATCTAAACCATTCCATTGTAGCTCTGGCTGTATGTTTAGGGTCGTTGTCCTGCTGGAAGGTGAACCTCCGCCCCAGTCTCAAGTCTTTTGCAGCCTCTAAAAGGTTTTCTTCCAGGATTGCATTGTATTTAGCTCCATCCATCTTCCCATCAACTCTGACCAGCCTCCTGGGCCCTGCTGAAGAAAAGCATCCCCACAGCATGATGCTGCCACCACCATGTTTCACAGTGGGGATGGTGTCTTCAGGGTGATGTGCAGTGTTCGTTTTCCGCCACACATAGCGTTTTGCATTTAGGCCAAAAAGTTCAACTTTGGTGTCATCTTATCAGAGGACCTTCTTCCACATGTTTACTGTGTCCCCTCTACATGGCTTGTGGCAAACTGCAAATGGGACTTCTTATGGCTTTCTTTCAGCAATGTCTTTCTTCTTGCCACTCTTCTATAAAGGCCAGATATGTAGAGTACACAACTAATAGTCCTGTGGACAGATACTCCCACCTGAGCTGTGGATCTCTGCAGCTTCTCAGAGTAACGATGGGGCTCTCGGCAGCTTCATTGATTAGTGCTCTCCTTGCCGAGTCTGTCAGTTTAGGTGGACGGCCATGTCTTGGTAGGTTTGCAGTTGTGCCATACTCTTTCCAGTTTCGGATGATGGATTGAACAGTGCTCCGTGACAAGTTCAATGCTTGGGATATTTTTCTTTTATAAAGTCTTTTTCAGGTATTGTTTTCAAATTTTTTTACAAATAAAAAACTCAAGAGTGTGGCATGCATTTGTATTCAGCCCCCATACTGATACCCCTAAATAAAATATAGTGCAACCAATTGCCTTCAGAAGTCACCTAATTAGTAAATAGAGTACACCTGTGTGTAATTTATTCTCAGTATAAATACAGCTGTTCTGTGAAGGCCTCAGAGGTTTGTTAGAGAACAATAGTGAACAAACAGCATCAGGAAGACCAAGGAACACACCAGAGAGGTAAGATATAAAGTTGTGGAGAAGTTGGAAACAGGCTTAGGTTATAAAAAATGTTTTTTTTTGTGTGAATTTATCCATCCAACCACCCATCTTCTTTACTGCCCATCAAGTGAATATTCTGGAAGATGGATCGATATTCACTTTACATATAAAAGGTTTATAGTATGTATTCAAAATTATTGTTTATTACAGCCAAAAGGCATTCAACAATGCAGGAACAAAAATCCTAAAATTACATTTAACAGAGGACTTGATCAACCATGTCAGATAAACCATACAAGTATCTGTAACATGCCATGCACTCTTAACAGTAACATAATGTTATAATTTGCAATTAATCATTTGATAGCACATAAGATACCTATAGTCAGAGTGGATTTGGATATGTGTCATAGCTGAAATACCTTCTGAAACAGGCCACTCTTCTTTCCTTCCTCACATCCCATAATGCTTGAAGACTGGTTTTTGTTCCGAATGAATTCTTTGAAGGAAAAAGGATTCATCTCATCTGTACCTCCTCCAAGTTCATCTGAGGCAGACATATACGTGAAAAATAAATTTTAGAAAGTAATCAAATTTAAGTATTTAAATATTTTATATAAATATTAATTTAAATATTTACTGCAATTGTTATTAATTGCTGAGGCTACCACAAACGTTTCAGCAGATATGCTGTAGCCATAATCAGAATCATCATTTTGTTTGTCGTTTGCACTTCAGTGTTGGCTCACGTGTCATTTTATGCTATGCTGATATCTGGCATTGTTAAACAGTAATTGATTTATTTGAAACATAACAAATGAATCTTACAAATGCATCAAAATGGCTTATCACTACATATTCTTGCTTATTCGCGGATATGTATCTCAGTGAACAGACATTAAAATATCAAGTTATTCACACATTTCTTCTTACATGTCTTACCTCTAGTAGAACCTAACTAGTAAGTGAATTCTTGGCAGCAGTATGGTAAGCATAACAAGTCAATACAAAAACATGGAACAAAAATTCAAGATGCTATACAGGAAATCTCATCCCCTGCAGAAATGAATGTTAGGCCCAAGCTACTAACAAAAATTAACATTAAAGCTAATGAAAACTGACCTTTTATTAAAACATTCACTCTGAATCTGAGCAATGTGGACATAAGGAGTTACAGCAGAGTTTTAGAAGCTGAAAATATTAGATGTGTAGAAAATATTAAAATGCAGTTCCAACACTGGCTGCTACTGTCATAATAACCAATTAACAATGCTTCTTCTAATGATTTGAATCTAATCTGCAAATACAAATTCGTAATGGTGACACCCAAGAAAGAAAACTAGATTCCAGATCCAGGAAATGCCCTGTTACACACTGCACATTAAGTACCTTGCAGCGTATTTAAAATGCAGCAGCTGAAATTGTGACCAGGAGCAGAAGGTTTGAACACCACTGGTAACCTACACCTTGATGTCAATATAGTATAATGTCTGAACCGCATGCATATTAATACAACTGATTAAACTTCAAAAATGAATGTGACATATCAAAATTGGGTAACCGCATAAATCATCATGATGGATCATTATCCAGTTACAGCTGACATGCTGTGATGCATTCCTTCCACTGTCAGCTTTATGCATTCATTTTGGCACACATCACCACCAGCTTGCTAAGTAAACACTCCCTGTCCAAAAAAAAAAGGCACCACCTGAAATTAAGCAAGCATGTAGGTAAGAGCCTTCCATTGGATAAGTACTACAGTGATTAATATCTTTCAGCTGGCAAGAAGTTATTTAACCCTAAATAATGCAGTGAGTGGCTTCTCATTTCTTAAATAAGTATGCCAGAAGACTGTGGTTGTGGAAGAGATTTTACACTGTATCAGAAGGGTAAAATTACTGACCTACATCAAGCAAAGAAAACAACTAAGGAGATTGCTGAACTACTAAAATTGGGTAAAGAACTGTCCAATGCATTATTAAAACCTGGAAAGATAGTGGAGAACCATCATCTTCGAGGAAGAAATGTGTTTGGGGAAAAAAATCTTGAATGATCACTTAAACGTTTGGTGAATTACATCATAAAAAAAACAACAGTTGAATTCACAGAGCCCTATGTCAACAGTGAAAGTAAGAGCATTTCCACACACACAATGCGAAGAGAAAGGTATTGGGACTAAAAAGCTGTGTAGCCTTAAGAAACTCACTTATTGGTGAGGCAAATCGGGGAAGATTTACCCTGTTCCAGAGTGATGGGTGCATCAGGTTAGAAGAGAGGTGATGTCTACTGCCTACTGTACGAGCCTGTGGGGGCAGTGTTATAATCTGGGGTTGCTTCAGTTGGTCAGGTCTAGGTTCAGCAAGTTATGTGCCCAAAGAGTTCAGCTGACCACCTGAATATACTGAATGAACAGGTTCTTCTATCAATGGATTTTTTCTTCCCTGATGACATGGGCATATTCCAAGATTACAATGACAGGATTCATTGGGCTCAAATTGTGAATGAGTGGTTTAGGGAGCATGAGACATCATTTTTACACATGGATTGGTCACCACAGAATCCAGACCTTAACCCCATCAAGAATCTTTGGGATGTGCTGGAGAAGACTTTATGCAGCAATCCGACTCTCCCAATATTTCTACAAGATCTTGTCGAAATATTAATGCAACTCTGGACAGAAATAAGTCTTGTGACATTGCATACTGAAATATTTACACAGTGAATATGTGCCGTAATCAGAGCTAAAGGTGACTTAAGCAAATATTAGAGTGTGTCACTTTTTTTGGCCAAACAGTATATGGCACAGGTACCCCCCAAATATGTGCACTTCATGTTCTCCCTTTCTATGTGTTGGTTTAGCATCTTGCCAAGGGTGTACCATGCATTGTGCCCTATGTTCTCTAAATGAATTGGGGGTGGGGGCGGGGGGGAATGGAATATAATGGAAGCATGCATACTTTCACACATTTCCTATACGCACTAATTAGTAACCCTATCCTTTATTATCAATATATAAAAGTTGGGCCCAACACTAGCTTACATTAAGGAACTCCTGGCAATATACCAGGGTGGTAGGTAATGGAGTAAAATTTACTCTTATTACTATAACAGAGTAATTCATTTTGAAAATTTGTAAAGCGCTTTTACCTAAATATTAATTTCAGGCATTGTACTCCGTTATTTACGTTCAGTCTGCTATGGAGTTAAAAAAAATATTGGAAAAAGGTCTAAGGGTCACATGACAAAGTATAAATGAGAGTGCGAACATGGGCCACAGCCCACCATCAGCAATAACTTGCATTCAGCTGGCAGCAGGACCATGGAGGGTGTATCTAGCAGACCAAATGAGTCAGACCCACCTGGCACTTCTCCAAAACTGTTTTCAGAACATGCGCCAGAAGATATTCTCTGGCCACATTTAAGGAAGCTTTTTATTTTCAAGTGAAAAAGGGACGTCAGCAGGTAGTGCTGGTTAGTGATGTCATAATTTTTTGGTCTCTGTGGAAAATGATTGATTGGCAATAAGAAAAGGAAGTTACACTACTCAAAAGCAGATTTAAAACAACTTATTCAGGAGATCACCAAAATAAATTGAAATAAAATTGCACAGCTCACACAGCAATAACAGCACAGCAGCATTCTGGGGACAATCTTAGACCCCCCAGGGGACTTGTGCAAGCCCAGAGCGCACTCTACAACAGTCAGTACATTTACATGCATGGATAAATCGAGCTACAGTTATAACTGAACTACAACATTTAATTAAACTATTGTCCTTGTCTCATTATACACACACGGGAGGGGAATCAATTTATTGACTGAAGTATGTTTGACTCCACTACAATAGGTGGAGATATGGCTTCTTTCAGCTTATTAGTATTGGGCTTTTTCTGGTTGACCTATTACATCACGGATGTAAAAAACAATAATTAAATTTATGATAATGGGTGTGTGGACAAATGAAGTAACACAAACGTTAATTTTGATCTGGTCAGATGAACAGATACAACAAGATCAGGATAGTATAAGAAAAAACAAAGCATTTTGTACAATATACTATGACAGCACAGTATTGGAAAATATTTCATATATTGCAATGTGATTTTGTTATAATAAATACTGGAGTTTATGAAACAAAAAAAGGAGTTCAACATTTCTCATGAATCCTTCTTCGACTGATTTAAACAACAATGGTAAAAATGATTATGGTTGTCGTGGTGAACACATACAAGTGATCATACATAAGCAGAGGATGTAAACTTTAAACTGAGTTTTAAACATATCAATTATTACATCCTGTATCTGTGTCTGGTTTGGCTCCTCAACATTGCATTCTAAGGGGAGACTACAGCGTATAGTGCGATGCACGGAGAATATCATTGGCTCTCAGCTCCGCCCACTTGAAGCCCTGTACTCATTGAGGATGAGGCACAGAGCCAAAAAGCAATGTCTGACCCCCTGCATCCAGGTCACTCACTTTTTCAGCGTCTTCCATCCCAGTGAAAGCGGAGAATAAGAGCCCTGAGCACAAGGACAAACAGTCGCCTTAACAGCTTCTTCCCCCAGGCCATCGGCTTCTAAATAAGGACCCATGAGAAACTCTCATATTCACCACCCACTGTACAAGCTTCATTAATTTATAGAAGTCGTTCGCATCATACTTAAGCTGTTTGCACAATACATCCATTCATTTATCTATTTCTTTGTTTGTATTGTGTACATCCTTCCTCATCTCCTGTAAAAAACATTTTTTTGCCTTATTCTACTTATTTGTCCTTTACTTTTAGATGTTGAGTTGTATGTTTAATTTGCTTATGTCAAGACACGACCTGCACCAAAAAATATCTTGTACTTCTCTGTACTTGGTGAGTAAAAAAAAAAAAAAAGATTCTGATTCTATTCTGAAGAACACTTTATCTGCATAAACAGAGCAGGAGTGCATATTGAAAAGCTGTCTGATCAGACATTATCTTCTTTTAATATAAATTTAATATTAATACATTTATTCATCATACAGATAAAAAAATCAATGTAAAAAAGTTGACAAAATGTACCATGAATTGGCGAACAGCAAAATAATGTCTTTCTGAGCCTTAAATTAAAGTGGCTGGATTTTTAAAGACTGACCCTTTCCCAGCGGACTGTAAATAGTCCAGAGTATTTCCCGCCTCACCAAAGTTAAATTAATTGCTATAAGAGAATAAAGTGATAAAATTGTGCATCATAGAATTAAACTTCTCATACACTAAAATACAGAAAATTGATAGAAAATATTAGAAAGTTGATTTCTAAAGTACAAACAAATTTAGCCAACTTTTATTTAAGAGAATTTACTAATGCTGAAGTTTGGCTCAGAGAAGGCTTCTGCTTCAGATACATTTCTGAAGCTTATACACCATAACATTCAGTGATAATGGGACGTTTGAAATACTGAGCTCCATAAATTCATATCGATGAGAAAAATACAAAACCGAAAACTAACAAACTATTAAAAGTATCCATGTACAACTTTCATTTTAACTGAATAGAATTCTCCATAACTATAAATATATAAAAATGAGCACATTACACCATCACGATAAGACCCCGATAAAATTAATACGTTAATAACTACGTCGACATGAGAACAATTACTGCACTTGTCGCTTCTACCATTCCTTGTTTACTTAAAATGCGGTATCTCCCGCTTCAGGAAGTCCTCATTTTAGTATGGGAAGGAATACATGCTACTGGGAAAAACTAGCTGGTGATGCCAATAATAAGCTATATGGCTGTTTGTACGCAAGATTCATACATCTGTCTATCCAGATACTGCTACATAAATGTGTTATACCTTTTTGTACTTTGCCAGTACAAAACATAGGGCATAACACTTTGTCCAATATTCTTCGTGCTAAATTCTCAAATATAAATTTTCTACTGCAAACATTTAAACTCTGCAACAGTGTTTAACTTCTCGATTACGATTGAGAAGTCATTAACTACAGCTGAACCTGTTATCGTCATACTTAAACCAGCAAATAAACAGAAGACAAGGACTAGATTTAAACGTAAATGCCTTACCATTTTCGATAGATTTCGCCGAGTTTGTGCGTTTTGACATAATAGTTGGAATTCTACGATTTCTTAGATTTCGTTTTTTATTCTTAGAATTAAAAAGACGATTAGACAAGCTAACCTTAAACATCCAAGTATTTAAATAAGTAAAACAATTCCGTGAAGGCTTCCTTAAAATGCGTTACGCGATAAGGATATCCAAGCCTACTGCTACAATTGGGTGCGGCTGCAAATATACCAAATCACCCAGCTAACTACCTAAAGTTCTTCACCATCATTCATATAAAACAAACATCCGCCAAACAGCAATACATAAGAATCACATGACACCAGAAGAATCACTCGTAATTCCGTTTCCGGAAGAACTGTGTGTTGTCATTGCCGTATTATTTTTTTCGATGGTTAGTCACGGCTGCTAAATAAATCTGCGCATAATTGTATTAGCCTGGTTTAAATTAGCACTGGCTCTCACTTAAAGCTGAAGCCGTTTCATTAAAATTGTTGATTTGCACCATGTTCACGTTAATTCAAGCCAAGCTTGTTAAAGCCTCCATTGTGCACGAGCACAGGGTACTTAAGCAGCCCCGAACATCCAGTTGTATATATAATCAGTGAGAGCGGTGTTCTTTTGGGCAGCGGGGCAAACACTACTTATGCAGCAATAATAAGATTGCAAGTATATAATCACAAGAAGAGGTAAAACTACCATTAATAAGGCAACGGATATCACATGGCAAAATATAATCAATAGATTAAGTGTGTATGTGTCCAACTGTTTCAGTGGGTTAGAAGGTGGAGTCTGTGATAATCAGAATTTCTGGTTCGAACCCAGTCTCTCTCTGTCCTTACCAAATTAAGAAATGCATTTAACATAAATCGTTAGTAGGGTGCAACGAGATCTCGTGATATTACAACATGACGAGATTTCTCGTCGGAGTGAAAAGCGGTCTCGCGAAGGTGCCGCAAATCAGCTGAGGTAAGCATTTCGGCGTCTGACGAAAATTTTTTTTTTTAAATTGTTTATTATGAAGCATTCCAACCAAAAAACAAGCAAATGTTCTCATTGAACACACTTAACAGAAGCTCCAAACAAAATAGAACAAGATACAGAAAGGGGTAAATGTACAGAATAGAAAAAGGAGGAAATAATCACAACGGTAAGCTCAAGGCTGAATATGCAACAGCTTTTTGGTTTTTTGATCCATGCAGGGTTTGGAAATAAAGTCCCATTTCTACTTTAAAGTCCTGGATCCCGGGGACCTTCTTTGACCATTTACACTTATGGATAAAAAATTTCCCATATAAAATGAAAAGGTTTAATATAAATTTCCTATTATATTCAATATCAGTCTTTTCATAAAAGAAAAAACATCATTCTTTTATAATTATATTTTATATTTTTTTTTACTATAAAACACATTAAACATATGATCAACTTCCAACCAAAAATAATGGACATACAAAAAGATGACAGATAGACTCAACGCTATACTTACAAAAACAACATCGTTCATCAACACCGACTTTGAATCTCTGTAGAACCAGGTTTGGTTATTAAATGGAGAATCTTGAAAGAGACCTCCCTCACTTTATTAGTGACACAAAATCTACTATTATAATTCCAAACAAGTTTCCAATTGACACTACCAAATTCATTAATCCATCTATTTTCTGCTTGGGGTATTAAACGTATCTGGCACATTTTTATAAACAGTTTATTAGAGTATTGTCTATCTTTTATGTTCACCCCGTCAACCAGAACACTTATGCCATGAAACTCACCGTCAACAGGATCATAGCCCTGCAACAAATTCAATAAACCAGACGGTATGGCCTTAATAATGGTTTCCCATTCTTTTGGAGACGT
>JAODKC010000044.1:32496120-32523988 GCA_026777985.1 Mormyrops attenuatus | reverse complement strand
AAGGTGTGCTGCATCCAGGCTACATCCCCCCACCGTATTGTGCTGAATAGGGACCCCGTTTGTCCAAAAGAGCGGCTCCACCTTAAATCTGTCCCCAAAGGGAATCTTTTCAGAGGCCCGAAGCTGCAAACGACTCGCAGATCAGCAGGTTGGGAGGGACGTCGGAATTCCTTCCAAATCTTTTACGGCCCCCAACCCCCAGCCCAAAAATCCAAGGCACACTCAAAGACAGGCAGTTGTACTTCAGAGAGTCACAAACAAAGAAAAGCCGTAAGCTCTACAGCGGTACCTCAACTCCCCCAGCTGGGCTCCGGGCGGGGGGGGGCTCAG
Organism: Mormyrops attenuatus; assembly: GCA_026777985.1. Taxonomy (NCBI): domain Eukaryota; kingdom Metazoa; phylum Chordata; class Actinopteri; order Osteoglossiformes; family Mormyridae; genus Mormyrops; species Mormyrops attenuatus. Next base: position 32,523,658 of record JAODKC010000044.1, on the reverse strand, counting down.
GCCACAATGAGACGCAGCCCCCCCCGAAGAGCCAGTGAAGCGCACAGTGCTGAGGCACAGTGCTCAGGAGGCGCTCTTTTTAAAGTTAACAATTCAAGCCAGTTGGGGGGAGGGGGGGGGGACAAGTTCTCAACCGTACTGGGAAGGTACTCAGCACAGCTATGGCGGGGATACATTTAACCAGATCAGGAGCAACATGGCTGCCACTAGGAAAAGGGGGGGGTGTCCAGGAAGAGCCTCCATGGAGGGACTCCGCTGATCTTGCAGCATTGTCACAGACCAGAGGTCCCATTGTGTCCTGCATCACATTGGGATCTCCCAATCACGACCCCCCCCCTCCCCCTGTCGGCCTCGGCAACAGGTCCACGCCAGCTCTGCAATGTGGCAGCACAGCTGTTTCTGATGACCTCTGACTCCGACTCCGCCTGCCCCCCCCCACCAACCAAGCTGAGTTGACCTGCCATCTGCCACCCAGGACACACGCATGCACAATAAAGAGCGTCCCTACGCTGAATGTGGGAGCTGAAATCCCCCCCCCCCCCCCAAGTGTCCACATGACTGGGGGTAAGCGCGTCACAGATGCTGCCCGGACCCCTCACATCACAGCCTGACCAAAATGGAAGGTGGGGGTTGGGAGGGGGTCGCTCCTTTAATACTTCATTTAGTGTTGGGGTTCAGGTTCCCAGTTTTGGGTCACAGTGGGAAAATTCTGTATTTGTAATATTTGTAAACATCATTACTTCTGTAGGACAGGACAGCAGGAGGTTCATATCACAGTAGCAGATGTTACTACTGGACGTCTGGGAAAGCTCCTGCCCCGTGTGACCAAGTAGAGTGCAGCCCAGCCCACAGGCCAAAGTGTTTTACCATAAGGAAACCATGGGAAAGTGCAGCTCTCTCGGGATGCAGTAGGTGGAGCGCACAGCCCTTAGCAGCTGAGGGTCCTCAGACGTTTATTAGGCAAGTAAGTATCCTCAGATGCAGGGGTGAAGATCTGTGCACCCCCAATACTGCATACTGAAAATCAACAGATTGCCATTTCCAACCATATACTGAACAGGAGGGGCAAGAAATCTGTGCTACACTGAGTTTACCCAAGCAAGAGTGAATGTAATGATATTTCACAGAGTTGACAAGCTGCAAAGTGGGGATTTGATAGATATGTGGCTTCTGTTGACCCACGGCAAACTAAGTTTTTGATCGTAACACTAAATGATTCGATTTACTTGTTGGATTAGCCTGCGTGTTTTTTTTTAGCACCTGTCCCTGAAGAGCTCTCGCCTTCTGGTTACAGCCAAATGGCAGAGAGAAAGGGGGGGTGGAACACTGGTAATGACGAGGACGGCAGAATGGACCGTCAAGCCGAGTCACTGGGAGTGTCACCTGCTTGCCTGCTTTGTGTAGAGCCGCGGACAGATGGCTGAGCGCTGTAAAGCCGAAAGAAAACTGCGCCTCATGTTTTGTGCTCAACTTTCTCCCTGGCCAGCTGTACACACACACAGACACACACAAGTGGTTCCTCAGCTTGCTAGACCAGAATCTCCTTCAAAAACATCTTTCAAGAAGCTGAGTGGAAACGGAGTCTCAGCAATGCTCCCTGGGTCACAGTTTTCCTTCTCTGGATCAAAGACTTCCTCTTCCTGTCCTGCTCGGTGAGGGCTCTGCTCCCAGCCAGGATTACACGGACCCTGCTGCCCATGTGCACAGTGTGCTCCATGGCTTTAAAAGACCACGCTGTCACACATCAGGGAAACTTCACCGTACTCGTCAAATGGCCAAATGGCACACTCCCACAGCCACGGTGCTCGGAGACGGGCAACTTTGGAGGGTTCAATTCTTTCTCCCAGCCGCGAAGACATACAGTACCCCGTCACAGCACTACGGCCCTCTTCCTGAGAACCTCAGGCACTGCATTAACATCCAAGAGGGACGACAGACCTCCCAGAAAGTCAGCCGATACTTTGTTGGTGAACTCAGGGCCCATCAGGTTCACCAGATGAACATCAAATCGTTGTTCTCGAGCTGTCAAAAAGCACCCCCCGCCCATCTCACAGCAGAAACACAGAGCACCTGGGTTTCGGGTCACACCAGCTGATCCGGGGCCGACGGCAGCATTCCAGAGCACGGCTCCCAGGTGGAGGAACGTCACACCCTCCACAGGAAGCCCTTATCTCACCATGTGTGATATTGCCAGGTTACTGAGGCACAGTCCCACTCCACACTCAGACCTCAAAGCTGCATACTCTGGCACAGAAAGGTCTACGACCACTAAAACTGCACTTACATGTCAGTGGCATAAAATCTGCTTCCCTCACAGTCACCAACACGCCATCTTTATAGACCATGGAGGCCAGAGTCTACTGTTCATTCATTAGTTTAAAAAAATATAGATATTTTTTACGGTTTCCAAAGTTTAAGAAATTACTAATATAACACAAATACGATTCCGATGGCCACAAGCACACCTTCACCATAGAATCAACAAATATAAGAACAGATGCAGAACGTCCCCCCCCCCCCACACACACACATACATGTTGACTGCACTGTGGATGGATTGCAGGCATTCTGTGTAGCTTTATGACCACCATAGGTCAGTCACGGGCTATCAGAAACCATTCTGGTCTAGTTAACGGTCACAAGCCCTTGTTATGGTAACTGCTGATGTCAGATTTTTCAAGGAGTCAATTTCAGGAGGCGTGGAGACAGAATCGCCCCATTAAAATCATTAAGGAGCCCACTGCCTGAACCCGGTAACGATAAATACCCCCTTGGCGATCTAAAAAGTATCTTGTCTCACACTACCCGGCTATAAGTCCCCCCCCCTCCCTAACACGCACACAAGCCCTGGGATTTGCTCCAATCATAAAAACCTCAAATCTAATTACACTTTACAGCCATCTGTCCTTCTGATGTAAATTGCGCAGAGAGAATTCCCATTCAAAGCCACGGGGTGGAGGTAGGGCAAAGGACCGCGTGCACTCTGGGAAGCCCCGGGCAGACTAGTCACACAGCATTAATCTGACTGGGGAACAATAGCGGCCGGGCTGCAGGCGAAGCCCAGCTGTCGCCCCACAAAGAAAAGAAGAAGAAGAAAAAAACACACACACAAGATTTAGGGCTTCAAGCGTCTCTGGAACTCTGGAGAAGCGTCCTGCATTTATTAACGACGAGTCGAAAGACCCTCCCCACTTCTGCCTTAGTCCCGTACAACAAGCCTGCATGTGATTCACCCTGACCCAAAGAGCGTGCATTTGTCAGGAGGGAAAGCGGCAGAATAATAGCCAGGGGGAAAAAAAGCCAAGACTGAAAATTGCACTGGGGCTGGCGGGTTTGTTGGGGCCGGTCGCTCTGCATGCGTGCACGGCTACACTGTCGGCCAGAGGAGACAAGCCGACGGCGATTAATTCACGTCCGTAAAACGGCAGCTGACGGAGCCCATACTCACTTGCATTCCCCGTTGCCATCTGGGGTCGCGTCGCACCTCCCTCCATTCAGACACGTTTCGGTGGGCAGAGAACATCGTAAACCTGCAGACACAAACATACACAAAGTTTGAAGCCTAAGCATCAGGTGTGCACTGATTACACATATGCTACCTGCCTCTGGATTATGAAAGTGCCGGTATGAGACAATAAAGATGCAAATCGTTAAATACATTGATAAATAGTCACCTCTTTACATTCACAAGGGCTAGGGCGGAAACTCCCGCGTAGAAAAATTAAGGAATAAGCCTAATACCCCCCCCCCCCATAACAGTCGGCTAGACTGGACGATAATATTATTACCAAACTCTAAATTAACAGTACGATGTTCTACAATTTGCATGTCAAATTGCTTTGTCATTTCTCATCTAGACATTTTTATATAATACTAAAAATTATGCCTCTGTACTTTCAAAGTATGATTACTTCATGCACTGCCAGCACTAGTTTGCGACCCATTGATAAAAAAGCGAAATTAACGGCACCGAAAAGTTTACAAGTTACTGCAAGAAATACGAGATTCCACGGTTACAAAGGCGGCCAATGTGAGTGAATCTGGCTGCCCGGAGATGCGCGGCGCCCCCGAGCCGGGATGCTTAGATCCCAGTTTTTTTTGGCTAAAAATAACTTTTAATATTAAAAATACAGTATGCACTTACACTAACAAATATTAAATAGCATTAATATTTATATATGATTTTATGTGATCCAAATCATTTTCAGTATTGTTTATATATGTTTGGCTTACATGGTCTGCGAGTTTTTGCGATCTTTCAGCAAGTTCAGAAAATATTGCCATTTAACTGTTCACGCTACTGTCAGATTGCAGGCGCGACAGCCTCAAAAATTTGTATGCGAAGGGCATGGGAAAGTAATTAACCACAACGAAAGCAGCTTAATTTACCTGAAGCCGCCGCAGGGTGTGTAGCGCGTGTTTTACTGTAGGCTACGTTTCTGCATTTTCAGCTCCGTCCGAAATGAAGGCTACTGTCATATTGCAACCGCGCCCAGTGCGTTAAAGCACACCGAAGGCGACTTTAGTTGTGATGTGAAGTGTGATCCTTTCTCGTATTTTGTGCATCACTTCATTTATTTGGCGTTTGAATCACATGCTCCTCTCGGCGTGGGACACGGGGCTGTGGGAATGCACGACAGCTGCGGAGTGTGACCCACTCCGACGCCAGAACAAAAGAAATCACAAAGTCCACCTCCGTAGTCTGGCTACTATCCTGTTGCATTGTCTACTACTAGGGCGAAATCGCGTCGCCGTCGACATGTCCAACTTTTGCCCCATGACTGCACAGTTTTGCACTTGATGCATTAAAGTAGTGCAATGCTGCACGAATGTCCAGATGTCAAACTTAATATTAGTAACTTCATTGAAGATGGGATGTTTTCTAACTGCATGTCAAAGTCGCAGACGGTGTAGATGTACAAACATCACAGCATCCAAAATATACATCTAAAAGTTTCTGCCAGGAAACCTTCCACTGGGTTCGGTAATCATACCTAAACAGATTGAAAAAAACCCTTCAAAAATGCACACATATACTATTAACTACACAAAGAACACCTTTAGGGCTACCGAACAAAGACAAATCTCTCAAAATAGAAGTAAATAAGCATTTTATAATCAAATCGTTAGCAAAATTTCTCCGCAGTCAAATCCTATTTCTGTTTGAACGCAACAAGTGTCGGTAGCGGGCAAGACTATAACTCCCAACCTCAGAAAACAACCTGTGGAGTACACGGCTAAATGTGATGACAAAGATGACATCGATGACTCAAGCAAAAGTTTTAAGTAATTCTTTCCAAATCACAGGATTCTGCTGTAACACACGCTAGCAGAACCGTGCTTGGGACTCACCTCGGGATAATGCAGTCAATGACAACAGAAGTGCCAGTTTAACAGAGAAATAATGCATTCCTTCTCTTCTGATTTACAGTTGTATAATTCCACTTAGGGTTATCATAGATCCGAAGGTTCTTTTTCTATTTCAAAATCAGGCTGCAAAAGAAGCTTAATTAAATGCTGTAAGCGGCAGGATGCAGCGGATTCTCTCGCTCTCTCCCTCGCTGGGAACTCAGTGGCTGCGATGTTGTCGCGTCGGTGTCTGAGATCCGAATGAGAGCCTCTGCTAAGGATTCGGCATCCTGCAAGCTACTTCGCACCCGGGGGCGTTATCCTTCCGCGCCGGTACCCCACCAAATTAAAACTACTCATAAAAATCCACCCTACATAATATCGACGGGAAAACACAACCAATCCAAGTATCTTAAGTCACACTGTTTGCTACACGAAGCGCACGTGTGAGGCGCGCAACCAGGGAAAGTTCGGAGAAAGATCAGCCGTAGTGAAAGCGAAATATGGAAGTTAAACTGCCACACTCAATGCAGCTGGCTTTCCAGGGCTCATAAACTCTCAGAACACCTTTAACTTTAATCTCTCGTATTACCGTAGTCAAACTACCGCTTGGTGTTTATCTCAAAATGTTTTTAATGATCATTATCATGTTCGGTTACTGTGCATGTCTTTGATTAAAGCGAATGCATCGACAAAGCTGTCTCGGTTTGAACCGCGTTCTTTGTAGTAAATCTATTTTGATTTATAGGACATCATGTTATTCAAACAAGTCAGGAACAGAAATATGACTAGTAGTTTTTTTTTGTTAATTTCGTTTTAATGAAATTTAAACCTCTTTGCCAGCATGGTAAACAGACAAGAAGTCAAGCCACAGATCTGATACGTTTATGCTGACGTGCAACGGCTGTGCTGCATCAGCAGGTCAGGGTAGCTGCTTATTTTTTCCAAATCCACAGCCAAAAGTCTAATTGTTGCACTGTAGAAATGTTAAGGAAGCCCAGTGGTATTGACAGACATCTCTAAAGAAGATGGATTGGTTAATACTGAAGAACTTACATAGTTTTCGTATTCTTTGACCCATATAATAGCATAAATATGTGCACAGAACTTGCATACCGTAGACCTCATTCAAAACTTTTCTGACGATTATTAATACCCCAGTTTGTTTTCTTAGTAAAAGTGAGACCTGCAGGGTAGAGAAAAGATGACTGTTGGTTTCTGCCCCTGCAGGCATAGATTTAATTTTCATATTTACGTGTGACAACAAGACGAGGCCATTTGCCAGCAGTGCACAGGTATCAGTGGAGGGAGCTGTGGGAATGTCTTGCCAGGAATATGACCCAGAGCAAGAGGGGGGAAACAAGGCCGCCAAGGGAGCATCGGGGCTGGGTGGGGGTCGATGATGCGATAATGAGAGCCATGTGTGGACATGCAGGAATAACCTCACACAAGACTGACGCGACGTCTAATGCTGATTTACTGAGTTGTCAGGTCACCCGGCACCATGCTGTGGTTTACAGTGAGCACCCCCATTCAGTGTGATTTCGGAAACTTGCATTCAACTTTACAACAGTGATGACCTCCAATCACCAATTAAAAGAGCCCAGTGTTACAGACATATGTGGAAATCAAAAGTACAGGATCCTAACAGAGTCACTAGACAAACATTCTAGTACAGCAATTCAACTACCACAATCCACTGCTTAATCTCTTTCATAATAGACTGATACCTCTGTATTTTATAGTTCAATTTCTCATTTTATTGTTCAGTTTGAGCTGTTGTACCCAGCTGGCTCATTTCAAACTTTTGCTTTTTCATTATTAAGGGCTATAGCCTTTCCTGTTGCAATTATGGGCTCAGCACACAAAAAGAGGCATATCTGAGCTTGATTTACGCTCCTAGATGCTTTTTTAATACTACTCACATTTATCCACACTGACAAATCAAGAGTGGTTGCATTCATTACTTTATTTCTCAGTTTGTTAGTTTTGCAATGTGTGCAAAGAATCGCACCAAAAATAACCACTAGCAATCAGTTTTGTGGGTTGAGCCACCAAAGGACACATTTCATTCTGTCAAAGTGTTTTTAGTGCTTTAAAACCGATCTGCAGTATTAAACATAAGAGATGGATCGGTGAGAAAAGTACCTCTTCAGTGAAGATTTCAATAACTGCGTAAGTGGCTGAACTATAAGGTATATCATTTACAGTATGTTACTTTGAATAAAACTTTTAAATGATTTTTTGATATATTTTTTCTTAATCTGCTGTAGTCACTGTGAGGTTCTACAATGTTATGCACATCTGTAAAGATAAATTCAACTTTATATGAGTCCCTTAGGTTAAATGTGTGTCTCAGTTATTGATCAGTATGCTTTAACCATGCTGTCCAGTGTTTCGAGTGTTTTCTTCGGTACATGATCGGTACAGGTGCTTTGTTCAATAGGTTGTTGTCATGTAGGTACTTTCAGGGCTAAGTTCCCACTCCCTGGAGACTAAGTATCAGACTGATCCATCTGCTGTGGTTTTTTTCTTTAACCATTATCAGTCTCCATCTACGATTTGGGGACTGTTGCCCACTCCACAGTAGAGGGGAAAAGGGGAAAACCCTAGGGAGAGATGGGCCCCTCCCTGTATTGAGGCTTGGGGTGCAGAGATGGTTGCATATTGATCTGGTCTGGGTGCGGAGGGGACGCCGATGCCACAATGAGACTTCTTATCATCTGTTTTCGTCAGGGTCCCAGGACTCTTCCCATGCAAATAAACCCGTCAAGGTGCAGTTTAATTGCGTGACCCCACGCCAGTCTGACAGAGGCTATTGTTGGCTGCATGGCTGCGTGACAAACACACTCACTCTAAAACACACAATGATGTTTTATGCTACATAGAATTTGTTTGCGAGGAACACTTGGCTACTTACAAACTAAATATAACAAACCTGTTTGAAATATTGCTTATGTTTTTTGAATCAGTGTTTCAGGTTCTGTAAAGTCTTTAAATACTGATGAAAATACAACAAAGCTTATATAACAGCTCATTCTCCTTTATATACTATTTTAATACGAGGAAGTATGTTGATTGTGTCACATAATGTGGTGAAATAAACAGGATTTGTGGTTCTTTCCTCCTTCATTGTGTTGGGTTGGACCCAGTGAGCAGTTGTACCTCGTACCCCTGTGTAGGCACAAAGAATGTCTCAGCAGCAGCTATCATGGGCAAAACCGAGATACTTTCTCTAGTGGCCTGTGGCCTGGGACAGACCAGAGGGTTCAGGGGAACAGGTCGATGACTGAGGCTGTCAAACACGGCACACCGGCTCCCAGCTGATACGTCTGCGGTGCTTGCAAACATCGCAATTGCGTAACAACAAACATCTGGGCTCTCTTCTGTAGAGGGTGGCTTTTTCCTAACATGTGGCTCTTCGTCATGTCTCAGCAGGGGAGATTAGGAACAGCACAGAGGGAAGTGACCAATTAACATTCGATGGAGCTGTTATTTCCCTAAGTCCTGATACTGTCAGAACCAACAACACCTCTGCGGTGCCTGTGGGTGGCTTCTCAGCCCCACGCTACAGGCCTGGACTGTGGATCTAGTCAGCGAAATCAAAGCCCATTCATTATTTACCTTAGTGATTCCCGGGTCCTTCCTTAAAGGGCCGGTGTGCTTGTTCTTAAGATCATCCCAAATCATCCTTTTATATTCTGCTCTACTATCTTATTATCAATGTAATACTTCCCCCAACATCCTTCACAGACCCATTGTGCTGGCAACCCAGTTTTGGAGCTGTTTTACCAAAATGTATTTGTTAACACATTCAGCAAAGTGGCTACATTGTAAGATACGTACGTTTCAGCAAAAGCATAAAGACGTGTTCAGCAGTAGTCTCAGCTAAGTGTCCGTTTTTGACTGCATTATGTGGAGCTAGGGTTACCATATTTGGTGAGACAAAACAGGACGCTCTGTCACTCACAAAATGTCCCAAATATAAAAGAAATACAAATGCTCCCTCCTTTGTCATGCAAACAGCCATAGCTGTAAAATAAGAGCAATTTATCATAAAAAAACAAAGAAAAATTCTATTTTTAAAAGTTACAAAATGGTAAGCTGAACTCTGCTAAACTTCAAGCAAACAATACGATTCACTATTCACACGAAAACAAAAAATAAAGTGTGAAAGTGCCAATGGGTCCCGGAAGCTGACGTCATTCGTGAGTAGCATGACACATAGGGGTGTGCATATCGTTTAATTTTTAAAGTAAACATGTACACGAGTCTTCCAAGCGTTGTGTGATGATACTGATACTGAGTGGCTGCCGTATATGGAAAATCGGTGCCTTTTCCTCAGCTTGGTACTCCGCAGTAACTTGCAACACTTAACTTAAACCTGAACAAACTGCCCCGACGCCCGGACAGGGGCCCGAAAAGTGGACGCGTCCGGGGAAACCCGGAGGTATGGTAATCGTACGTGGAGCCTCCACTGTTGATTCAGAGACTTGAGGAAGCACCTCAACTGCAACACAGACAGCCACCTAAACTGGGGCAAATGGTTGCTTCCTAGTTTAGACTAGAACAAAGCAAATGTCATCCCCCTCTTTACAAATGCTAATAATGCAGAAAGGTGGGGGACGGCCAGTGGGGACTAGTGGCCGAAAGACAGATGTATCTTGCAGACATGTTGGAACTTCTCTTCACCCAAGGAGAGGAATCAATTCAGTACTTGCCTAATCACGAATTCATTCTTGAACATGCATCCTTCATGTGAAAAACTTGGGTTTATCCAATAAAACATACCCTTGGTATGATGTAGAAGTGTTAATTTTGTTTGATAGGCTATTTCATTTCAGACATCGATATCTCTGAATAATAGTACCTTTTAACAGAAACTTCTCAGTGCCACACAAACAGGTTGGTTACAATAATTTGTTTAACAGACACTTTTGTCCAAAGTCACATACAAGTGAAGATCAGAGAGGAGGGTCGGCCAGAGCCCCTGAAGCATTTGGGGTTAAGGGCCTTGTTCAACGGCAATATGATCACTGTACTGGCTAAGGGATTTGAACCAGAAACATCCTAATCCCGAGTTTAGAGTCCTAACCCACAAAGCCATCAGACTACTTCCTGAAATGACTTATTTGAAGCTGTTTAAATTTAAAGAAGTACAATTATAAACTTTACTTTCACAGTGCCCTGTAACCACTCATCAGTCAGTCTGAAAACGAAATTTAACATCTGATATAAATGGGTCATATGACACGTATCACATGACCCCTTACCAGTGCTCTCGCATAGTGTAAAAGCATTTCAGGGGCATCGCTAGACATAAAGCAGTACTGGGGCACAGACCTCCATTACTCATACCATAAAATTCTTTTCTTGAATACTAGGCAATTTCTGCTGCCTAACAATTAAGGAACACAAGAAGTGTATCAACAACTTCTCCGAGTTCATCAATTCATGTTTTTGTTCAGTTATAGAGATGAACCAAAGGAATGGTCCTTCCTGACTCTGGAAACAGCATTTTTGTTGAAAGTACGGTTCCTAAAGTGCTATATCATGCATTGTTTTACCTGTTGATTGCTACATTTCATTGAGGAATCAGAGAGAAACGAGCAAATTTGCGCAGAGACACCGGGTCTGACTTGTCTAAAGCTTGCCTCTTTAACGCTCTTTTGTCATTCATGTTTTCTCAAGCACTCGCCAGGTCCCTGCGCTCATTCATGTCTTGACACCATCACACCTCCAACCCCCCTCCCAAGAAATCCTTGATGGCCGCTTCCTCCAATCACGCCTAAAGTGTCAGCCTAGACACATACTCGGGTTCAGCCACCTCTACTCACATCCGCATCCCAAGCTATACGAGGAGATGCCAGCGGCCCGTCCTGTCGCTGTGTCAGCCAATAACACAGCTGCACCCCCTAACCCATCACAAGTCACTTCAAAGGCTTTCAGAGGTGTCATGTGTCTCTACAGCTTCTCATATGCTTCCTAAGAAAAACACCCTGTTACGATTACAATTCGCTGTGATCTTTACTGTGGGACCCTTACATATAACAGAAGATTAACAAGTATTAATTTTCAAGGCCCTGCGATTTCTTCTCTATCTTTTACTAAGTAGGTGCTGTTTTATTAGGAATTATAAATGCTGGGAACTCTTGATTAATCTGTGTCATTAAATGTAGCAACATCTGTGAATGTACAATCTTGAGACATCAGAAACTTAGCTGAGAGGCCTAATCTGTCCGAGGGTTCACCCACACAGTAACACCCCCCCCCCCCCCCAATTGACCAAAATGATATATATCTGTACATGAGTTGTACATGAGTACAGCGTTTTAATTTCCTTTTCAATTAAAAAGTAAAGCTGTTTTTAAAGTCTCAGACAAATGCTACAGGTAGTCCCCAGGTTACGAACAAAATCTCCTAAGTCTGTCTTTAAGTCAAATTTGTACGTATGTCAGAAAAATAATAATACAGTACACAATAGTAATAACAATCATACAGTAATAATAAGAGTACTTATATACAGTACGGTACCTCGAGCCGATGAACCGCTGAAGCCGCGCAATGTTTTCACAAGTGTCACAAAGCAGTGCCTGTTTTCGTTATTACAAACAATTGTATTTAACCTGAATTTTTAGTATAGGCTTTATGGCAGAACGTTCATAAGTATGTGCTGTCCTTCAGATGTTCCTAACCCGGGGACTGCCTGTGTTTTGTTTCATTGTATGCCTGCATATTTTGAAATGACAATAAAGTTTGCCTACTGTAGTCTGGATACCCAAGGAAATGCGATTTTAGCGTAGCTGCTTCAGAAAAATCCCACGGCAGGTAGCTCAGGGACTGAGGTCAAATGTTAATTTTTCCAGCAGGAGTGTCTCAGGCGTGGGTAAATCCTCCGCGGTGCTTCTGCACTGTTAACCTTTGATCTGTGTGAGGAAGTGGTTCAGAGATGAGCTCTCTGCAGGGACCATAAACACTGAGGTCCTCTTTTCTCAGGAAGAGGGGGCCAGGGGGTGGACACTCATGCCCATTGATGGATCAGTTCAAAATGATTTGCAGCTCCTCCTGTGTCTGTTATGATGGCGTTGAACCTGAGGCGTTGTGGGATGTGGTCTGGATTTGTGTGATCTCTGGGCTGTGGTGTGCATGTTTGATCATAGTCAGAGGCCATGTGGATGAAGAGTCAGCTATGCCCTTCCCTCTTGACACCTCGCAGCCCTGATAGGTTATAATTGGGTCCATTGTGTATATATTTGTTTACATCTATTGGAGCATTTGAATATTGTGTGATTACTTGAAGCTGACAGTAAGTATTACTGAGCTAGGAAAGGAATTTCTAGAATGTTAGTACCTAACAATTGTACTTTGTTTGACTCTGTTGTGTAATTGTACTTTCCATGTTTATGTGTCTATAACCTTGAAATTTTATTTTAGTGCATGTACTGGACCTGCATGCTGTTAACCTGTAAGCTACATTGCGCAACCACGTGCTAAATGAATAATTGTAAATGTAAAACACTCTCTACAGGAAGCCTTCAGATCTAGACAGGAGTTTAGTTCCTGTAGCTCAACAGGTAGAGCATTGTGCTAATGCTGCAAAGGTTGTGGGTTTAAATTCCATGAAGCATGCACATAAGTAACTTGTGTGTGTCATCTATAGGGTTGCCTGAAGTTTACATTGACTTAAGGCTGCTCATCCCTGCTCCTGGAGACCTACCACCCTGCAGACCTTAGGTGCAGCCCTAATTTAATACACCTGACACATATAGTCAGGCCCTTCAGTAGCATCTCAGTGTTAGAGCCAGCTATGATTAAGCTAAGCTGGCTCTATTACTCAGATATTACTGAAGGGCCTGATTATCTGTGCCAGGTGTATTAAATTAGGGCTGCACCTAAGGTCTGCAGGGTGGTAGGTCTCCAGGAGCAGGGATGAGCAGCCTTGACTTAACAGCACCTAATAATAATGACCCCCCAGAATTCCCCAGTTAGCTGGATAACTTAAGTAGGAGGACAGGTAGGTGGCATTCCTATTGGACAATCCTTACATTTGGCTAATGAAAAATCTTGCTTTGTGGAATAGCCCCCCCCCAGGTCAAGAGGGGAACAGAGCTACAAAGCTGAACACCAGCTACTTCCATGCATTGTGAAATCCCTGCAGCAGAAAACCAGTGGGCTGTCTGGCGCACACTGCCACCATCCTGCCCTGGGGGAGTGGGGGGGCTCAACCGCAAGCCAGTTTCTCAGATTAGTTGCTGTACTACAAACAGGAAGTCCCTCGGGGCCGGTCACACATACTTATTTCCTTCTTTTGTTTCTGGGGAACTTTGTGAGCATTTGTGTCACCTATAAATTTTATACAGTGACACCCACCACCCCCCGTTACCCTCCATCTATCCCTTTCCCAGCATCACGGCCATCTCCACCTCCAAGCCCCCACCTGCTCTACTAGGCACGTTCACCGTGTCTATCTCTCTTGTCTCGGATCCAGTAGCTGTGAAGCAGTTTCACTCTGTCTCAGTGGTGATGTTTCCCACATGTAGTAGTTTCTAAAAGCAGGAGTTCAGCAAAATGGTGTTTATCAAACCACAGATGCAGTTTGACTATGATTTTATTTAGACTGCAGTTAGAGATTTTCAATGGTGCTATTTTTTTCCCTCTGTTGAAAAACACTGTTTAAATGCCATAGCATTTACAAACCCTATAGAAATGTTAGCTTTGACAACATTCCTGTTTCCACCTATCCATTTTCTGTAACCACATATCCAATTCAGGGATGTGGGAGGTCCAGAGCCTATGCTCTGGGTCTATGGGCACAAAGCAGGCACCAACCCCCACAGGGCACACTCACACTCCATTCACTCACACCTAGGGACAATCTGACAAGTCTCTTTTTTTGGACTGTGGGGGGAAATCCAGAGTACCTGGAGGAAACCCCATGAACAGCAACACACTGCAGAAATCACTGTAGGTTAAACTCAACACCGCTTTGTAGAGACTCACTCAAGAATCACTCTAATATATGCAGAAAAAAACAGGAATATATCACTAATATATTACTATCTGGCCGATGTTCTATGCAAAGGAACTTAGAACCGATTCTGATATCCGCCTATCTAATGCCAGTTCAGAGAGAGCCTGAGAAGTTTCGCTGTAAGCTCAGGGCACAAGACACTGTACACCCTGGACAGGATGCCAGTCCAGGCCACACACAAAGGGCAGTTTTGAAGACAAGCCATCCACACTGCATGCCTTTGAGCTGAGGGAAGAGACCAGAGGACCTGGAGAAAACCTCCATGTTCATGAGGAGAAAATGCCAGCGCGAAGCAGACCGCGCCGGGGCGGGAAGCACCAGGCTTTAAGTTTGGGTGGAAGCGAAAAATATTCAGTTCAGGTTCCTTTAAGCGCCATCTGCACTCTTATTAAGATACTGTTTGCACATTGATTTTATCGTTATATATTTTTTTATCGCTACACTCCTGTTTATTATGTCCTCTTCTGCACTTCTATGTATTTTCTTGTCTTCTTTTTAAATACATTCTCCCCTCTATTTTGTATGCTTCTATTCTTTCTGTAAAGCACATTGAACGACCTCTGTGTATGATAATGTGCTATATAAATACTATATAAGTGCTATATAAATAAACATGCCTTGTCTTGCCTATGCTGATTTAAACAAGAATTAAATACAGTAAGATAACATTTGGTGAATGGGCCAGTCTTAAAAGTCTGCTTCTCCTCTTCTTAAAATATGTATCACACAGGCTTATGGTACCATTGTGCATATCATACCAGTGACATACAAGTTTAAAACCTGTAGACAGAGTGAAAAGTTATCAGTTCCAGTGATCTCAGTAGCCCTAGCATGTCTTTAGTCAACACTAAATGCTATGCTGACATAACCAACTGCCATTCACATACTGAGTGTAACTTAAATAATGGCACAGGACTACATTGCCAGATAAACAGTTGCCAGCCAATATAAGAGCTTCCACGGTGTTTTTGTTCCTGTGCACAGAGAGACGAGTCACATTTGGAGTGATTTTTGTCTGGCTCTCGCATAAGCCCTTCCTAGTGGGACAAAGCTGCACTTTCACGTCTTCAGGATTAACCTTCTCACATTCTGTCAAGAACCGAGAGTTCAGCCACAGGTTGGGCTGCAGAAGGGGGTGCAGGATGAGCAGGTTTGGGAACAAAGTGGCCTATTCCCACACACGCACCCCCCCGGGGGCCACAGGCAGAGGCGAGCGGGGTACAGTTCGGCTGCTCGTTCTGGATGAGATCCAGGGATTCCCTCAGCGACCTGTGCCATCTCTCGCTGCGCGCCTCCTTCAGTCGCTGCTACGCTCGTCTGGCCCTCACTCTCCAGGCGCTTTGCAGCTTCAATGCTGAAGAAAGTTCTTAAGCGGCCAAAAAGAGGCTGCGTGGAGCGAGCACTCAGTCGGCGATGCGGCTTTGTGCTTGTGATGTAATGCAGCATGACGACATCTACCCTGCTCAAAGTGCTTGTCACTGTTCACACTTCTGGTCCCTGCGGCCCGTGCAGGGTTGCCTACTCTCACACATCTGTAGTGACACTCACACATTCAGACTGTCACGCTCATGTAAGAAATCTTACGGCAAATATATATTATTCCATTATAAACCTAAAATTAGCTACATCAAAAGCGTTGGGGTAGTTTGCAAACCCTACAGACTATTTACAAGGTAATAGAAAAATGAAAATGTATGTGCAGACTGGTCTTGAACTGAAAATCTCACTCCAGCCAGCTGGCCAAAATTGGCAACCCTGCCCATGATGCTTGAGGTACCAGGGCCCTTGCAAAGGGTACATGGAAAGTCAGGCTCAGTTTGACTGAGCTATTGAGGCTTTATGGGAAAATAGTTAATACTCTTTCTTATTATCTTCAAATAGCAATATTTTACTTTTTACCTTACTTTAATTGAATAAACATACAAAGCAAACAAGCATAATGGAAATAAACAATAGAAAACAGTAGTAATTATTTCTCCATCAGGGTATAAGGCCTTCTAATCTGTCCTATAAAGCACTTTGTTCCTTGCCCCTGCTCTCTTTGTTTTCCTGGATTTTCTCATGTCCCCACGGTTTACACAAACAAGCAAACAGCTATTTAAAGCATTCAGACGAAACCAAATCTCTTCACAGACGGCTCAAGTGTCAGGTCTTGGTCTGACTTGGGCCTGACGGAGTGTGCTGTTAACCGTCTCACTCGGAGGCCCGTTGTCTCTCAGTCTCGCCGCAGTGGGAACCGCGGCCGACACAGGGCAGCCGTAAACCGAACCGTGAGAGAGACAGGAAGGGAAACAAAGGGGCTGTCTAGAGAATAAGCATCTGCTGCGGCATTGTGGGTAAGCTCCCACATACACAGATGCTGAGGCAGCCGGCAATGTAGTTTTTTTTAATGAGCCTTTCCCTCTTCCCTCTGCTATAATGATAACAAAAAGCCTTCAAACAGTCACTGCAAGCAAGACCTAAGTCAACTCAATTTACAGTCAGATATGCCATTTTTCTGCTGTCGTACAAAGGCCAAAGGAGAACGAGAAAGCCCAAGCCAGACTGGATTTATTTATAGATATATTTTCTATTATAATCAGGAGACCAGATTGGAGAGTTCGCTAGTGGTGACTTTCATAAGAGCTGAAATGATTAACTACTGTAGGGTTAATTTCATGGGTCACAATACAAATTCTATCAGATAAAGACACTGGACTTTCATTACGTGAATTATATAGCTTGTTAAAAAGGACTGCAGACTGTAGAGATGAAGCAATTTTGACATTTTGCATGGATTTTCAATGCTACTCAGAATTTGAATAGAAAAACATCTTCTAGATTGAAAAGTCTTTCTCTGCATAAGTACAGGACGTTATGTGGGTGATGCTGTCAAGTGAGGGCTCTGTGGCACCTGTAGCCTACCTCAATCATCCATGAGAACAGGCCTGGATATTACCACTCACTTATTTCTCTTCCCACATCCGCACGGAGACTTTAAACTCTTCGTGGGCCTTTGTAGTCCGAAAGGTCTATTTGGGCCTACATGGTGCTGTCAGGACTCACTTTCCTTGTTGTTTTGTTCTTATTTGGAGTAGAAAGCGGAAAAGCATGACTATTGGTGGCTGGTTCTCAAGATCCTGCACCTAAAGTACCAGGGTCATGCAAACAAATTACCCGACACATAAAAAAAACTAACTGAAGTTTTCCTAGGGAAGTAGGTTATTATTTCATTGTTTGAAAGCAACAAGTGTGTTTATTGCACCTCTCAAATTCCACAATGCCATTAACCTTTTCAGCCTGCTGTTTATTTGCCTTAAATTTGCATTTCTTTTATCACTCAAAAGCGTTGCACTGGTATTTATTTACAATACAACCCTAATGAAAATCACCAGTTACTGGAATAGAAATCTGTCCTGCCTGTTTGTTTGTCCTGCCATTTATTAGTAGTTACATTTTCTGTTGGTTTTAGAATTCACAACAGCACTTTTTTTAATTGATCTGTTTTGTTTTAATGTTAATGCACTTCAGAGTTTTGTGGATGGGGGGTCTGGAGTCTATCCCAGGCAGCATAGGGCATAAGGCGGGGGGACACCCTGGGCGGAATGCCAGTCCATTCACGTACAGACACACATTCACATACAATGTGGATTTTAGAGATACCTAATCACCTAACTGGGAAAAACCCGAACCCGAACTCCACACAAGAAAGTTAATGTGAGGTTAATGTGTACCTTCTTGAGGTCCAGCAATTCATCTCTGTCCCCTGTAGAGGACATTATGTTTTTGCTCATATCTCTCATACTGCACATGTCACTCTGTAAATTCCTGTTGTTTCTTAAAGAGGACAGTTAGCGCTTTAAGATGACGTTACACGTGACCTTGCCAACCTCCTCTTCCTGTCAAATCTAAATTTTTAATCAATATGATTTTTTCTCCCCTGGATCACAACAGAATATATTACTATTTAACACAAATCAAAAGTTTAGACATGCCACGTCGCCTACCGAAGAGAGTGATGGTGTCACATCACATGACCTGGCCACCTGACCTAAGCACAGTAGAGATGGTTTTGGAGGAGTTTGAACAGAAAGTGAAGGAAAAGCGGCCAATGAGTGCTCAGCATATGTGAGACCTTCCTTCAGGACAGCTGGGAAAGCATCCCAGGAAGCCACCTCATGATACTGGTGTAGAGGAGACAGTAAGGTCAGCCAGTCCCTGGGCAATTGGGGTTAAGGGTCTTGTTCAAGGGTCCAATGGTGGGATCACTCTGCTAATCACGGGATTTCAACCATCAACCTTCTGAGTACCAACATAGCTTTTATTTTTTTAAAAATTTTGCTCAGTGCATAATTCCAAATGTGTTACTTTATATTTCTGATGTCTTTGTAATTATTCTAAAATGCAAAGAATAGTACAAATAAGCCTTTCAGTGGGTAGGTGTGTCCAAACCTTTAATTGGTACTGTATATACTGTATGCATGTATGTATAAACAAAACTGGTTGTTATTTATAGAATTTTAAAATAAAAATTCCAAAGAAGAGCAAGGAATACATTACCTACTGTGTCCTGGGGACACATCCGGGGTTGGCTGTTTGGTCCCCCTGTGTTTGTGCAGGTGCCCTCCTACAGCACAAGGTGAATTAGTGTCTCTAAGATACTCTTAATCTATGCCTGTGTACGAGTGCGGGCTCTGGGCCTGGCATCCAAACTCTGCCTGACTCCCTGTGCTTCCTGGGACAGAATCCAGGCTCCTACATTGGCCAAGAGGAATACATAAAAGGCTAAATGGAATAGTAAGATGAACCCAAGTAAACACACAAGTAAACACGTATGTATTACATACATGTTTAACCTATAGCATGTGCCATGGCTAAATGTACATTAGCTTAATGTAGAGTTCAATAATATTCTGTTCAGAAGCGGAGTGAAATTCCCTTGAATCAAGACCTAACAGAGGCTGGCAGCTCCAGCAGAGAGTGGGCGCGTGAAAGAGAGATTGAGAGAGAGATTGAGAGAAAGAGAGAGAGAGAGAGAGAGAGAGAGATGCAACCCTTGCAGCCCTCATTAAGCACTGGACCATAGCCAGCCAGCATAAAAGCTCATACTTTATCAAGGGTCTGTCTGTAATTATCAAAGATAGATTCCTCTTGCCAAGGACAAACTGTTCCTTTGTAATGGGTGTCCAAAATGGGGAGGGAAATGCCGCTACACGTCGCACAGAACATGTTCAACAAGACTATAGAAACCATTAGTGAGAATATTCACTCAGTTTCTATGTATGCATCATTTTTGGTTGCTTTTATTCCATTGATAAAGGGATGATTATGGACTTTCTTGTAGTATATATACCGTCTGACACAGAGGTTGGTTTGAGGTTGATCGGCCAGAGATGCCTCATTTGGGCCAAATGACGGTTCAAATCCTACTGCAGTGTCGCTGCTGCCTGCCAAATGTGTCAAATCAAAGTTTTGGGTCCTCGCTTTGATTTGCTCAGCAGGGATCTGGTTGAATAGGATTCTCGTGGTCCTAGAGAGACAAACTAGCCCCCCTTGTCTGCCTCCCACACTCAGGGGAATCCCGGATTATAGTAGTTAATCTGTGAAAAATGCCTGGATTTTAGTACTCAGTGGGGGAGCTGCGTCCCTACAAACCTTGGGGAACAGACACACCCAGGTGATACAGACCATTTCCATTCATACCATACATTAAAGCAGTTACTGTTGCGAAAGGTAATCTATACCCGTGTTTCCCAGTCCGGTCCTCAAGGATCCACAGACGGTCTATGTTTTTGCTCCCTCCCAGCTCTGTGCCAGACAGTCCATATTTTTGCTGCCCCACCAACTCCTGCCAGATAGTCTACATTGTTGTTCCCTCCCAGCTCCCGGCGAGACTACATTTTTCCTCCCTCCCAGCAAAAATGTGAACTGTCTGGCTGGGAGTTGGGAAGGAGCAAAAATGTGGACTGTCTGTGGGTACCCAAGGACCAGACTGGAAAACACTGCCATAGGTAATCTATACTATGGGTAAGTAGTTTGTCTCCCTACTGCTGGCTCCCCTCCAGCTGTACAGATGAATACTGGCCTTTTGGCCTCACACTTGTTCCATGCCAGCATGACTGTTTTCTTTGCAGCAGTTGGAGCAGATTGGTGTCCTACAGAGTTAGCCCTTCTGGGCAGCACAGTGCTGTATCTGCTTGAGTTCCTGTAAACATTCATTCCAAGAGGTGCTAGATACCACAGTCATATGCATGAGAACCATAGAAAGAACCATAGAATGAACCATAGAAAGAACCATAGAAAGTCACAATCTTGCGCACAAACTTATACACTGGTGCTTTTAAAAATGTAATGGGTCATGGCTTACGAAACCCTCATGGAAAGCGACATGGTGTAACTTTGACAGTTAAGCCTGTTAAGGAGGTTGAAAACAACATACATGTCACAGTGCTATCAGGTGTCACATTACTGTAAGCTGAGCGGAGACAGTTTTCCCTAGGGGCTTAAACTTCACTCTATACCCATGGCTTTGTTAAGCCTGCTGAAAAAACAACAGCGATTTGAGAGAAATGGTAGGAAATCAGCAGGAGCTGAAATATATCCCTAAGAATAGCAGATTTATCTTATTCAGCACAGAAAAGGTACCATTTGCTTTACAGCTAGCAGAGTCTTTCACTTTTATTCACTGAACAGCAGCCAGCCTAACAAATTGATCTCTACTCCAATTCTACAAGCTACCACTGGAGGTAGGACAGTCTTCCTCTCAGTTCACAAACATCTTATGTTCTTTGTCAGCGTAGCTGTAAAGCAAGAGATTTTTCATGCATTTGTTCATGTTCTTCAGGGTCTTTCTGAGCCCCGTTTGAGTCTTTATTGTCTCTTTCTTCACATCTAGTGGAGGTTGGAATCTTGATGACCAAACACCAGCATAAGCTTATTACATCTTCAGCTGAACATGTCTAATGAAATTCAGTTCATTTCAATCTGAGGACCTTCTGCCGTTGCCTTCCTAGTACACTGAGGACCACTAAGGGATTTTTTATGGATACGTCTGTGATCTAGATGCAGTTTACTCTTTTTTTTAGGGAGTGTGTGACCTGATTACTCAGGCCTTAGCAGGAAGCGTGAGAGCTTAGATGAGTTGACCGGCACAACTTAGCAGACAGGAACCTTTTCTCAAAAATGTGGGTTCAGCTCAGTTGAATCTATAAAACAAGCAATTTTTCTATGCTTTCTCAAAATGTTTATATTTCTGTATATGTGATAATTTTTAAATGAGAAAAATCAAGAATGTTTATTCACAGGATCTTAGAGGACAATTATTTTATGTAATATTATAATATTTTTGTTATATAAGGTAATATTGTTATAAACTTTATTGTTTTCCTGGAGAATAATTACTGGTTAATAATGTGATTTTTCTTCTGTGAAGTTGACAGATTGAATTAGCCTGTTATACAGTGTCTTACCTCCAAACACCCAAGTCACTGGAACAGCAGCACAACTTTTATGCCTTTATTCAGTATTTCACTTAATGCACATTTCAAGCCCTTTTGATCGCTGTCACTACACATTTCATGGATGAAGTAAATTGAGCTCATTTTACACATTCTCTAAACATAAAGCCTCATTCCAACAAAAAAAATATTTGGCCTGTTTGTTGTTCTGCTGCACTCATTAAGCGACCTACTTAAAATGGGAGAATACCACCTAGAATCTGCTAGATGATGTTATCCAGTCGAAAATATTTTGTGCTGGAGATGTACAAGAACCACCCTCATGGTCATGTGACACCTGTCTGTTGGACATATCCGCCAGGCTAATTAATGCTTTTTTGAAAGTGTTACATCCACTGGTCGGTAACATTGTCCAGGACATCCCACTTTCGCATAGCCTGAGCAATGTCCTGCCCCCTCCTGAGGTACTGAATGGATTATTTAATCTCTTCAAACACATTCACTGAAGCACTTGGCCTGTCAGTACTTTTCAGATATCTCAGGAAACCTCTATTCAAGTATTGTCCCGAAGGTCTCCTCGTACAACAACCGCTGAGACCCAAGGTTACCACCGAGGCAGATACTAACAGACACTAACACAACTCTTTGGAGTTCCTACAATAATTAAGAAGTTATTATGCAGGTATTAGGTAACTCATCATGCCTCATCATGACATTCCCCGCACACCCCAGCTAGACAGTCTCACCGACCTTGATTGCACCTTGATTCTCTTACCATTTGGCCCCCACTGCAGCTCATCACTGAGTGGTGATTGCTTGACAACTCCGCTCCTCTCTTCACCCAGCTATTCAAAACACACAGTTTTAAGTCAGATAACAAAATTATAAAGTCAGTCATTGACCTTTATCTGGGCAGAATATGCTGGTGTGTGTTTATTCCTTTCTTACACTTTGTTGAAGATTCAGATAAATGTGTTTGACAATGCACACTTTTGTCAATTGTCATAGAATTAGAGAAAATTATCTCTAATAGCACTCTCTGTACAGCCAGCTTTGTCACTTGAATCGAAAGTAAGACGACTAAAGATATATTAGATATTTGTCAGTCTGCTAATAATGCCTATAGGTAAATCAAACACTGTATAGCTTTAGAACTAGAGTTCCCAGTTATTTAGGTGACTAGAGTCTTCGAGCAGACACCATGCTTCCTCTCTGAAAAGCCTTAAACAGCACTCTCCACCGTTAACATAATATTGCCTCAAAGGGGGTGGAAGTTTGAGGAGCTCAAGGCTAACCAGTCACAAATCTGCTGTCTCTATCATCACTGTAAATCTCATTGACAGCCTACAGTACGGTGTGGAAGGGAAGATGTCTTCATTGGCAGGGAATGTGGGATCAAAACACAACTCTTATCTCCAAGGAATCTTGTTTGGGGTTTCAAATAAAAAGGATGGAATGAAAAACATGAAATTCGGATGACATTTCCTGCCTAAATGTGTGGGAGAAACTTGGATTTGTCCTTGACTGGAACTGCTGCCATGTAGGAAAATAGCACCCCATCCCTCTGGGTTCGTTCTTTTAATGCCTGGAGGTCATTACGAAACTTGTTGTCATAACAATGGCAGAATTGCCCAACGGTTTAGACCCAGCCTGTCAGCAACCTGCTTGCAGGGGTGACGGGGAAAATTCACCGCACAGTTTCCCATGGGACCTGAGGGGACGCTAAGGGTCCGGGTGAATGTTAATTTGTTTTTGCCTTGTCCTGGGTTTTTGCATTTTAATTGCACTTCATCGTGAACCCCCTCCCCCATCGATGCAGTTGTATGCTTTGCACCGTGGTCCTGGGCAATGCAGTTTCGTGCTACTGTATACCTGTATAGGGATGACAGAAAAAGCCCATTTGGCTTGATTTGACTTGACTTGAACAATTAAACGTGAGCGATAAGCTGGGATCTAGCAGTGGTGAGTACTGAACGGGGATTTACTGAGCAGAGGTGATGATGCAATAGTACTAAGCATGAGGTGACAAGAAGCGATAAGTATCAAACAAATATTAAAGAAATCTGTAGTAAAAAGGGAGCGATGAGCAATAGTGAGCAGGTGGTAGAGGGCTGCCAGCTATTACGAAACAAAGGCTAAAATCACAGCATGTTTGAGCAGTGCATTTCCGAAACACTTCCCTGCACACGTGAACCTGTCCCACAATTCACTCATTGCCTTCCACAACAAAGAGCTCTGGTGAACAATGGAGCATCCAGCACCACAGCATCTTTTCAGTGCACCTGCAATGTGCTATTTTATTTCAGATGATCCTGAAAAAAAGCACTGACAGGTTTTATCTTCAACTGTATTGAGGAACAATGGATTACGGTCACCAGATAGCTGACAGGGGAGAAATGGTCAGTCTGTATGTCTGTGAAGAGCTAGAAAGGTGGGCTGCAGTAGCTCACAGCTGCTCTCGGGAAACCGCAGGTAGCCCGAGCTTTGGTGCCCACTTGGTAATGGCAACACTGCCCCCTTCTGGTACTGTCAGCATACCTTCCTTGCTTTTTACACCCATGCTGACGCTGTTTTGCGCATTTTCTCAGAATACAGGTAAATGTCCCATGATACATGCTATACTTTTGATAACAGCAGCCCGCCTTCTTGTCAAGAGGTTTGCCCATGAGTCCCACTGAAGTGTATTATGGGCTCTCGCTGCATCCCATCCACAATTCCTGTGGTAGATGTTCTGCTAAAAGACTTGGGGAATTGCATTTGCAAATTTTTTGAAGTACTACTACTACTACTACAACTACTTCTATTACTACTACTGCTACTACTACTACAGTAAAGTCAAGTTATAACGGACTTCAAGGGACCTGGCAAAATAGTCCGTTATATCCAAAGTTCGTTTTTTCCAGAGTTGCCCAGAACACAACTACAGGACACCATTTACTCATGCCACACCCCAGGAGACACACGTGTGGTATAGATTATTATATTGTACATGTAGTAATCCAACTTTACCTGACTGTTGGAAGTATATATGGCCTATAAGTGGTTATACATGTACAGTACAGTAGTAACCTTGACCTCATTGCATACTGCATCCCTCCGGCTGCGAGCGTCGTCTGCTGACGCACAGCGTGCCTGGTGATGGACAGCCACACAGACCAATCAGTGTTGCCTGCTGTTCGCCATGCCTATTTATAGTGCGTGACTAAATTAATAATCCCGACTAAGTATCTGCACTGGATATCACCGGCACGCCACACGCCTTGTAGGCGGAGCCTGCATGTCCGTTACAGCCGAACAAAAAACAGCTAAAAGCGGCCCTGGGGACCAAATTGTTTGTCCGTTATAGACGATATTCCGTTATAAGCGAGTCCACTATAATGGGATTTTACTGTAGTACTACTACTACTACTACTACTATTATCATTATTATTATAATAATTATTATTATTATTCATCTGGGTGCTCCTGTTTTCTCCCACACCCCAAAGTCATAATGCAGTTCTTCTAATCGGAGTCTCTAAACTCCCCACAGTGTTTGCTTGTGCCAACCTGTCCAGGCTCTGCCTCTGCTTTGTACCTCATGGAATAGGCTCCAGCACCCCATTGGCCCTGTCCAGGATAAGTACTTGGAAGACGGATGGGGTATTATTATAATTAGTCTGTTTTGGGACATGGTGACCTGGGTCTGCCTCGCCGATTTCAGTAATCCACCCGCCATTCCCAAGTGGATTCCCACTGGGTCACATTTTAAGTCAGTTTTTTCCACTGTTTATATTGGCTCTGGTCAGAGCAATGTTTCCCTCGGCATTTTCCCAGCCAGATTACGTGACATTAACAGGAATCAGCTCCATGTAATTCCTCTGTCAACATTCTGGAAAAAATGTTCTGTTAGCATTTTACGAATTCTACCAGTTTTAAACAAACAAGAGCCAGAGAAGCGACAGACTGAGATCAAATAACAGCTCATTATACCTAGTAATGAAAGCCTGTGAGCAAGAGCAGATCTTTTTGCTCTGTGCAAACAATGACAGGAGAAACTGATCACATCTGTATGTCCAAGGAATATTTTTTCATGAATGTTACCCAGACATTGTGTTCAGTCGGTTTCCTGTACTACCTCCTCAATGAAACACCACATCCAGGACCTGAATCTTGTCTCTCTGTGTGTGGGCTTTGCATACAGCACACATCACACAATAAGAACATTATAGCATTACAGAAGTAAAGCTTTAATAATATTTCCTATAAGAGATGGAGAGTTACTCTTTGGGTTAGAAGTTGCCATGTTAGCAGAACTGTATCTGGTGTTGACTTGAAATAATCTAAAAACTATGCCCTCTGTTACGCTACTACTGTAGGAAATATATTTCAAGCCACCCTTTGTCCAATGTAAAGCTATCTTTGTTTTGACCTATACTGGTGGCTAACTGGCTTCAGTTTGTAGCCTTACATTGTTGAATCTGTAGCAATCTTGTAGCAAAAGCTACATTCTCCCTCAGAGCTGTATGTACTTGGATTAATCAACTTAATTTGAGACTTAAGAGACGTAATGCTTCTAACTAGCCAATGAATTAGTCTTTCAGACTAAGACACTTTTTCTGGCCCTGTGCTGAGTTCAAATTGAAAATTATCTATGAAGAACCGATCCCTCAATCTGGATATAAGCCAGACTCTAATGTAGACCTACAGCTATATTTACATGTAAATAGGAAATATGAATTATATTATACATAATGTATATACCATAAACAGAATGTCCAGGAACCAAGAAATGTTTTTTATACAAACCAGTAATTGTTTCACAAGTTTTCATCCCACAAACATCTAAAAGTTCTTGATCACCATAGCTATATGAGGACCATAGCAAACGTTTCACTGGGGTTTAATCGAGGTCCACCTGGAGTCTGTTGTCATGTGCTTTTTTATGCTCCCAGAACACCTTTTTCATTTTTTGACCTTTCCAAAACTTACTGAAACGCTCTGGGAGTTTTCTGGAAATGGGCAGTAAGTTCTTAAGTGCTTAGGTGGGAATGTCTCTGCTTCCAACCTACTTCTATCTCTCATACAGACTAGTCTTAGCAATAATCTACAGTACCAGTCCAAAGTTTGGACGCACCTACTCATAGAAAGGTTTATTTGTACTATTCTTTACATTTTAAAATAATTACATAGACATAAAAACTATAAAATAACATATATGGAATTAAGCACTGACCAAAAAAAGAATGAAACAAAAAAATAATAATTTGTTTGGGGGAGGGCAGCTCTGTGGATTGGGATTCAGAAGGTTGCCAGTTCAAATCCCTGGGTCGGCAGAGTGATCCCACCATTGGGCCCTTGAACAAGGCCCTTAACTGAATTGCTCCAGGGACTGGCTGACCTTACTGTCTCCTCTACGCCAGTTTCATGAGGTGGCCTTCTGGAATGCTCTCCCAGCTGTCCTGGAAAAGGTCCCACATACGCTGAACACTCACTGGCTGCTTTTTCATCACTCTCTGGTCAAACTCCCCCAAAAGCATTTCCACTGCGTAAAGGTCAGGTGGCCGGGTCATGTGATGCGACACCTTCACTCTCCTTTGCAGGCGGCGTGACGGGTCCAAACTGTTGTCTGGTACTGTATATTAATTGCTTACAAATGGCACTCACTCCCAAGGTTGGGGTTTGGATGCCACTTCAACCCTGCGTGTGTGTGTGTGTGTGTGTGTGTGTGGGGGGGGGGGGG
>JAODKC010000044.1:32458204-32481518 GCA_026777985.1 Mormyrops attenuatus | reverse complement strand
GTCAGCTGTTCAAACCCAGGTGTGAGGACTCGTCCGCCAATCAGTCCCCTAATTAGTGACCTAATTAGGGTGTTGCAGCGAAAACCTACATATACACCGGCCCTTTGCGGATAATATTGCCCCCCCCCCCCCGGACTAGCTCATTCTTATAATGACCCATAATACAGACAGACAAGCACAGACCAAGTGTGATTCCTTGATTATCCTTAAAAAAAAAAACATTACTGGAATTTTTTGATTAGGATTTATAAACAAATTTGTTAAAAAAAAATCTGAAAATATAAATGAACCGAGTGTGTATGGTGTAAGGTGTATGGTGTAACTTCTGAAGGACAGAGTCCTCATTTCCAAAGTAAGCATGCTGCCGCTATCCCCTCGGTTGGGCTGCAGAAATTTCTTGGATGGCAGTGCTCAGGGCCATAGGGTCCTGCTTGGATCTTCTAAGCTGCACCAGCACCTTCCTGACAGGTCAGTGCAGGTCGATGTTGACACCTGGAACATTCTGGGGCAGAAGGTTTCAAGGCCTGCTCTGTTGTATCCCAGAAAATAAGTCTAAATACTGTATGGACATCTGGAAAGTTTGAGCTAGGAAATTCTGTCATTGGAATCCATGAAGGTTGTGCTGACAGACAAGGCAGTTATCTGGTATCCTTGGATCCTCAAACCCTCATAAAAGAAAGGCATGTGCACTCCCCCGTGTGGCCATATGTCCAGGAAACACTGGGACTTCATTATGTAATGTTTCTTGCCACCAAACATAGGGTGCTCTACCTCAGTGATTACCAACCTTTTTTTGGACCTCGACCCAATTTTTACCAGAGCAGCTGAGTCGCATCCCAAGTATAGGTTTAAATTAACGCTATGAAGCACGCTGTTCACTCTTACATTTCCAATTCTGCCTCACAGCCCGTTTAAAACTTGGCTGGCGACCGACGGGTTGAGAATCACTGCTTTACCATATCAGCAAAGCTGGGCTTATACACAGGCTACCCAGGCCTGAAGCCAGTTGTAGGGGGGCTTAAATTTTCTTTTCTATTTGTTACAGCAGCATTTTATACTGTAGGTAGGGCCCCCACCTCCCTAAATTCAACCATACGTATAAGATGTATCAGATCATTGGAACAGTGTATGTGTGATGCAATACTTTTCTTCTATAGCTTCACTGAGCTCAGAGTCACAGTGCAGTGCGATACCATGACATAGTAACTGACGGTTAGCCATAAACCCAACAAAAATAGCATTTGGAATTTCAGGTGCAGCAGATTCTCTCACTGTCAAAGGTAAAATCTGACTTGCGATGATCTCTAGCAAAACAAGAGAGCAATTCATGAATGAGATACACCACTTGATATGCCGCTTTACTTTAGCACATTAGCGTAGGTCATGGATCAGTCATGCGGTTCCAAGTAATGTTTCCAAAATACCACAGAATGAATCCAGAACTCACTGAATTCATATTTGTCACCCTTGTTTTTCCCAGCTTTCATCCTGTGAGCTGGCCAGCTTGTCAGAGAGCTGTATTTGGAGAGGATAAAGAGAAGAGGGAGCCAGGTAGTGACGAGAAGGGCAACATGGTCATATTTTGTTATCCAATCTTAAGCAGACTGGCACAAATGCAGCCCCTTACAAATCTATTCGTGACAATTTTATGAGCTCTTCCTCTGCTGGTTCACAAGTAAGAAGGACCAGAACCGTTTCTCTGCAGATCCAAAGGCGGCTATTTACACAGCAAAAGATGGTCCATTAATAAACAGGGTAGAGTGAGGATCTGTGGAAGCCCTTGACCTTTCACTATCAGGAATAAGGTTCATATTGCACACCGTGTTCATTTTATCATAGACTGCTTGCTAATCCCAGGGCTTAAGTAAATCCTACTGTATATTGTTTTAGTTTCCAATTTGCGATTGATCCATTGACACAGGGGTGACCATTCTCCCATTCACCTTCCTGTCCTACAACAGAAATTTCAAGTTTTGGGTGCATGCAACAGCAACATGTTTTGGGGGTATGTTAAAAAATTTATTGCTCACAAAACAGCAATTAACTGATATAAAGGCAAGGCTATACCATTAAAATTCAGGTAACCATCATGTATCGTAAAAGGGGCCTGCAATGTTTTAACCTTGTTAAGGTCCTCTGAGGTTAACTAGTCACTTCTGTATTGGTACCGACTCATCTCCCAACCAGCACCTAATGAGTAAAGACACCAACAAACACAGGGGGGTTCAAATAACTTGGTCATCTATCTCTTTGCACCAAGGTTTGGATTCCATGGTGCAAAACTAGACTTAATGGGTTTCTGTGAGCTTGACATCCACACTGTACACAGAGCACTTAGAAATATAAACTTAATCCACTAGAAGTCATAATCTTAGTCGTAGCACGTAACGATGTGTGCCACTGGATGTGAGGTGCCCTCATTCGTTAGGAACTGTGGAAACCAAGATCAAACTCCACCCTCAGAGACATTTCAGAAGGCAGCAAATAAAATAAAACTTAAACATAAAATATATATATTTTTAATAGCGACAATTTCCTAAAGACAAAACCATAGGTAAAGAAATACCTCTGAGCAAAAGTAACACGAGACACCATATGTGTGTGTGGACATAGTCAAGCATGCTTTAAGCCCGTTTTAAACTTGAGTGTGACGGACAAAGATGGATACGTAGTGCGTGGGGTTCTGATAGCAAAACGATTTCGTAGCATGTCCTCATTCACAACCCATGATTCTGGTATCACGCCAACTGGCCCCAACATGCCAACGTACAAAATATTCTTCAAGCCTCGAGAAATAAATAAAAGGCAAAGGGGCAGTAGAAATTAACAATCAGAGATCAGGATGCAGTTGTCCAGTGGATGATTGTAATGTGCGTCTTTCAGGCAAGACTTTCTCCTCCAATGAGGCGAGAGAGGGGCGGGGCAGTTGACACAAAAAAAAAAAAACGTGCAGCAGCCAATTACAAAGCACCAAAGAGGGGCTGGTAGGAGTTCTGATCTACAGTTAACCAATCCAAAGGATAAGAAAAATCCAAGAATGTGCCCCGATTATTCTTGCGGGGACAAGGGGACCATTTTTGGATTTATCTTCTCCCTTCGTATTTGTATCTGTTTGTTTAATGTATAATTTTGCATTGGCGCAAAAGCTTTATATAGCACATATTTAATGGTTTCCTTTCTACTCCTAGACACAAAATGTCTACACAGCAAAGACCCACCCCAAACCTTGTCAGTCACTATTTAAGCAACATGCAAACCCAAAGGTTCTGTGAATAGCAACATTATGTCTTAGGGGTCATTCCTCCAGTCTGTGGAGTCTTTACAAGGTGTTCCCTGTGTTCACATCCCCTGAGCGTCACAGTGCGACCCAGTCCAGGTGGTCACACTGCGCTCGATCTCTCCCCCAGGGGACCAAGCGTGGCGTGTGCCCTACCCCCCCCCCCCCAATCAGTCCCAGTGATTATCGGAAGAGGCGGTAAGTACGTGGCAGGCGCCCATCTTTGCTGGAGAGCGCGGCTTGGATGTGTTCATAGGAGGGCAGCTCTGACAGGTCCCCGAGCGCGGCCACTGCGGGCTTGCTCCGCAGCATCCGGGAGGTCACCCTCTTGATGTCCGCAGCTGTGACGCTGCCTGCACACAGGCGAGAAAGGACAGTGATGTCAGGGAAAGAAAGAGAGAGAGAGAGAGAGAGAGAGAGAGAGAGAGAGAGAGAGAGAGAGAGAGAGAGAGAGAGAAACAGGAGTAGAAAGAATGAGGGAGGAAAGAAAGATGTAGGAGGGGAGAGATAGAGAATCTGTGCAATGTCAATATATGGTCGTGACCAAAAGTTCTGAGAAGGACACATGTATTGGTTTGTACAGAGTTTGCTGCTTCAGTGTTTGTAGATCTTTATGTCAGATGTTTCTATGGTTTACTGAAGTTTAATTACAAGCATTTCAGAAGTGTCCAAGGCTTTTATTGACAAGTAAGTTTACGCAGAGTCAATATATGCAGTGTTGGCCCTTCTTTTTCCAAGACCTCTGCGATTCACCCTGGCATGCTGTCAATCAACTTCTGGGCCAAATCCTGACTGATGGCAGCCCATTCTTGCATAAACAATGCTTGGAGTTTGTGAGAATTTGTGGGTTTTTGTTTGTCCACCCGCCTCTTGAGGATTGACCATTGTTCTCAATGGGATTAAGGTCTGAGGAGTGTCCTGGCCATGGACCCAAAATGTCGATATTTTTTGTTCCCCGAGCCACTTAATTATCACTTTTGCCTTGCGGCACGGTGCTCCATCATGCTGGAAAAGGCATTGTTCATCACCAAACTGTTCTTGAATGCTTGCGAGAAGTTGCTCTCAGAGGATGTTTTGGTACCATTCTTTATTCATGGCTGTGTTCTTAGGCAGAAGTTATGAGTGAGCCCACTCCCTTGGCTGAGAAGCAACCCGACACATGAATTGTCTCAGGATGATTTACTGTTGGCATGACACAGGACTGATGGTAGCGCTCACCTTTTCTCTGGACAATCTTTTTTCTGGATGACCCAAACAATTGGAAACGGGATTCAGAGAAAATGACTTTACCCCAGTCCTCAGCAGTCCAATCCCTGCACCTTTAACAAAATATCAGTCTGTCCCTGATGTTTTTCTTGGAGAGAAGCGGCTTCTTTGCTCCCCTTCTTGACACCAGGCCATCCTCCAAAAGTCTTTGCCTCACTGTGCATGCAGATACACTCACACCTGCCTGCTGCCATTCCTGAGCAAGCTCTGCACTGGTGGTGCCCCGATCCCGCAACCGAATCAGCTTTAGGAGATGGTCCTGGTGCTTGCTGGACCTTCTTGGGCTCCCTGAAGCCTTCTTCACAACAATTGAACCTTTCTCCTTGAGGCTCTTGATGATCTGATAAATGGTTGATTTAGGTGCCATCTTACTAGCAGCAACATCCTTGCCTGTGAAGCCCTTTTTGTACAAAGCAATAATGGCTGCATGCGTTTCCTTGCAAGTAACCATGGTTGACAGAGGAAGAACAACGATTTCAAGCACCACCTTCCTTTTAAATCATCCAGTTTGCTATTCTAACTCAGCCAGTGATCTGCAGCCTTGTCCTCCTAAACACTCTCACCAGTGTTGAGTGAATCACTGAAATGGAAGCAGGTCCTTTTGTGGCAGGGCTGAAATGCAGTTCATTTTCATGGTGAACAGAGAGACTTTGCAAATAATTGCAATTCATCTGATCACTCTTCATAACATTCTGGAGTATATGCAAACTATCATCATAAAAACTGAGGCAGCAGACTTTGTGGAAATCAATACTTGTGTCATTCTCAAAACCTTTGGCCAGGACTAATTTAATGATGTGTATGTAATAACCATTAAGTAAATACACTGTACTACTGCTTACCAGCAGGTGGCCCCATTCCCCTAACAGAACAGAGATTTGCTGCCAAATATTGCCTGTAAACATTCTGGGCATCTGGAAGCACATTGATGACTAAAGGAATGTGATCATCTGACTCAAAAGATCAGATATTTCTGCTTCAAAGAGAGGCCATTGCTTGTCACAGCTATGTAGAGTCTGATAATCAGCTATATAAATTGTTAATAGACATTGTAAAGGTTTTGACTTGTCTCGCAAATTTTTCTCTCAGGGTATCGATTCCCCGTCGAAGCCCACAGATGGTTTCTCCACACTCCTAGACACCAAAGTGTACAGCAGCGCTCGGTCACATGACATTCACTCACTGATCAGCTGGCAGAGCTCATGTGGCAGCTTCCGCTGGCCCGTGGCGAGCACCTGCCGGCCCACATCCTCGAAAATGACGGGCCGCGACTCCAGGTTCATCATCAGCATGGACTTCAGCTGCGTTTTTGCCCGCTCCAGCTCCATCTGGGCACAGAAAGCCCACGGGTCAGGCCCCGCCCACAGCCCAGGCCCCGCCCACAGCCCAGCAGCCTTACCTCGCCTGCCACGCTGGACATCTGAATGAACTCCCTGGTTATGATCTCCACCATTTCTCGTACCTTAGGAGAGAAACACATAATAATGAAGAGCTATGATAAACAATAAAGTAAGCTTTAACAATCAAATGCATTAAGCACTTCAGTATAAAATGTTGCCAAGTTAACTACACAAGATATACATTATAAGCACAGATTACATCATAATAATTACGATTTACGTTCCAAATTCCCATTACAGAAGTCAGCCGTCTACTTTAGCTTATTTGCCGCTTAGACCTGAATCAGCAATCTAAACTATCACAACTCCTGCCCCACCCATATCCCGCAGCACACCTGTCTGGGGTCTGCACTGGCGTGGATGCAAAGCAGGCCACTGTCCTCGTAGCTGTGATGGTAGGACGTGGCATTGTACATCCAGTGATGTCTGTAAAGCATCATCGATTACAAGACTCGTGTCCATCCATCCCTCCACTCTCAACCACTCTATGACCAATACCCCGCCCCACCCACTGTTAAAGGACAAATGACATCACCTTCAAGGGTTTTTGGGGGAGGCAAGTTTATTTATACAGCACAACTCTGACACGTGGCAAGTCAAAGTGCTTTAAAACGATACATTAAAATAAGACAAAGCCACATTTAAGACAAATAAAAGACACCTGGCGATGGCCCAGTCTTCTGCATGGTTAAGAGGAGGACAGCCTACCTGTTGAGCACATTGAGGTAGAGTCGAGTGAACATGCCCTTCCCGGGACCACCGGCCGAGAAGGAGCCACCACCGCCCATCATCATGTTGAGGACCGCGAAGGGGATGAAGTCATCCTCCTGCCGCATGGGTCAGAAAGGGGGGAGGACCTCGGTTCAGGAGGCAGGACGAGCGGCCGGTGCACAGGGCGGACCCAGAAATGCACACTCACCAGGAAGGAGCAGCTCTCTAGGCCGATCATGATGTGCGTGAGCTCCGGTATGGGCGTTGGGCCCAGGCTCACGTCCGACATATCCTTCTCGGTCTGAAAAGAGCAACCAAAGACTGGCAGGTAAGGAGCAGCTGCTGGTCTGTACAAGAACATTATGGTACAATGTGCAGGTTAGGCTGACCCACCTTCACAATGCCACCCGTGTATTGAGCCACAGAGCGGTCCACGATCTCTGGTGTGCCCACTCCCCACACCGGCGTCATGTCCAGCAGGTACTTCCTGGCGCAGGCGACCAGCTGCTCGTGCTCGATGCCTACACCGGCCAGGACCATGCGCTCCGGGCAGTAGTAGCTGCGCAGGTAGGTGGTCAGCAGGTCCCGGTCGATCTTCTCCAGGTTCTCGGCAGGACAGAAGCGTGGGAGGCCCACAGTGTTCCCACGAAATGCCGCCTGGGCCGACCACAAGAAGGCAGTAGTACTGACAACACTGGGTTTTTATATCTGGGTGTGCATGTCCTGTGATGGAGAACCATCCCCTCTGGGGCATCTTCCCACCTTGGGCCCTATGTTGCTTTGGTCTGGTTCCAGGCCAATCCATGAATGCCGTAACCATTTCCCCCCAATACTTATGCATAATATAAATTTGGGTTAAAAATGCAACAGCATTTTTTTGCAATGGTTTTTCATGCCATCCAAAAATACTACTCTTGACAAGGCTCAAATCTATCCATCCATTTTCAATACCCGCTTGTCCTACAAAGGGTAGCAAGGGTCTGAAGCCTACCCCAGACGCTACGGGCAGAAAACAACCCAGGATGGGGCACCAACCCATCGCATGGCACGTGCACACACATGCACACATACACACCATTCACGGCTACAGATAATTTGGCATCTCCACTTCAGCATATTTTTAGATGCTGGGGGTATAACAGAAAACCCCACTATGACAAGGGGAGAACAAAAACACCACACATGTAGAGGCGGGGCAGAGACTCGAACCCTGGACCTCAGACGTGTGTAGGCACAGTGATAACCACAACGTCACCCACGACGGTCAAATATGCATTAAAAACAATACAATACTGCAAATCACCACCTGTGACATACAAACTAAGAAATGCCAGTGGTGTAAGATGATCAATCTACTGCTACTGTTCCAATAGCCTATTTAAGAGGTTAAGTGTAAGTTATTTATGATTGGCCAAAACCGAGGAGACCAAGTTCATCAAGGATGTGATTGGAAGCAGCGAAGACCCTGACTGCCAGCAATGACTCACCGCATGGATCATCTCCGTCAGCAAGGGTTCAGGGTCTGGCCTCATGTTAAGATCTTCCAGCTCAAATCGCACGGCCGTCCGGGTCATCTCAATCTCCTCATCTGCAGCACCAACGCAGGACATCAGCACACGCACAGGACAGTACAGCAGAGGACAGGGGCCAGGGGCTCACCCAGGAGACGGGGCTGCAGGACAGCATCTGACAGCAGGCTGACCACCGTGTCCAGGCCCTTGACTTCAGCAGAAACTGCGTACATGGTGGTGTCTCTGTAAGGAAAGACAAAATTCCCTCGAAGCTGTCTAACCCAGAGTGACTGAAACCAATTTGACTGAAGTGCAGGAAATACCTGGATGCCTGACAGTCACAGATTCCTCCATGTTTTTCAAGAGTGAGGAGAATTTCATCTTTGCTGCCATACTGGGCTGTAGACTACAAAAAGGGCACAGCATCACTGGACTGCTCGACAATAAAGGACCAGTAATATTCTTCCAGCACCATATGGCACAGTCACAAATTTTGACTTCACCATTGTAAATAACTTGCTTTTGATAGTGGAATAGAGAACAAAGATACTTACAGAAAAAGCAAGTTTCTCCAGGAAGTGTGCAATTCCACTGGGATACTTTGCTTCATGTCTAGATCCTGAATTTATCAAAACTGAAAGCATACAAGCAGAAAAAATAAGGACCGAATAAAAGAATACATACAATGGATTATTTTAAAATTCAATTACTCAGCTACATCGAAGTAGTTTATTATAAATGGGAATCATACCGACATACTCCACTTACTTCCTACTGTGCAGAATTGACCGAACTTGTTCTGCGACGCGACTTTAAGGCCGTTTTCCAGTGTAGTGATTTTAGTCTCATATTTTTCGTGCCCGTCTACCGACGCGAAAACCGGCTTGGGAATTCCGGGCAGCGGTGCAGACAGGGACACGTTCGGGTAGCCGGTGCTACTGCTGTACCGCCTGTAGGCTGCGATTCCAAACCTTCACGGGAACAAAACGAATTCAAAACCGATCCATACTGAAAATAATTAAAAAGAACATAACAAATACATATAGCTGGTTTTAGAAGACATCTCTAATCTACTGCCAAACTGATTAGAAGCATGCATCCACGTGACTATACAGTAGGTGCTGGTTTCAGTAACGAATTTACAATTTGGATAACTAGTCATAATTCTTTAAATTTCGGGTATTTTGGTGCCGAAAACAAAATTATAGTATCAAAAATAGTTACGCAATACGTTTACAATTACGCTATCCCATTTCAACAGCATGTGATAATAGGGCAGATAGATTTCACCATACACAAATTAATCCTGAGGAATTTTTACACACATTACGTTTGCAAATAATAAATTATTACCTTCTAACTTGGCCCCAGGTTCTGAACCTTGCCATGTGTGTCGCCATCTTAAAATTAAGAACTGGTCACCTCTGCCCCCTATCGGCCATCCGGAAGCTGTTTCTTAAACACTTCCTCTGTTTCCTGTTACCTAGTAACAGTCTTCTTGACTCGAACTGGTAAAGATAATTACTGAAAGTGTTTCTTACATTCTCACGAATCAGTACAATTGCTAACAAACATTATCTCAGTAGCGAATGTTCCATTTGCAAGGACATCTTGGCTGCGGCCATGTACAAGTTCTCTTCAAAAGGTGCTGTTACACAGACTGAATTCCAAAAATCATCTGGGTTTCTGGTCATTATGATTTTTGCAATCCATGTTAAAAATAATATATGATCGATCATGCTATATAAAGAGGAAATAACATGGCTGATCAAATATGGTGCTCACAGAAAGTCTTGGGACACTTGCTTAATTCTGTAACAATGTCACAAACTCATTGGTTTCATGAAAGTCCATTGACAAACAATGTTTAACATATCTTCAGCAAGTTTTCTTTTTAAGCATCTTTTTTTTTTTTTACTAAACACATTTGACGTTTTATGTTAATACAAAGGTGTTACTAATTAAAAAGTACCCAATGAGACTACCTGTCAATTTCCTTTTTAACTCAGAGCAGGACTTTTAGAACTATAATTTGAGTTTCAATTTATTGCTACTTGAACTTAATGTTTTACTTAAAACTACTAATTGTAATTCTATTACATATCACATATTACAGCTATAAATATAGCTTATCAAAATTCAGTTTTTCACTATATGGGTAAAAATTGCAGAGGCAAAAAGATGTGGGTAGAATTACTTTGAATGTGTCTGCTAAACAATCAACTAACCGATTATATCATTTATATTAACTAGCTGTCTAGCTCGTCAGAAATAAACTGTTCCCCCAGTTTAGTTAAAAAAACAAATAGCAATTGTTTTAGATTATGTCTGGTGGTTAAAAAAAACTTGAGAAATAAGCAGTACGCATTTTGATGACGTTATGGTCACAAAAAAATGACGATTCACATAGCCGTAGAACGTACTTTCTTTTAATGATGTTCATCCGACGTAACTTTTTTTCTTTATTGAGAAAAAAAATTAAGGCGTAAAAAACAATAATTTTCCGTATATTTATTTCATTGACTATTACATAAGGAACTACATGTGCATAGTTTCACAAAAATGAGGACATAAGAGCAGTTAACAAACCTGGCACCGCGGAGGGATCTCGGGAGAAGGTGATGAGGAGCAGGCGCGTTCCTTCTTTCTCTCTTCCACCGCTGAAAGGTGAAGTACGGCGTGTGTCGTACCGTACTGATTTGTTTAATATACCCATTTCGTAAACGTTGAATAAAGTTTGATCCACCGTGTAAATGTCATATTTCATCTATTTTGTTATCGCTAATCATCTTGTTAGTTTAATTATCTTGTTAAGGTGGTGAAATGCAGTTAGAAGAGTCGTGACATGTGTTTCTGGCCTGTTTGCTAGGCCTCTTCCATATAGCATGTCTGATAACTGCCGAACCACCGTATCGTTTGTAATATAATATCTCGTTTTTGTTGTTTGTTGCGCTAGTGTTGGTGGTTGTTTTATAAAGGAGCCATGAATGCAATTTTATATTCAAATAATTAGCCATAGCTTATTTTATTGAGGCTTTTCCAAGTATCTTCTCGTAGCCGGGCATCGTTGTACAGTATTTGCTTCCGCTTGATTTTCTCTTCTTAAGAGAATCCATATTTCAAACTTTGAGAGCGCAAAGTGTTGACAATTTAAGTCAGGTTAAAGTTGCAGTGTAATGGTTGAAGCTCGTAAACATATTCATTATAGTGCTTAAATAAACCGAAATAGGTTTTAATATTCTAATAGAGACGCAGCTTTATTTTAAGGTAGTCATGTGCTTTGAAATAATTAGTGGATCCTTCGCATTGTGTTTCAGGGGTGCAAACATGTCTTCTCAGCTGCAGTGGATGGTGATCAGGAACTGCTCCAGCTTCCTCATCAAGAGGAATGGGCAGACCTACAGCACGGTAAGTCCCGGGCATGCTGTCGCTGAAATTCACCTGATGGGCCCGTGCCTCACGTTCAGAGCTTTAATCTTAAATCTCTTACAGAGGTATTTATTTATAAAACGATTTCATGAATGGAGAATTTTTACTTATATTCATGGATTGTATTTTCTTTTTCTTTAATAGGAACCCAACAACCTGAAGGCGAGAAACTCCTTTCGTTTCAATGGACTCGTGCACAGGAAGACTGTAGGAGTGGAGCCAGCTGCTGATGGGAAGGGAGTTGTTGTTGTTCTCAAGAAACGTGCAGGTAAGGAGGTTTTGTCCTGCTGCAGATCTGCTGTGGCATGACAAAGCAGCAGCGACCTCTTCTTACCTGGGTGCCATTTGGGTAGATGGGGTTTGCACTTTTGCTTAGTCTCAGATTAAAGGGAAGATAGTATCCATATCTGCATCTGCAACCTTGCATTTTCTCTGTATTTTGATGCTATCAATTACCCGGTTTGGCCTTAGGAACTTCGGGGCTTTTAGCTCATGTCTGTGCAAAGTTTGAGTGCATGTTAAGACATAGATGTATTGTCATTGATAGAGCCACAGGAATTGATAGCATTTACTGGTGTGTTTAAAATAATTAATTATAGAGAATATACATATTCTTGTAACCATAGTCACATGGGGGGGGGGGGGGGTAGGTAAACAAAGCAGTTGGCACCAAGCAGCTTTTCCTACAGACTTTCTCTGCACCCTGTTTCTCAGGCCAGCGCAAACCGGTCTCTTCCTACGAGAGAATCACCATTAACAAGAACTCGCGTGCCACTCTCAGCAGCCTGCGCCACATCATCCGCAAGAACCGTTACAGGAAGGACCTGCGCATGGTACGTGGTATGGGGTCACCTGGGACCGTGGAGGTCCTTGGGAGTAGAACCCTTTCATGCAGGACAACGAAAATTTTAGGCCATGCTTTCTTGAGGTGGATATTGTTTCATCCTCTGCAATAGTCATTTTATATATTCAGTAGTGTCCTTACGCTTATGTCAGAGAGACACCTTATAGTACACACACACACACACACACACATATATATATATATATATATATAATGTGTGTGTGTGTGTGTGTGTGTGTATAATTAATTATTATGGTGGAAGAACCACGTATTGATTGTGTTCTGGGGCCCGCAGGCTGCCCTGCGCCGTGCGAGTGCTATCCTGAAGAGCCAGAAGCCTGTGGTCGTCAAGAAGAAGCGTTCCAGGGCCACCAAGTCTGTCTGAGTTTGACAGGAATAGTGACAATAAAGTTTGGATTAACACGCACATGCTGTGGTCCTATTTTTTTTTTTAAAGCAATTGTCTGTTTATTGTCTATCTTTATAAGGCTAGAGTGATTTTTTTATTTTTTTTTTCTCCAGTCACTGTGCAGTTTTCTGTATTGTAGATTTTAAAGATCTGAGTGGGCAAACATAACCGCTTTAATGAGTATACATTGTATTTGAATCTTAAGAACCGTTCTAGTTTCCTTGATTGTAGCATAGCGTTGAATAATTCCCTACAGGAAATCCTGATTTCTGTAGCTACACAGATGTTTGTTAGCTAACGTAAAGATTTTTCTCTATTCAAAAAATTCTAGTAGTGGTTATGAGTGAAAATGTTATACCAGACTTCTGCAAAGTGTAAATGTATTCTTGCTGAAACCTGTTTAAAAATGTTAGTAGAAATTGACAGACTCAGTCATGCTAGATTCTGTGTAGAAAACATTACTGAGGAAAACTTGGGGTATGGAGCTGTTAATGGCTTCGCTTAAGGGCCCAACTGACGTAATTAGTGATTCAAAGCCATGACATTCTGAATGTCCCTGACCCGATGAGCCGCACTCCGCCCCACTGAGGAAATTCCCCCATGATATTTACCGTCGCTGCTGTCTTTAATATCCCTGATAATGTGCTCTCAGTGAAGCCAGTTGGGAATCCCAGATAGTCAAACTGGACTCAATCTATGAGGCAAAAAGGGAATTGATTGCTGAAAGTACCCTACAAAAATCCCAACAGCTCTGGGCTATAACAGAGAAAGCATTGATGTGTCAATGCTTATGGGTAATGGTCAGTTCTGGATCTCAGTGATCACTGGGATGGGTTTCTGTGGGATATGCGATTTTATATGGAAACACTTCCTGATCTGGAATTAGGTATTTTATGCAGACCATGGCTTTGAAGGAGAAGGTCATGCTGATGGTTCAGCTGCTGTTGTTGCTATGTGTGGTGTCCACCTCTCCCAAATCTGGCGTCACAGCTGAGCTTGAGCACACCATCCACGCGCTGAGGGAGGAGAACTCGTACCTGCAGGAGCGGCTGGAAAGCCTGACTGTAGCGCTGCGCCAGCTGCGAAAGCTGCTGTGGGACCACTCCAAAGGTGAGTTCCACCCGGAGAGCGGAGTTACAGAACCGTCCGGGTGGTTCCGTTCGGTCTCCATTGAACGGTGGTGTTTTTATGAAGCACCTCGTCCGATTTGCTATTTTCAGCAGCAACTCTGTTTCCGACAGGATCCACGGTTGATCTTGACAGCAATGAGCCACACTTTTGGGATGACTGGTCTGAATTTGGTGAGTTCGGGGAATTAAAAGAAAACACCCCAAATCCTTTAGGCAAGTGTTTCTCAACCTAGTCCTTGGGGACCCCCAGACAGTCCACATATTTGCTCCCTCCCAGTTCCCAACACAGCTTCACCAGGTGTTCAGTGTTCTTGATTGTTTGATTCGGATGTGTTGGGAGCTGGAAGCAAGGACATAGATTTGGTTACAGACGGTACAGATGTGTCCCTACCAATATTGTGGGAGTACCATGTGTGTTTAAGGGAGCGGGGAGTGCGGGGCTGAACTGGTCTGTACCATCGTTGAAAGAAAACCTATGCCCTTGGCTGGGAGGGAGCAAAAATGTGGATTGTCTGGGAGTCGCCGAGGACTGGGTTGAGAAACACTGCTCTAAACATTGGTCTGATATAAAAAAGGACTTACAGATGCTGCTGAGCTTACGATGGGGTTATGTTCATAAGTTGAAAATATCGTAAGCCGAATGTGATATGAAAGATAAGTAACTATATGTCATGTCGTTAAACACTATGAGATGTTTATGCTTGCACTCGCTACAGAGACTGTAAGCGTGGCTGCGTAGATGCTGCTGTCGCCCGGCATCAGTAGAAAGTATCGTGCGGCATATCGCTAGCCTGGGAACAGATCAAAATTAATTTGGTCTGATGACTACCAAGTGTGGATTGCTATCGCACCATCGTAAAGTAGAAATTTTGTAAGTCGAACCATCGTAAGGTGAGGACTATCTGCATTTGCTACCCTTGTCCGTGAGGTTTTTACCTATTAATGGAGCATGGCTGGGGTTGGTCACCACCGCAGGCAAGAGAACGGACGCCTACCAGCTGCTGGAGCAGGCCTTCTGCGGGAAGGAGCTTCGCGGAGCGGCCAGGTGTTCTCCACGGGCCCACGGCGTCCTCCTCCTCTTCTCGCTCTGCTTGGCTCACCTGCTGTGATGCCTGATGCGACTCGCCCTCTTTGCCGTGCTACACAGGCAAAGTTCATTCATAAACACCCATCTATGGCATCAGTGGCTCTTACATTCCAAATAATTCAGAACTCAAGTTTTATTCTGGTGAAAATGTAGTAATAGTAACCAGGGTTGGGGCCATTCCGGAATGCATTCATCAATTCCAGTCCAAATTAGGAAATAGAACTGGATTTGGCACTGGAAAAAAATACTATGGGGAACAGATTTGGAAGTGAATTCGAATTTCAGGGAGATTTAAATTCCAACTCAAGTTCCATTTTCTGATTTGGATTGGAATTGATGACTGCATTCCAGAATGGCCCCAACCCTGATAGTAACAACAACAATAACTATCACTTACTGAGGACAGTGAGGTTACTTTTTTTACTTTGCCTGTTTACATGTCTGAAATATGCAGTGCCGCATCTGCAGTGACTAGCTCATCAATAGAAGTATTCCTTTAAGAATATTCCATGCTAATGCTACACTAAGTGTATGGTGTGGTTTGTAAGAATCAGGCTTACTGTTGCCCTGCACATTATAATTAAAAAGAAAAAAAGCTTATTTTGATTCTCTATACTGAATTTTGACCTTTTACATTTGTAAATTTGTAAATGTTTTACTGAAGAAGTGTCATAAACTTGCTGCAGGGGGAATAACACTCAAGGGGGATGAGTTGGCAGGTTGAAAAATTAGTTTTTCTAATGAAATACTCCACTTGTGTCTTTAAAGAAAATGCACCTCAGTGTTCCAATAAATGTAGTATGTTTGTTAAGGCTTTTAAATACAGTGATTGTGTATTTCTGTTAGTGACGTGATCGCCGAAACCTAACCCTATATATACAAATCTTTAATTTGGCAAGAGAGCTGCAGCATATTGTGAAATTAGTGTAATAGTAGTGTAATAATACTACACTAACAATCAAGGAGTGTGCAACATTTAAAATGAGGAAAAGGTTAGGCTCTGCAATCTGAGATATAAAACAGTGGAAACTATGTTTGTACCTTTTTAGCAATCTGAGTTGCTGAAAATGTTTCTTCTTAACTGTACCTGTACTTGCAGTATCCACCCAATGGAGGAGAATGATATTAACCCTTAACATTTTACATTTAACTTTTACATTGTGGAAGCAGAAGACGACGGATGAAGACAGGTGCTTATAATTATTCATCACCTGTGATACTGTTAACATGGCTGGTCTGGATTTTAATCACAATTAATCTTTCACATTCAGAATATGTTCCTGGCCCATCTGCTCATACATATTTAGAAAAATAAACCATTTTCTAATTCTTTAACAATCATAGAAGTATATGGAGTAATAGATGGAGCGAGTGAATGGGATGGTAAAATGGCATGGTAAAAAAAAAACAATAACTTCTTTAGAAGCCAAACTGAACTGGATAGGAGCCCAAACGGCGGTCATTGCCAGCGGCGAACAGCAGCTGGTCCTCAACTGCAGCTTTTCGTCCAGTGTTGTCATAGTAACGAGTTTGAGCGACCG
Organism: Mormyrops attenuatus; assembly: GCA_026777985.1. NCBI lineage: Eukaryota > Metazoa > Chordata > Actinopteri > Osteoglossiformes > Mormyridae > Mormyrops > Mormyrops attenuatus. The sequence continues at coordinate 32,464,913 of JAODKC010000044.1, read as the reverse complement.
TACACATGAGAGTGAGTCTTGTGTTTCATCTTGCACTTTCAAAACGGAACGTTCACTTGAATAAAGGTCTGTTTATGCGATGCCTCAATTTGTCTTCACGCGCCGAGTAACTTTGAATATTTTAATAACTGATCATTCTAGTCAAAATCATTTGATTTGTGATCTGTAAAAAAGAGACAAAAATGTATCAGTTTGGGAAATACAGTATTCTGAAAATTTTACACGGTTTTGGGAGCAGACCATGAGGTGCTTATTTCAATCTTTTGTTTGGGTAAGCATAATTCATTGAACTTGTCCTGGAGCATTGAAATCAGGAAGGGGAGGAGTTCTTGAAGTTGTTTTTCTGCAGTGTTCAGAGCTAACTGCGGTGAGGGGGGGCACCTAGAACTGCAGGAATATACAAGACCCAATTATTGTTATTTTTCTGTGCACTTCATAGCAATAAGCTGGTAATAGCATTTGTCCTCCTTGGATGCCCTCCTTTTCACGGTTGGCGCCCTGTGCCCCTTCTGTTCCACCATGCCTCCCCTCTCCTCACTCTCAAGTAAACTCAACTGTTTTTACCCCGACCTGATTTCCGCCTAGTGTGCATCGGGCTCGCATGGATGCCACTTTGTAACCTACTGTCCAAAAGAAGTTAATGCTCATATTAAAGATACGTAAATCTTTACAGTTTTCCAGAACCACTGAGGTAATAGTGACTTTGAAGCCTCAGAAAGCAGTAGGCACAAGGGCTGGGTACCCACACAGGTATACAGTGCAGAGATGGTCATTTACCCAAAATGCTGTTAGGCCTTTTAAAAACCGTTTGCAAACCAGATTCGACTCTCGGCTTTGACAAATCTGTGCATTTGACATTGCAAACTGGCAGCACTGGCAAATTTGGCTTTTGTTCACGTAATTAAGATGGCCTTCATGCGCGAACGTCGGGCCGCTCATGTGCAAATTTACATTTGATTGTTCTGGATTTCTCTGGCAAAAAAAAAGTCAATTTACATTTGTAAAGACTTGGTGCAGGTAGACTGGAACAAGACTATCCAGCTGTTGATAAAATCTCCACCCTTGAAAGGGCTGCGCAGCGACACTAGACGGCACAATGGCATGTAAATCAGTGCATTGTGTGAAGCCGTTCAGCGAGGCTCCTGTTTATTCCTCCTCTTGTATAAAGACTGGAAATCGCTGCTCTTGATCTAGGAAGGGCAGTGTTTTTCCTCATTTCAGCCACATCCCCAAATACTGCAGTTTCATTGTTACGATTTTCATTCTGTGGCTCATATATAGTCAAACTGAAATATTAAAAAACCTGAAAATATTTGATTTTCTCTCTCCATCTCTTGGGGAGGGACATGTGTGAAGTGTATGTTAGATCTGTGGACCTCTGGCAGGCTTTTACATAAGGAAACTGTGCTTGTATCGTTTACCTAATTTCCAGATTTCTTCAATAGTTCCCAGAGATAAAAATAAAAGCCAAATAGCCTGCTACCTTCACATATTCATTAGCTGTGGATATCGTTGGAATTTAAATTCATGATGCATGTGACTGAACTTGGCAATGGTAATTGAGAATATGTCAAGAGAGGATTCCTGCCTTAAGGTCACGCGTCACTTTCCAGCTTCCATTAGCTTTTCCTACAGTGGAAACAGACACATTAGTGGCTTTGAAGGCACATAGTGCATTAGCCTGTCGGTACTCTATAGATTTCTGGCTGAGGGTCTGATACATTGCTCACTCACATAGCTACCTATCACAGACACCCTCGATAGCATTTAGCTACATGGGCATATTATTAACGGAGGTGTGCTCGTACATAACAGCTTATATCTCATGTAAATTCACAAGAAATAGTCCTATAGTATAACTTCAGTAGGTCTGCGATTATGATCTTTGGGGTTATGGCGTGCCCGTGTTTGGATGGTCGGTGGGTCAAATTCTGTAGTTGGTAAAGTGATTGCTAAATGCTAAATAAATGAAAGGCAGGTAGGTTCAGCCCAGGATCCATAGCTGTTTGGGTCACCCAGTATATGTTTATGAGTCAAAGGCAACAGCAATCTTAAAAATGGCCCCTCTCCAAGTAGGACCATATTTCCTGCATTCGCAATATGAAGTTAAACATAGCTAATCATGCCAGTGTTTGACATAGAGTGATTTTGCTAGGTGTTGCGCGGCTGCCTCATGGTAAGAACGAAAAACAGTGTGTCAGTTGTGTTCACGGTTTTTCAGCATAATTCAATGTTGAAGCACATGTTCAAAAAAGAAACTGATAAATCTGCTGCGCATTTCAGGCCCTCTTTAAAAAAGAAACTGATAAATCTGCTGTGCATTTCAGGCCCTCTTTATGCAGTGATGCTCACTCACTCCAGTAGAGTTTTGGGTAATTACTGCTCTTCACAGTTTGCCTGAATGGGGTGGCATTTCCGAGCCAGGGGAGCAATTTTAATGGCTTGGTCGCTTTCCAGGGCTTGATGAACATGGAGTAGCTGGGTTTTGTTCAAAAATTGCTAACACCTCTAGCCAAACCTACCAATTTCTCCCACAAGCAACCCCAGCCAGCCATCAAGTGTTATAAAAAATGTCTAACATTGGAAACTGGGAAATGTATTTCCCATTTTCCCATCAGATGTTTATAATAATAAAATTGATCATTTGGAATTAATTTCAGCAGTACATGTCTAGTTACTTCTACACCTATATGTGTAGTGAAACAGTGAGCTGTGGATGATGGCCTGGCCTGTGGTTCATTCATTTTCCATACCCATGGTATGTGTTAGACAGGCACCCAGACCACTCACACCTACGGACAACTTAGCAACTCCAGTTCACCTTAACATGTTTTTGAAAACTGGAGAACCCACATAGGTAAACTCCACACAGAGCTGGGGAAGAGATCCCCGTCTGCAGAGGCGTGTGACAACCACTGTGCTGAATTTTTTTTTGTTGTTGGTAATATTTTTACCTACATTACAAGACCAGTTAATTTTTTTTCCTTCCATGAATAATGGACAAAAAAGAACATTTTCCTAGGACAAGTTATGATATGCATTATGGCTGGTTTTTATGCACTTTAGGGATAATGTTGGTGATTATTTTATAGTTCTCATTATTAGTGTAGTAGAGGAATATTATTTCATTCAGGTATATATGAAGTGTGGAGATATTTTTTGTCAAAATAAGATGGGTTTTTATCTGTAAAGAGGACATGAGTAGCATCATTATTAGATATTGAAAGTAAAATCAGCATTACCCAATTAGAGTGAACCCACAAAATGAGTAACTGTGATGCAAATTACTCCTGGATTATTTTACAATAGTCAGGCTGCAAGGCTGCTCTCAAGTCTAGCAACCTTTCGGTCAGAAGTCCAGGTCCTTGATGGGCGACGTGCCTCATAATGGCTTAAATGAGCCGACGCATCATCGGTAATGAGCTACTCAGCGGCCTCCTGACACCAGGCCGGCACGGCCGCCAAAACAAACATGCACCTCCATCTCCCCACCCGCTTCCGCCGCGCCGGCCGGCTCTGGACCCCAAAGGATGAGTCACAGCCTCGAGGGCCGCTTCACAGCCCCTGCGTGGGCTCTCTCTCTCTCCGTCCATTGACCCCCAAGTCTGTCTCCTTCTCAGCTGTCTCACATGCAAATCCTGGGTCATCATGTCTGCTGGGTTTTCTCCTATTTCCTTAGTTATTGGACTGACTGGGTGCCATGCTGCTTCTGTTAAACCAGCGTCTACACTGTGGACCAACTCTGTACACTGGTACAGTTCATTTAATTAATTCAATGAATGAATCAATCAATTAAACACACATTTGGAGTGTCACTTTTGTGATCTGCAGAATATTTCAGTATGATGTGACCAAGGTAAAGATACATTAAGTGCGTGTGATATAATGCATATGTGATAATCAGGCTTTGGTATCCATTTGTATGTGCACATAATATATTTTAAATCATTAAACTTAAAGCATTTAAAAAGAACTTATTAAGTGAATGGAAGGTCAGAAATGCAGGGACAAAAAGTGGCAAATAAGAAAAATCCATCCATCCATCCATCCATCCATACTTCTTCCATAACTGCTTATCCAGTATATGACTGCAGGAAACATGAGGCGTGAGACACACTGGATGAAGCATGATGTATGAGATGCACTGGATGAGGTATGAGGTGGGGGACACACTGGATGAGGCATGATATGTGAGACACATTGGATGAGGTATGAGGCATGAGACACACTGAATGAGGTATGAAGTTTGAGACACACTGGATGAGGCATGAGGCAGGGCACACACTGGATGGGATGGGGGAATGTTCAGTATTCTCTGTTGCAGGTGCACATTTCGCCCTGGTTTTCTGTCCAGCAGACATTCACTTGTGCCAAGTTCTGCCTCGGTGCTGACCATTAATATGTCTCTGTACATGTTGATGGAGAGCGCTCAGGACGGCCGTCCCTTTGCAGCTTCGTGGCCGCCCATGCACGCTCACTGCTGCACGCCGAGTCGCATCGGCGGGGGATTGCTCGGCTCATTACCGCCGGCCACTTCACCGCCGTCAGGACCGCCGGCGCTTCAAAAACAGTGCTGGAGTGGCCGGACCTTAAATGGACATCGCAGGCATGAAAGGGCAGGCGGCCGTGACGGGGGGGGGGGGGGGCTCCCGCTCTGGGCTTGCCCCCCCACTACAAAGCCTGGTCGTCCTTTTCATCTGACCACTATTCAGAAGAAGAAGGGCACTGGGGACGGTGCTCACACGGCAGGTGCGGGGGGACCTGTGGAGAGACTGCAGGGCCGTCACCGGGGAGAGGGCGCGATATCAAGGTGAGACCGGCTCTTCGGGACGGGCAGCGAGTCGCGATGTTTACCGTGTGGCACGTTTCTCTCCATGAGGTCGTCTCGGATTAAACCCCGAGAAGCAAAAGTGATTTGAGGCTGAAATTCTCACTGTCTGTCGCAAAAGAAGCTACAATGAGTGATACTGCATCTTAGTTATTATGTGTATTGCAAAAACTTATTACTTAATAAAATTATTACTTATTGTCTCTACTGTAACAAGGTGTCCATTATTCCATTATGCATTTAAGCAGCGGCCACCACTTTGTCAAGATTATTTTGGCTGTACTTGATGATGAAGTATTTCCTGTATGTAATCCAGATTATGTCATTTTGGGGGAGGCGTAAAGACAATTTCCCCATGGGGGTCAATAAAATATCAATTTTTATTATTATTTATTATTAAAATTCATGGTGGTCACACTGAATGATAAAAATATTCTTGAAGCATTTTTTGCATTCACTGTGCTATGGTTGAACAGATTTTTTTAAAGATACAAATGTAAAGAAATTGCACAAGTGTATAAGATGTTTTGTTTTCTATGGGGAAAATTGTGGCCTGGTGGGAATAAGCTCGCGTATTATGACGTCCTGCTTTTCCCAGACGTTTTTTTTTTCTGGGCTGACAGCAGTACTGGTGTTTTCCAGCTTGCTGGCTCATTTGCTTAGATGAAGGTACTTTTTCTGAGTGAGCACTCCTGCCCACGGGCCACTGCTGGGACAGGCTATCAGGATGCTCTCTCTCCTCACCTCTTTGGGCCTCGAGCAGATGCTGGGATGCCTGAGGGCCGCGGTGCTGACCTGCTTCCTCTGGATGCATCTATTGGCGACGGAATTCTGTGAGTTTGTGAGGCTGCAAGCCCTCTACAGCACTGCAGAGCAAAATCATCTCTCTGCATCAAAATCTTTCGTGCATCAGAATCTTTCAGTCAAACAGAAAGGCCAGAACAAGGGTGTTCATACTCCTTAATTTTCAGACTAAAGGTTATTTTTCAGTGTCCTGAAAAGACTACTCTAACTGGTGTCAGTGAGGTTAAACTTGGCGTGTGAATTTCTTCAGTTACAACAAAGAATTTGTGACAGTTTTGAATATTATATATCTGAACCAATATAAACAATACAATAATTTATTTAATAATAATAGAAGCATTACTACTTTCAAGGTATTGCACATAAATGTAATTTCCAGGAATGCATCCAAACACAGCCTAGTGCCTACAGAGTCCTGTATCTGACAGGTAATTGCAGCCCTGCTGTCCTAATTTGGTCACTTGCTAATTCAGCTAGTTTCAATGTAACAAAAGGCTTTTAAGTCCCCTTCAGAAGCTCCATAGCAACCAGCAGCTTGGGTCTAGGGTCTGTTTGGAGTGTGGAGCTTTGTCCTGGTTGCTGTAGCCCTGCGCTGGACCCCCTGTGGGCTGTTTGGCATGTGGGCTTCCCTCTACCACTCAACTTCTCATCATGTTCTTGTCTTTCTGTCTTGGATACAAATAATCATGAGCAAAACAGTCACATGATTCATCTGCCAAACATAATGCAGGCTCCCTGTGTCGTTGTGGGTTTCGCATGCTCTCCCCGTGTAGTTGTGGAGTCTTTATGGTCTCCCCGTGTCGTTGTGGAGTCTTTATGATCTCCCCGTGTCGTTGTGGAGTCTTTATGGTCTCCCCGTGTCGTTGTGTAGTTTGCATGCTCTCCCAGTGTCGTTGTGGAGTTTGCATGCTCTCCCCGTGTCATTGTGGAGTCTTTATGATCTCCCCGTGTCGTTGTGGAGTCTTTATGGTCTCCCTGTGTCGTTGTGGAGTTTGCATGCTCTCCCCGTGTCGTTGTGGAGTCTTTATGATCTCCCCGTGTCGTTGTGGAGTCTTTATGGTCTCCCCGTGTCGTTGT
>JAODKC010000044.1:32443833-32458104 GCA_026777985.1 Mormyrops attenuatus | reverse complement strand
GGAGTTTGCATGCTCTCCCCGTGTAGTTGTGGAGTCTTTATGCTCTCCCCGTGTCATTGTGGGGTTTCCTCCAGCTACTCCGGTTTCCCCCCACTGTCCAAAAACATGCTGAGGTTACCAAAGTTACCAAATTGCCCATAGGTGGGCCTGTGTGAGTGACTGGTGTGTGAGTGACTGGTGTTTGAGTGACTGGTGTGTGAGTGAATGGTATGTGAGTGTGCCCTGTGACGGGTTGGCATACCATCCTGGGTTGTTTCCTGTCTTGTGCATGTAGGCTCTGGACCCCTTGCAACCCTGAATAGGACAAGAGGTTACAGAAAATGGGTGGATGGATGGATGGATGGATGGATGGATGGATGGATGGAAAATACAGGCCATCTATGCCATATTTATTTCAAGGATGCAGATGAGCTACAACTGGGAGAGTTGGGGGGAGGGGGGGGTTACTGGTCAGGCTTGGGTGTTAATAGTCCCCCTGGCACATTTTATTAGGAACTTCCAGCCAGTGATTTTTATCGCCACTGAATAGAGGAAGTACAGATGTTGCACATCATTCCGGGGTCCCAGGGAGCTGCTGTCGATTTGCTGGAGACTCCTGGGCCTTCTGGGAGAGCTGGGGAGTTTGCATATTATGCTGGAAAAGCAATGGTTCGTAATCTGCTGAGATGGTCTTACTAGAGGCATGACACCAAATGTAGGATGAACCTGGTCACCACAACAGACAAAAGGGATAAAGCAAATTCATCTGGCATAGCAAAAAGTGCCAAGATGTTGAAATAGTCCAACTTTCTCCTTAGCTTGACAATGTGAAGACACCACAGTAAGAAGCTCTCATATAATGTGCTTCAAAACACTCTATACCTTTAAATATCTGCAGGAACTTCAACTGACTGACAACTGTCAGTCTGTAATTTCTGAGGAAAAGTTTCTTGGCAAAGTTTTCATAGTGGACTCACCAAAGCTTAATGAGACTTGGGAATAACTAAGCAAATCATCTTCGCAACTCATTGATTGTAAAATTGCGACAAGGCTAAGGAATCCCTTTTGTGTAGGTGATATTTAGTGTGATTATCTTAATAGCAGAGTGGAATCTGCAACCACCATTTTTCTGTTTTACAGTCTTACAGGACACATTTGGGCCAAATGCAGATAAACTATCACTGCGAAGTCATTATTAATAATTAGACTGTGTGGTTTTAATATGGCAGTGAAACAGAAGCTCAGATCATACAGTATGAACACCTGACACGAGGCTTCATCTCTGTTAGCTTCTCTCCTGTACCTTGATAGTAACTGCCTCCTGTTGGTGGTTTAGTCTTCACAGCTCCACCAGAAGATCTTGTGGGATTGCCAGATGGGCCGCTTGTGCTGCCTTGCCCAGTGTACAACCCTAACCGGAAGGGGGCACAAACGGTGCACTGGGAGCGTGGTTCTGGAAGTTCCCTCCCAGGTCCTGAAAAAAGGATTCACCAGCTGTCCAATGGATCACTTTTCTTTTCCCACCTGTGGGAGGAAGACTTTGGAATCTACTTATGCCAAGTCCAAGATGGTACTGACAGGATCAGAGCTACTGTCAGGGTGAAAAAAGCGGGTATGTGCCACATAAAGTCTGTTCACGCTCACAAAAGCACACGCAGAAACGTGCTTCTGCACATGCGCTCAGCCAATCACATGCAGACTCCGGCCCACTGATTTGTCCTTCGTGTTTGACCAGGTATGGAGGCTGTCTTCTTCAGCCCCAAGTCGCAACTAGTGCCTGAGGGTGACAGTGTGTTCCTGCAGTGCATCTCGGGGGACAGCTGGCCCCCTGCCCACATCACCTGGGAGAAGGGTAGCTCGCCCGTAACCAAGGGGACTCAGATACAGGTATAGCACCAGTCAGGAGCTTCAGACAGGCATGGATACCCTGGCAGATTCAGGGGGCCCTGCACTTCATAGGGACCCCAAAGCCTACTGTCGGGGGCACCCCCCGACTGCCAAAATCTACTGAGGATGGTCTTTATTTCTTCAGCAGCGGCGCCAAGGTGACATTTTGTCTGGGGCCACATAATATCTGGCCCCTGGCACAAATCCTTCATACAATCATTAATACAACATCGTTATTTATACTTTAAATCTTAATTTTCTGACATGAGCTTTTTCACTCTTATGTTTTGTCAATTTTTTTTCAGTGGTATGCTCGTTTTATATGATTGTATTTTTCATTCGTAGTTTTCATTTGCAGTTCTATGTTCTTATGAATTGCTTATGTATGAATGAGCTTGCGCCTGCCTGTACCCCGTGATGGACTGGGGTCCTGTCCAGGGTGTATCCCAGCCGCGTGCCCTAGGCTGATTTGGGATGAGCTCTAGGCCGCTGCATAACCCTGTGCCAGATTAGCGACTGGAGGATGGATGGATATTTTTGATAATATTTAACTTAATGTGTTATGTATCCTACCTGTCAGTCTATACTTATTATTTGTGTCCATCCATGTGTTGCTGAGTATTGGTTTTCATGCATATTCACTGGATATGTGTGTCTGTGTACATTCGGCTCCAGGGTCAATATGGAGGGGGCAGTCATCTAAAGACAACAGGCACATTATACCTTGCAGATGTATCCAAGGATGATGAGGGGGAATATATCTGTGTTACCCACAATCCTTTGCTAAGTATACGATTGCAGAGTGCTGCCGCAACATTGACGGTGCAAGGTGGGAGAAGTCAGATTTGTGTATATATACATTTATGTAATGATTAATTTATCTTTATTTGCTTATTTTTATGTATCATATATTCATCACAGGGCACCATGCTACACCAAAGATCATCAAAGGTCCAGAAAACATCACTGTTGCTATGGACACAGAAGCATCTCTGCACTGTGCCATCCAGGGCTTCCCCCTACCCATGGTGCACTGGTTCAAGAACAGCATACCCTTGCAGAATGACTCTCGCTGGAGCCTCAGTAACAGCGGTCAGCTCCTTGTCTTCAGGTGCGGAAAAGCGATTGGCATGGTCACTCAATGTGCATTGACTTCGGTTCCCATAATAACTTGGTGTGCTTGCTGGATATTTAGCTAGGCTGCCCGCTTTGCAAACTCTCTTTCAGCAAGGTGTCTGAGGAAGATGAGGGCTTCTACCACTGTGAAGCGCGAGGTCTGAAGACCTCAGTGAGGTCACAGCCAGCCTATCTCCAGACAGCAGGTTTGGAGGAAACTGCCCAAACACACCTGCCCTTTTCCCCACCGCCCGAAAACACAGACACGTACACAGCAGATACTTCTTTCAGCAAGCAGGAAGCGGCAGACGTCTTGGTCACAAACTGCACCGGTTGTCGCTGTTATCGTTGTGACTCTCTCTGCAGAAATGGAGTGGAGCTTCATGCAGCAGCCCGTTAACACGACGGCACAGGCGGGAGACTCGGTTACGCTCATCTGCACACCTCCACGTAGCAGGCCCCCTGCACGCGTCACCTGGTTTAAAAATGGCCGCCCGCTCACCCACAAGCCGCACTTTAGCCAGCTGCCCAGCGGAGACCTGCTCTTCCACAGGTGCGTCACTGCCTGTTAACCATGGGGGTTGGTGATGGTAAAAACAAAACTCACATCACCAGTGCTTGCATAATATATCTTCATTGTTCTTTTTTGGCATCTTTTGGTGATTTTTTTGGGGGGGGACACAAGCAGTAACAGAGGGGATGGCATGGTGTTGCAGTGGTTAGAACTGTTGCCTCACACCTCTAAGACCAGGGTTTAAGTCCTTGCCATGTGTGTTTGGAGCTTGCATGTTCAGCCTGTGTCATTGTGGGGTTTCCTCCGAATAAACCAGTTTTCCACCATAGTCTGAGAGCAAGTTGAATTGGGGGTTCCAAATTGCCCAGAGGTGTGTATGAATGTGTGATGGGTTGGTGCCCCATCCTGGATTATTCCCTGCCTTGCACCTATACTTCCAGAATAGGCTCCAGACCCCCACAACCCTGTATATAATGAATGGATATATTTCACGTCTCAAAAAATGTAACAGCAATAGAAAAAAATGTGATTCATTCATTGTATTCCAACCACATATCCTGCTCTTATTTATGAGAACATTGAGATATATTATTCTGTTCTGCAGTTGCCTCTTTTTACATGCTCATGCTGCACACAGTCCGCTGAGTGATGGTGCTGCTCTCCTCCAGGTTACAGGAGACCGACAGAGGATCCTTCTTCTGCCGAGCATCCAACAGCCTCCTATCCAGAGCTGTGTCCTCCAGGAAGGCTTATCTGAATGTGCAGGGTATGCCTCCTTACTAACACTCGGCTCATTAATACTCGGCTCATTAATACTCGGTTCATTAATACTCGGCTCATTAATACTCGGTTCATTAATACTCGGCTCATTAATACTCGGTTCATTAACACCCAGCTCATTACCACCAGGGTTGCCAACTGTCATGCTTTTGAAAGCATGAGACACTCTATTCTATTCTACTCTATTCTATTATAAAGCTAAAATTAGCTGCATCAAAAGCGTTGGGGTAGTTTGCAAGCCTTATAGACTTTTTACAAGACGATAAAACTGTTACATTCATGTAAATGTGTGTGTGTGCAGAATTGTCTTAAACTGAAAATTTCACTCCAGCCACCTGACCAAAGTTGGTGACACTGTAACACTCAGCTCATTAACACTCATCCCTTGCCAGTCCTGGTGCCCCACACTGTGCCCCATGCTGGACACATGCTGGTGCTCCCAACAGTTATTACAGCAGTTTCTGGCGCTGTCATTCCCGAAAGCCTCACCCTCCGTGATGCTGTGGCCCAAGTTGGTGACTACAGTGCTGGGTTCGAGAGTAACGCTGCACTGCCATGTGTCCGGATATCCACTGCCCAGGATCACGTGGTCAAAGCAGGGTCGGTCGGTGCAAACGGGTGGGAGAGTCACTCTCGGGTGAGATCATTATCACGTATTCAACATCTGCCTCTATAGTGCATCAAATGCAGTGCATCAAATGCAGTGCACCAAATGCAGTGCACCAAATGCAGTGCACCAAATCCAGCTCTCCATAGTGTACATGTGATGTCATTTGGACCAATGGAGTCTGCAGTTTTAAAGAGCTACATTATGAACAAGTGACCAGAGCAATTTAAATCTTATATTGTGACATGTGAACCTGTGGTTTTTGTTAGACTATATCTGGCTTTAATTTGAGCAGCATAGTGATGAGTAGCTATACCCTAAATAGTCCTTCGGATGTCCTTGTGAGACAGACACTAGGGGGCTCCCTGTTTCACCACCTCTTGTGTCTGCAGCATAAGCAATGCCACGCTGTACTTTTCTTCGGTGAAAGCGTATGATGAAGGCTCCTACACGTGTCACGCTACGAACACCGTCGGCCGGGCTCAGGGCACAGCCTCTGTGCGGGTAGCAGGTGTGTAACCAACACCAGACCCCAAAAACATGTTAAAGTGAATTGGAGTCACCAAATTACCCATAGGTGTGAGTGTGCCCTGTAATGGACTGGCACCCCATCCTCAGCTATTCCCTGCTCGTTCATGTAACATTTTCATCTGACCACTAGGGGGTGTAATTGCACCCCAGTAAATTCCCATGGGTATAGCCATAGATTGAAAATCATAAGCTTGTAGAGTTTCCATCACCATCCCCTTCACTTCTTCCCTGTCTCCCCATTTAGTCTCCCCAGTCATCATTTCCTTCCCGAGGGAGGTGCGCAGCTCTGTGGGGGTCTCTGTAGTGCTACCATGCCAGGCTGTGGGGAGCTCACCCATCAGGTACACATGGAACCAAGGGCCAGGACAGACCCCTATCTCCTCCTCGTCACGCATCCACGTAGATGGTGAGTGAGCATGGGTGGAGGGACAGTGTGCATGTGGCGTGTGAGCCGATGGTTGGGTACATAACACCTACATCTATCCATGGCCGTGCCTTGTCTGGGTATGCGTGTGATCTCCGTAGAGGACGGGGTGCTGAATATCGCCTGGCTAGAGCGGTCCGATGCGGGGGAGTACCACTGCATTGCTGAAAACGTGGCGGGACGGGATCAGAGGACAGCCAACGTAATCGTGCTCGGTGTGTATGAGTTCCATACTCACCCTCCGTAGACTTACCTACAAGCATACGCAGTTCTAGACCCTATGTTATGTCCCTACCCCTTCCGAAAGAACCATTTAGCAATTTGCCCCATATTTTCATACACATTTTGAACCCCCCATCTGACAAATTTTATTATGAAGAATGAGGGACCCCCCCCCCCCCACATCTATTGGTAGGGGACCCTGGAAGTGGTGCCCCATATTTTTCCAGGGGGCTGCACCCCCCTTAAGGATCAAGCCCTAGAAATGCCCCTACCTACAAGTCATGGGAAACATAATGATGCACACAAGAGCAATGCAGACAAATTTAGTCATTACTGTATCTGACCACATTATGAGGAAAAGTCCCTGTGACTCTGACCAAGAAAAGTGGTAGGAAGATGGATAGTTAATTACTTTATGTTCTCACATGCATGCACACATGTTCACCTCAGTACGGACCTGTATTACTGCTAATGATACCCCTCTATTGTTTAAAGCTGAAGAAGATGTCACTGAGAGAGGCAGAGTGTCTACAGTAGGTATTGTCCTCGTTTATTTTCATGTCCATTCTAAACTAATTGTGTCCTTTCATGATTTGTGTCATAGTGCTCAGCAAAATTTTCTTGTTTTCTGCAACTTCCCTTTCCTTTGATCTTAACTTGTCTCTTTTGACTAGATAATGTAGTGCAGGGGTCTCCAACTCCAGTCCTGGAGAGCTACTGTCCAGTAGGTTTTCGATCCTACCTGGCTTCTGATGAGCCACACCATTTCTCAGGTAAATACCAAGAACAGGTGTGGCTCATCAGAAGCCAGGTGGGATAGAAAACGTATTGGACAGTAGGTCTCCAGGACTGGAGTTGGAGACCCCTAGTTTAGTGTAAATTGTAACTTCGTGATTTTTACTTGCCAAAAATGTTCTAATTATCTTTAGGCTACCCTCAGCAGGATGGGGTGTACACCCTTCCAGAGTTTGCTCTCTTATTATAAATGTCAGCAGAACATAAATATCAGCACTTCAACTGGCAGGACTTTGGCTGACCGTATGATGGTGAATGAAAGCCTTCCAGAGGTCACAAGTATGTGAAATTAATCCTTTACATTCTGTCAGTGCCGGTCAACCCATTAGGTGCCGGCGGTGAAACTTGTAAGGGCACTACATGGGCTTTGAATGGTATTGCATTCTGTGATGTAGATCAGTTACATTTTTCTCATATATATCAGAATCAGAATCAGAATCCTTTTCATTAGCCAAATACGTTTCCATACAAGGAATTTGCCTTGGTGGTGCTTTTAGAAGACATTACAAAAATCATACAACAATTAGGAAAGGTATTTACAGAAAAGTAATAAACACTAGATTGGCAATTGGGTAATGTGATAATTATATGGTAATTCATTTTAACAGTAGTAGTAATGATGATAATGATATGATTAAACATGTAATTATGTATGTGTATGTATGTACATAGTAATAATTGTAGTATAAATATAAAGTAGTTCACCAGTAATTCTGGTCGATATTATACTGCAGGTGATGGTTAATTGAACGTCCATTCAGAGACTGGTTGGTTATTGAGAGACACTGCCTGAGGGAAGAAGCTCTTGCCGTGTCTTGTGGTCTTGGTTCTGACTGCCCTGAGTCTTCTCCTGGAGGGTAAGGTTATATCTGTAATAACTGCAATCACCAACAGGAAGCATGAAGGCAGCAGGCAGCATCAAGATAAGCAACTCTTCTGAGCCATCTGGTTTCCGATCTAGTACGCTTACCCCAGAAGATGTAGAGAGCGTAGGTATGTATGGACGAAAGAATATGCATGTCATTCTTAATTGAGCTACTGGATGATGCTAATGTATTAAAATACGATCTTCGCAGGTGGTAAAGTTTTCCATCGAAGAGATCATCTTAAATATTTGAATGAAAAAATTGAAATGTGCTTTCTCAGTTTTCTGATGAAGTGGTTCAGTAATTCCATTCTCCTCTAGGTATTTATGTTCTTCGGATGTTTTTAATTTGTCAAAATGAAACCAGCGTTGCATGTATCTATATAAGGGAAGAGCTGTTCTACACACCAAGAACAATTATACATTAATGCTTATATACTACATCTTAATGACTCCAGTGCGCATTTCATATCTTAGTCATATTAAATGTAAATACCATGATTGATATTATATACTTCACCAAGTTTCTTTTCTATTTGTAACCTTGCACGAGAATTGCATCAGTTATACATATAGCGTTTAAAATGTTGCACTCTCAGTGTGTTATGTCATTAAAAAAAATTATCATCTCTTTTGACAAGATAGCATAGTGAAAATTGTAACTTTGTGTACAGCTTAACATTACCCCATGTTCTGTTATATGGCTTTGGCAGTTGGGGGTCACACTTTAAATGGGGCAAGTCTTAAATATGACTAATAACACCTACATGTTCTCCTCTGAAAAGAGAAAATGACATGAATCTTTATCTTAGGTAATAGAGAGACGCATAATGACAAACTTCAAAACTGAAGTAGGTTTAGCTGATAGAATAAAATGAGAAAGCACACATATATCAATAATGTGTCATTCTGGCTTTGTTTCTTGAGTTGCTTCTTGGCCTGTTGGGTTACAACAATTAGTATATGCTGTGGGAAATCTCGCTTGCTGCAACCCCTCTTCCCTTTTTAAAGAATTTAGATGAATCAGACCAGAATGGCAAAATATTGACATCTGTGTACTTTAATTGTCATTCATAGAACTTGGTCTCGATCTTATGCGTTCAGTGAAAATCTGCAGATGTCATAACAGAATATTCCCAGAAATTCTGAAGTTCTTACAATTACTTTATCTGGCCTGGTTCTATACTGATAGAAGTCAGACAAGCCCAATTACCTTACACAAGAGTCATATGGTAGGATAGTTTCTGGGCCCTGACATCCACTCTTTTTTCACAAGTGGTTTTACCTGAGTAATTTGCATAACTCTACAGATCAGTGGGATGTAGTATTTTGTTCACATGTAGTTTTACCCAAGTGATTTACCTAAACCAGGGATGGCCAATCTTATCCGCAAAGGGCCGGTGTGTGTGCAGGTTTTTGGGGTAACCTTTAGGTCAGCTGTTCAAACTCAGGTGTGAGGACTCTTCAACCAATTAGTCCTCTAATTAGTAACCTAATTAGGCAGTTGCAGCGAAAACCCGCACACACAGTGGCCCTTTCTGGATAAGACTGGCCTAAACCAACAGATTAATGTCTTTGCTCTTTTTTACTAGCATGAAACACTCAGTGGTTTCACACTTAGCACACAATCAGCATTCTCCCATGCTGTATAGAGATGAGAGATAATTTGTCCTCTTCTCTAAAGAAAAATACTCAGTATCCATGTGTCATAAATAATTATCTGTAAGATACCAACTGGGTAAGACTGACTAAGCAAGGATCTGTAGAAAAATTTAAGTCAATTCTAGGAACTGAAACTGCTTATCTGCTTAAGAAGGTTTTCTGTATTGATTAAGAATTTGAGATCTGTTTTGTTGGATTTGGTGTTAATGCAATACATATTGTATCTCAATGTGCGTGTAAAGTACTTTATAGATGATATCCATCCATCCATCCATCCATCCATCCATCCATCCATCCAATCATTTTCTGTAATCGCTTGTCCTATTCAGGGTCGGGGGGGGGGGGGTAAGGAGCCTATTCTGGAGGCTACAGATGTGAGCATAGAGGTTATATGTAGTTCAAAAATCAATAATAAAGCTTTAACTAGTTGAATAAGATGCTTGATCCTACATTTTCATGTTTAATTTCTCCTTTTATCCCCCACAGTAAGGCCTAGGGATATCACTGATCACCCTGCACAAGGTTCTGCACCATCTCCTGGTCCTGCGTGGATACCTGGCATCCTTTCAGAGAGTGCTACAGCACAAATGACACAGAGGGACAGGCGTGTCCGCGCCACCCCAGTTTTCTCCCCTGGTTCAGAACAAGCCCTTGTGTCTGAAAAGACTGCAAGTCAAATGACTCTAGGGCTGTCTGAACTGGGTAGAGGCCATTTGGTACCAGGCCTGCCCCCTTCCTTTCATCTTCAGCCAGCTGACCTTCAAACTCCTTCCTCTGAGGTGTACTCTCTACCTGCCTTTTTTCACTCAAAGTCAACTAAGAATCAAACTACTCCCACTTACCTCTACTCTTCACCCACTTTCTTTCATTCAACACTCCCTGATAATCAATCCTCTCCCTCTTACCAATACTCTCCACCCACCACTTTTCAATCTCATTCAACTGAGAATCAAACTCCTCCCCCTGACTTATATTCTCCACCCACCACCTTTCAATCTCATTCAACCGAGAATCAAACTCCTCCCCCTGACTTATATTCTCCACCCATCACTGTTCAATCCCTTTCAACCGAGAATCAAACTCCTCCCCCTGACTTATATTCTCCACCCACCACTGTTCAATCCCTTTCAACCGAGAATCAAACTCCTCCCCCTGACTTATACTCTCCACCCACCAGCTTTCAGTTTCAATCCCCTGAAGCATCCCCTGATTACTTATACATCCCACATGTTAACCTCCTTTCCTTGGCCCCAGGCTCTCACACATCACATCCTGTAGCTCCAACACAGCCTACCAAACCTCTTACCACATCCATAGGTTCAGGTCTATCCCGGAAAGATGACATAATTTCCACAGTACCCAAACCACAGGACTGGAACCCACCTACTAGACCAGATAAGCCCAGCAATACAGAACTCACAGAGTGGCCCAGGAAGAATACGTCCCAGGCCCCCATGAGGACCAGTGATGATACCGCAAGGTTAGCTTTACACAGGCAGGGGCGTTGATAGAGATTTTGGGCCCCATGAAGGCATATCATATTAGGCCCCCCAGTCCAGACCAATCCAGTTATTTTTCAAATCTTCTAGGCCCCCTGTCACTCAGGGGCCATTGGAATCGCTCTAACACAGGCACATGTTTTTTGGGCCTTTAAATGTCTTTAATTTTACCATTAAGTACAGAGTTTATTCCAAACATTCTGTTATAATTAACATCATTATGTTGTCCACTGAGGAGCCAAAACATTGTGATGCAAATGATCTCATAAAATCAGTGCATTTAAAAATCTGGGGTATGTAAGATGGTATTCCAACATTTGGTAGTCGCAGTGGTATGCAGAAGGAACGACTTTTGTCAAGGGCCAAATCATTATACCCAGACAATTATGTCAGAGCGTCTCTGAAAGAGAGAGTACCTACTGAGAGTGGTCTCAGGAGGGAAAACCACGATTCGCTGACAGGATGTGGGGCATCCAATAGTCTTCGGTAGTTAAAGAAAATGTTTAAAGTATTTATTTGGACAGAAAGTAGGAGAGGTCTTGAATTAGTTATGCTAAAACACTTTTACAGATATCGTAGTTTTACACCACATATATACACACACTATGTGTGTGTTTTATACTTATGTGTTTACATATTTATGTATGTGTTAAAATGTGAATTTAAGAATGTGTTAAAAAATAACACGTGTCCCAGTATAACTGGTACAGTGTAATTTTTGTCATGATGCAAATGAAATTAAAAGATAACACTCACCATGTAAACTTGCTGGATTCTCAGAACTAAATGACACATGATCTGCACTGTGGTCTGAAGACTCAACCATAGTCAAATCAAGATGCAGATCTCAGTATCATCCACCCTCCCTCCTCCACAGGGTGAAGCAGCACCACCCTCTGTCTTGGTTTCCTGCCCTCGAAAAGCATGACATTCCCATAGTGGTTGGAGTGGGTGTGTCCCTCACCTTCATCTTCATTACCATGGCGTTCTACTCCCTGGTACAGAAGAATGACCCTGCGCTTGCAGGACGTGGAGGTGAGGGCATCACTTGTGGTTTTTGCCGTATTTGCTGTGCCACTAAACTAGACAAATAGGCAATAGCGAGAGTTCAGATGTCTGACATATGTGAGAAATTCCCCCACAGCTCAAAGGGGCTTGGGTGCCCCCTGCAGGCGTGGTGGCCGCCTGGAGATAAGAAGGACATATGAGAACAGGTTGCTGTAAACACTATTAATTGACTAAATTCATTTTGTTTCGTATAATTGGGTCCCTCCCTCCGGTCTCATTACTTATCCATCTGTCGTGCCACAGGGCATTTGAAGATGATGATTTTGTTGCTGTCATCGAGCAAAGCCCTGACACATTTGGAACAAGAGCCCCCCTGCCTACACCTGGTGCTAAAACAGGAATGACAGAGTCTCTAGGTGACACTCAGCTGCCCCCAGACTCCCCTGTCCCAGCACAGCTGGACACGGAACATCGGAACGAGCTGCAGGTTTGTGTGGGAGGCCCAAGGAGGGGCACACTCTCACCGTGAAGCTGTTAAAGGGGGGTACTTCTGTGCAATTGAACCATCGGTTTTGTGACAGAGGGAAGAGTAATTGCATAACTTCCTGAATCAGATGGTGTGCCATTCGGAAAGAGAGAAACACCCGCCCTCGCCCCAGCCCAGCGTGCGGCTGGGTGACTCTGAGGACTGGAGGCCATGCCCGGACCCCCTCCTTCCCCTGCCCGCCAGCCCGAAGTCATCGCGGGAGGATGGGTTTCATACATCTCTCACCCTGCAGACCTCCGAGGCTTTCACCACACCAGTCAGCCATAGTGTCAACATTTCACATGCCTCTGGGCCCCTGCTACTTTCCCACTGCGTCTCCGTGGGCGTCACCACAGTTGCGGTGGATGTCCATTTCTACCCCTCGGCCCCCACGTCGCCACCTCCTCCCCCAGGCTCTCGACTGCCTGACAGCCCAGAATCTGACCGGGTTACTCCCACCATGCAATGTGGTGAGTGTGAAGATGAATATGTAAAATGACAAGCGTTACACCAACTGAATAACCGTAGTTTGGCAGGCCAGTTTTTTTTTATTAGCTCATCTGTTTCTTGCCTGTTGTCATGGCTGCAGAGCATCGACTGTGTTTGTAAAGAAGAGCAAGAATTAAGATACTGGGTGAAGAATGAAGATAACAGGTGAACAAAAGCAAGGCATCATGGAGACAGACGAGGAAGGGCCTCTGTGCATCCCTGACAGCAAAGGCCACAATATATGCTTGGCAGAAACATATATTTTGTGTATTATGAAAGTATTTATGAATATTGTTTAATAGAGATTCTAGTTTTATCTGAAATACAAACTATGAAATGTTGTTAAATGCTTTGTTTTCATTAGGATGCTAGTACTTCCTGAATGATGTAGCTGGTGCCGCCTGCAGAAGCTTTAATTAATGTCGCAATAGCAGTTTTTGTTTGTGATGCTGGTTGTCTTTGCAAAGCTTTCACGCCTTGACTTTTACTGTTAAAAGTATCTAAAAAGCTGACTGTTAATTCTCACACTCCAACCAGAGGGACATGCATACTAACGGACCTCGCAGTCGCAAATCATAGTGTTACTGGTGCAGACTGTTACTACTGCATTTAAGGGAGGGATAATCTTCTCTGGGTTTTGAAGCTCTGACCTCGAGTTTAGATTACAGGGGAGTTCGGGAGGCTCTGAATAATGAGAGGAAGATCCCTCACACAGATGTAAAAATTAATGGAAAGACACTTGGAAACAGAAGGACCTTTAAGGATAACATTTTGTCGATACTTTTGCTATAACATAAAGCACGAGAGGAATTCAGCAATGTTGTTTTGCATACCTTTTAGAATATATGACATATGATGCACTCATAGGCTGTGGAGAACAGGATTGAATCTAGCATAGTTTGTATGTTAAAAATGTGTTAATGGTTAAAAATATATATACCAAAGCAGAATAAGGAAGGCTCACAATTGTGTAATCCAACTGTACATCTACATTCTAAATTTTGCAGGAAATAAGTGTGAATCTCAGATTTGCCCAATAAACATACTTCCAGTGCATTAAATACTTTTCAGTCTAACATTTCAATTAATAAAAGTGAATTTAGTCACTGCCTGTAATGAACACATAACTCACATAAGCTATTTGCCTGCTTTATGATACATCACTGTACAGTAAACGAGCCTTTTAGAGTCTAATTAATGTATAGTCTCTAAGTGCATAACAGTATATAATACTTTAATATATCATTCTCCTCATTTTCCCAAACCTCCAGCATGGCTCAAAGACAACTGTGTTAGAGTGGTTTTATGTATTTTATCATATTATAATTGTATAAGTGCAAAACATGTGCCATCAGTCTTCTGACCCT
>JAODKC010000044.1:32367291-32388541 GCA_026777985.1 Mormyrops attenuatus | reverse complement strand
CCCCCCCCCCCCCCCCCCCCCCCCCCCCCCCCCCCCCCCCCCCCCCCCCCCCCCCCCCCCCCCCCCCCCCAACCCTTCATGTGAGACCGACAGCTCAACTGATGATGTGTAATTGCAGGAAACTGAAGTGTGTTTAGACTTTGCAGCAGTATGCAGGGTACAGCATGTCTGTAGACCAGAGCTGACTGCAGCCACACAGGAGGCAGATGGTTGGTGGAACGTGGTGGTAGCTTCAGGTGCCCCCTTGTTTATAGGCAGCAGTTGAGAGTGACATAGCAAAGGTACAGGCAAAAAGGTCCCCGCATCTCGCTCCTAGTAATCAGTGCATAAGTAGTTCTAATCTCCAGGTACCATCCGTGCATATTGAATATAATTATTGTGTATAGGTTCAATGTGGGGGAAGGGCTCCACTAGACTTTCCACCCCCCCCCCCCCTTTACTAGGAAGCATAGAATAAAGGGGAACATCCTGGATATTATGGGCAATTTAGAGACATCTGTGGAGGAAACTCACACAGCACAGAGAGCAGTAATTTTCAACAATATTAGATCTGTTTTTATATATATTTTCTCTGTTTTTTATGTATATATATAAATATATTCAATAAGGTAGAGGTGTAAAGAACTGGAAAAAAACATCAGGACATAACGTGTGAGGTCTATGTCCTTTATTGTAGCACTTTCCAGTTAGAAATCATTGGGCGCATTTTGTATATCAAAGTCTAAACCTTTGCTACAGTCTGGGTGCATAAGCCCCTCTGAGTGACAGGCTGATACCTCATTGGTGGAAAAGGGAGAGAGAGGCACGCCATTGGACGAAGCAGTAATATGGCCACACTGTAGGTGCTTTAACCGTTATGGCTTAAAAATCAGCCGAAACAGGAAGTGTGTAAAAAAGTGAGGGGCTTGAAGTTGTCCACTCTTTATTAACACAACTAGATACTGTGCACATGAATCCTCAAAAGCGATCTTATTAATGTGCAGGACAAATGAAAAGAGCGCAAAATGACCAGCTAACTGCTTTTCTGGAGAATGTTGTTGAGGTGGGGGCATGGGGAGAATCCAGTAACATCCAGTATAGGCTTCTGGGAGGTAAATCAAGTAACTGGCCTGTTGAGGCGAGTGCTAAACATGACTTACGGCAGGCTGAACATTTAAAGCTATTATATTATATTATATTATATTATATTATATTATATTATAACCCAATCATTTAAATTCACTCAGAAACAGCACAGGATAAAGACAATCTAAGCCAAAAGTGAATTAAATATAAATGCAGGTATAATGTTAAACATAGTCTATATTAGTGTGGCTACTGTAATTTGGGTTAAATCAAGGAAACCACACAATTTATTTTGACTACAGCAGCAGTAGTTACTTTTTTTGACGAGTCCCATGAAGAATTGAACTGAGAGAACTTTAAATGAATATTTTGATTAAATTAACCTAAATGGATTATGAGTGAAGCATGTTAGATGTTATGAATGAAGCATGTTAGATAGACTATAACCTGCAGAGTCCCAATTCTGACATAAATGAAATGCGCTTTATTTTCCCTATGAAGCCGCTCAGAGTGTCGAACCATGTTGTATTTCGCCTGTCACTGCAAATCATGTGTGACCTACCAGACACTTGCCAACAGACTCGGCCAGGCAATCCAAACGCTACTCTCTCTGTCTTCAATGATCTCTTTCAGGGAAATGCGTGTTGGAGTATTTCGCTTTTACATAAGACTGTTTTGATCGCTGCAGTTTTGGGAATGTTTGTGTAAATCGTAATACATTATCTTTCATTTGAACTCCCCTGAAACAAATCACATACAGTCACTGGGCCAGTTCTGTTGCTCGAGCTAGGAAACTGAGATGGTGAGGGGGCAGACCAGAAGCAAATCTGAAGCAGCTTACTGAGCACCCAATACACTCCACTTCCCCAGGTACACCTATAATGCAAACAAGCATTTATGGATTTCTTTCCTACTTCTCAGAACTTCCATTGGTGCATCATAAAATGTAATGAGTAATTAAATACTCTGCAATTAAGTAACACTTTGATTTGTTACTTTGATTCCATCATCAGCACAAGTTAAGACCTTCTAGTACATAAAAAATACTACTGAATTAGAAAATTGAAGACCAAAATTTAATTTAAGACAAGAACATCATACTAATGCAGTTTGTGAAATAGGCAAATTCCCCTTCCATTAATTCATATAACCAAAATTATTACAGTCCCTTGTGAAAAGTAACTCCACCTAACAGCTTTTCCTGACCTTTTCACCTGTGAAAGCGTCTGTTAAAATTTGTTTACTGACAGTATAGTTTTAAAGAATTGCACTTTAGAAAAACTACATATCTGTGGCTTGATAGACAACAAACACAGAGCTTCCATTTAGATGACAGTGTGCAGGTATTTTAGGTTTACAGTATGACCTTACAGATGGTCCAGTTTTCTCCAGTCTGCCCTCTTAAACTGGTTTGTGTAGTCAGCAAGGGTGCTGTTGGGCTCATCTTTGTGCAAACGGTTAGTCAAGAGGCGTGTGGCAGGTTAGCGTGTGGCTCAATGGGATAGGATGGGACTGGACACTATCCCTATGATCAGAAGGTTACTAGTTCAAATGCTATGACTTGAGAGCAGAGTGATTTAACCCCAGTTGCAACAGAGACTGTCTGATCCTGATTTCTCAATTGTTTTGGATAAAAATCTGCTGAATAAATGAATGAGTCCAAAAACTTGAGTTCATGTGAACTGGCATCTCTAAATTGGGCTCAGTGTGTGAGTGTATGTCTTGGTAATGCATATTCATCCTGTTGCTGAGGTCCCCTACCTAGTGCCATGAGTTTCCTGGGATGGGCTCTGGGCTCACTGTGACCCTGTATCAGACAAATAAATCAGAAAGGGGCCAGCGAGGCTGGAGACTAGCCATCATGATTTCCCACAAGCCCCTGCTGCTAGCCCACCCTTTTTCACTCGCAGTAGGTTCGGTACAAGGTGTGCCCGTTGCAGACGCCACATCCACGCGAGCGACTGGGTGCGGCGAGCCAGGGGCCACGCCTACCACCTGGCGTGCTTCGCCTGCTTCTCCTGCAAGCGCCAGCTCTCCACGGGGGAGGAATTTGGCCTGGTGGAGGACAAGGTGCTGTGCAGGAGCCATTATGGTGCCACGCTGGAGAGCTTGGAGTGCGCAACGGGAAATGGTGAGGACCATCTCCGATAGCTGTGGTCGCCCGGGATCCCAGTGGGGGCTGACCCGTAGAGTTTACGTGTTGTTTACCCGTAAACAGGCAACGGGATAGTTTTAGACGGGGCAGAACCATCGGAGCTGGTCTGTCAGCCCAAGCCAGCCAAAAGAGCACGTACCTCCTTCACGGCGGACCAGCTGCAGGTAGGATGCGCCGTGGATGTGCGTGAGCGAGTGATGCATCGCAGGTGCCGACTGGTGTGAATGAGCAGCAGCGTAAGTGCTGTTGAGAGATAGCCGCATGATTTATTGCACATTTGGAAATGCGCACGGGTGCTGCTGACAGATTGCAGTGCAAGACTTTCTGTTTGGGTATCTGCCCAGCTGATGTTGGGAGTGCGTGTTTTATCCATGTGTGCACAGGGCTAACACAAGGGGGCAGTGTGGTTCACTCTGAACAGCATGCATTAGCGCATGCAATACACAGGCGCCAATGTGTGACTGATTCAGGTGTGCGAACAGGTGATGCAGGCGCAGTTCGCCCAGGATAACAACCCAGATGCACAGACCCTGCAGAAGCTGGCGGAGCTGACCGGGCTGAGCAGAAGGGTCATCCAGGTGATCATCATCATGTGACTTCAACTTTTCAACATGCGACTTTTTAAGGCCTCACAGTGTATGCGCTGAATTAATTCCAGACAAAGTGTTTTATCGTCCCACTGCATTCTTCCTAGGTCTGGTTTCAAAACTGCAGGGCAAGGCACAAAAAGCACTCCCCCCAGCTCAACAGGCCCTCGCAGCCCGGCCCACAGCCCCGTTTGGTGCCGTGTCTGCCTGAGGATTTCCACTACTTACCATTTGGCAGCCCTGAGCGAGCACGTATGCAGGCTCTGCACGGATACATCGAAAGTGAGTAGCAGCTTCTCCCCTCCGTGCCCATCCTCCTCCTCGATTCCCTTGTCCTGCCATAATTTCAAGCTTCAAGTTTTATAATCACATGAATTCCAAGGAACACCGTGAAATTCTTATGGCACACTTACAGCATATGGAATAGGTGCAATGGGGGATCAGACACACAGTAGTGCAATACAGCCCAAGACAATGCAAGACAAACATTTGTGCAATACAAAACAGGACACTGCAAGACAAAACACTACAATAAAAATAAGTAATAAAAAAATTACAGACCACCTCTAAAACTGCAGGCATCGATTCTAAGTCAACTCATGACAGTTCACAGATGCGTCCATATGAGGCGTGTTTGAGTCAGTAGCCCTGTTACACTGTGCTTTAACTGTGACCTTGTGCTGCCCCCTGCAGATCAACCCTTCTCTGTGCTGACTGGTCTGACCCGCCCCCGTCAGGTCCTCACCCTGCCCCAGCTGCCAATCAGCCGTTAGCTGCCACTGGAGAAGGGGTCCCGTCTGTATTGACAGTGACTGAACTGAGCTCTTTGGTGTTTCGTTTCAACTGGGAACTTTTCAGATACAGAAGAACTTTCCAGATGGAGTGGACCTTCCCTGCCTGTACTCAAATGATCTCCCCATTTATTGAGCTTACAGCCCAGGATTCTCATATCGCGGCCTTATTGTAAGGGATCCTCAGTAGACATCAGACAAATGTGTCCCTTCCACACCCTGTACTGTACTGCGCCGCGCTTGTCCACAAAGCCTCCACCATCTCTGCAGTTTCACATGCAAGCCATAGCAAGGTGGTGAGATGCCTGTTATTAGTCAGACACCACCAGGATTTAGCTGCTGGTTATACAAGGCGGCCAATCACATGGATATCTGCTGATGACAGACTGTCTCATGTCATTCCTCAGGAGTTGCATTTGCCCCTAATTAATGTTTATGTCGTCCATTATTCATAATATCCATATTCCGCAGGGAGAACATGACTTACTTGTATTGCATGTGAGTAGAAACATATATTATTCTTCTTGGAATTCATACTTAACCCAAATAACCTTGTCTACAGTCCATAGAAAAAAAGACTCAGTCTTTTATTTCTTTACATGTTTGGCATTTCTTAATTATTTTAACTGACAGTTTGTTTCAGAGTTCCTAAATATTCTAATTTATTTATTCGATTTGATCACTTAAGGAGCATGGATTAGTGCAGGTATGAACTTCCTACCATTTTGAAGCATCTGCACTTGTGAATTTTGATTCATACCATACCATCTGACTCAGAAATCAGGTTTTTTATGTATCAAACTAAACTTGGTACCATTTTGCCTCGTCTCATTCTGAATGCCAAAACCATTACGCAGTCAAAGAAAGGGACAATTCTTTAAATGACCTCTCGAAGCGGAAGGTGGATGATACTTCAGCTGTGACCTGCTCCAGCACTGACGGAGAGGCGATCGCGACTATCGGTAATTGCGTAAATACGTAATAAGGCAGCAGGTGCCTCTTTGCTGGAGGGGAGAGCGGACCCTCAGCATACACGAACGGCACCCTGTCAACCAGCGCCCCAGCCGTGGCGTGTTTTCAGCGGTCCGCTGGATTGAAGGCGAGGCTTCACGGGTCCTTTATTTATTTAGATGGAGGAAAAAATACGTCAGCGGCTTCATCATAATCAACCCATTTACTGTCATTGTTACCATATTTTCTGTACAACATGAAATTAAACCAAACAAAACAAACATTATTTGTTGTAAATGATTGACTATGGAATTTTTGTCTATTTCCATATTGCATTTTGCAAACGAAGTAAGAAACATTAGTGAGTATACACTGGAAACGTGCTTCCTTGCGGAACTATACATGAGTAGACTAGGGTTTCGTGCGTGCTTTTGTGAGCAGCGTCCGTCGAAGTTCATGTGGCGTCCTACAGTATGCAAGGTTCACCCCCACCAGCAAATTAGGCGGCACTAGGATTGATCGAATTGTTTGAGAGAGACAGTATAGAGTGCAGAACAGCGAGCGTCTTGTCAGGAAGGAAGTAATCAAAAGCGGTAAGCAAGTTCTCGGCGTATTTCATAGGTCACTGTGCCCAGTAATGACTTCACTGCTGTCATTTCTAGAGTGGAGCTGATTTCAGCCTGCTTGATGGGACTGATCTCATTGCCAGGGCCTATGTTTTCCGAAGAAACCCATCTTTCTTAATACACTCAGGAGGTCAATGAAGAGTTTTAACTCTACACTCAACTGCAAACACACACGCGTGTAACTATACAGCGATTCATTGGATGGATTATTTTGAACGGAATATTCCGCACAGTCATCTATGGGAAATTAGTAACTTTTACAGGTTCAAAGTTTTTTAATGTAAAAATGTCCAAATAAAACGTTCCGTAAGTACTATAAAGCTGTAATATTGTACGTTTTGCTTTAAAATTCCATGTCATATTTTCTAAAACCTTTGTTCTTATTATATTAGATCTATTTGTTAAAATGAAACTCTGAGTGTAACATAAGTAAACAAAACCATATACACTATACACAAATACACCATCTGGTGTATTTGCATGCGGGATTCAGTTATCGTGGTAGTGTTTGGAGGCGAGGTTACTGGAGGCACTTTTGGATGCGCTTTAATTGTAAGCATTTGCACGCGGGCAATTCAACACGTTTTCCCATTTTTCAAACACATATGATGACGGCTATTGTGCTGTCAGCTGTTAAAAGTGAAAAGATGCATTAATTCCAGAAACAGCCGGGGTGTTTCCCTTCACAGTGTGCAGCTGCACACACTTGAGCACCCTGTCTTAGACCTAATCTGCTTTTCTAAGTAGGCTTTAAGTTCCATTGCTATTATGTGCGATATGGCTTAAGCCTTGTCAACATATCGTTTCCCCAGGAGCCACTGTACCTTGAGGCTGTTTAGGCAACCAAATGAGCGGCTTTCAGGGTCCAGCTAATGAAACGTAGTCTCTTAACATGATGCGATGCCACCCACCCGGATCGCCGGGCGACAGTCAAGAAACAATAATTATTTAATTGCAAACTCAGCGAGAATTTAGTAAGGAGCTATCACACAGTTCCTGATTGCAATTATCATCAGCGCAAGCTAATGACTTTCACTGCCATCTGCCCTCAGACCACATTTGATTGCTTAATTAAGTCCAATAATCAAATTTATAAACCTTTTAAAGTATATCTGAAATATACTTAATCAGTACCATTAAACGCTAAAGCGTAACTATTCTCCAAAGAGGTCCGTCAGAATGCGAAAACAGATTTAATACAAAGGGACACCTGGCAGTCTTAAGATCAGGACAACGGGGTAAAGGGTCCTCGTTAAAAAGTATTTTTCTTAATCTCTAAATTACTGTTATTATGCAAATTAGCCTTAAAGGGCCAATTTTAAACCGCCATTTCCTATCAGTCGGTAATATTTAATACAAGCTACACAGACTGTTGATGCTGGTGATATCTTGTTACAAAGTTAACTAAACACTAGGATAAAATAACTGCTTTTTAAAGAAATCCCCCAAAGTCCCTATTCCTGTTCACATTAAAACATGGCCCACTAAATCCTTGAATAATGACTGGCTACATGGCTACATGGCTGTTAGCATGGTCATATATATTGTTGAAGTGATACATTTGTTTCCAATTATTACATTGACCCTTCTGTTGTCCCAGCTACCAGCTGTTCGGTGACTGGGTGTATGTGGGTGTTCTGCCATACAAAGATCATCACGAGGTCTTAGCAGGGAGGCACACTGACCAGGCTGCATTTCAGTTTGAGTGCCCGGGACCCAGCAGAAGTGTGTCCATATCTGTGCTAAAGTGTCAGTTATCTCTGACAAAATGCAAAAAATTTACTCCTTTTTGAACAAAGACACAATATGTCCTGAATGCTCATTAGTAGCAGAGGTCTGCGTACCATTGTCAAATGTTATGTAACACTTGTTATCAAGGATACTGTTGCATTGCATTTGCAGTGTTGTTATAGGTAGATCTCAAATCCTAAAACCTGTGTTTTTTCCCTGACATATTTCAGGAGTCCAGTCCTTCCTTCACCCAAGACAACCCTGTTCTCCTGCATCTTTTTCCAGCTAGTCTGTTCATCAACTGGGTACCTCATTCCTACCACAGAAATTAGATTTAAACCACAGTCATTCCTTGTCCATGACATCGCCCAGTACTGTATGGAGTTGAAACTGTATTGACATGTTTAGCAAGGAAACGTTTGGCTCTTAGAGTGAAATTTTCACTGAAAACCTGACAGACTCGATTCACTTCAAATCAAAGATCCCAGAGTTTCACACAGCTTCTTAAACCACTCCTTGGCTGAAAATTACTGGTTATGAGTGCATTCCTGGAATGTTACACATTACATTCTTGAAAATAAAATGTGGAAATTTTCTGTTTTAGAAATGTTTTACTTAAGCAACAGAGAACAGACATAGTGCAATATGCATTATTTCTGCCTTGTTAGATAATGACATTATAGGAAGCTCAGGATAGTGCTTAAGATTAATGGAAATGTTTCTACAACAGTAACAGAATATTCTAAGAAGCTCTTTCTTGAAACCTGTTCCATTCTAAAGAAACATCCTCAACACATTCAGGTGATGTAATTTTTAAGATATTATTTCACAGAAAATGTCCATCTTTATAGATTGTTCTATGAAATACTAATAATTTTTGATTTTCAAATTTCAGTTGCTATAAATTGTTTTTTTCTTTTGTTGTCTTAATTTGCTTTTGTCATAACAAAAACTATTTTTTAATAGATATTTTATACATTCGCAGTGTCGTTCATTGTTTCTTCTTTGGGGAGTTACCATTACTTAGGAAATATTGCAATATAACACTTCTCTAATACTACACATAAATTACTCTCCATCACAATGCAGCCAGAATTACCTGCAGGATCCCAAAGTTTTGATGCAGACAATGTAACTTATGGCTGTATATAAGAATATTGGGAATTTCATTAAAATCATGTACTGCTAAAACACAACGGAATTCCCAAATACCTTGCTTACAATATGTAATTTGGTTTAAAAATTGTTTTTGGGGCAACTGAAATTATCATCCTAATTGACCTGTGGATCAACTGGTTTATTTTAGAAACAGAACCTGTACCAGTGATTATGCTACTAATTTCATTGCAAGCAGTTCAAGCAGTTTCATAGCTACCACAGTATCGATGCCTTTTAAAAAGACATGCTTAAAGTCTAAGAGATTTCAGACAGCAGTGGTCTTCCTTCCACACACATCCATTTTCTGTACTCACTTGTCCTATACAGAGTTGCGGGGGTCTGGATCCCAGAATCTACAGGCACAAGGCAGTGATCAACTCTCAATGGGCGCCAACCCATTGCAGGACATGCACACATTCACACTGTGGACAGTTTGGCAGCTCTAATTCACCTTAGTATGTTCTTTTACCTAGAGGAAACCCCACAATGACATGGGAGAACATTCAAATTTCACAGAGACGGAGTTTTTGCGGAGAATTGAACCCCAGGCCCAGAGGTATGAGGCAAAAATGCTAACAACCGTGTTATCATGTCCACTGAAGCTGGAGGGGGGGCACTAGATATCTGAAGTTGTTTTTTATTTAATTTGAATACTTTTTAATTAACATCTATCTATGATCGTTTTATACAATGAGTCAAACGTATTCTTCTAACTATGTCATACATATCATACCTCTAAGAGCCACACACCCCCTCCTTTGTGGTATCGGTTTCCTCAAAACTTCGCAGCAGCAGCTACGTGGGCGCTCAGAACATTGCCTTGTGTTTGCAAGATATTAAGTTGTTGAAGTAGTTTGTGAAGCGTTAGCATAATACCCTTTCACAAACGTGTGAAAATTAATTGCAACTATATATAAATAATTTCATTTGAGAAATATAGGCGTAGTTTGCTTTGCAAGATAGTGGGCTACTACCTGTTAAAGTTCGCCATCTCTCAATCCGATTCTTTAGCCTTCTGGCTCGCTAGCTAGTCCTGACTTGTAATAGCTATTTAACATTGCTAAAGGAGAGCTCTGTGACATGACAGTGAGCTGAAAGTGTTTACCACCAATATCACAGATTATAGGGACTGTTAGCAAAACTGAACAACCGAATTCCATTTGTCATCGACAGGTCAAGATGCAGAGGAAAAAAATCAATATTGTTGACAAAAACGACAGAAATCCCCAGTCCTGTCAAATTACAGAAAATTGTGTCATTATTTTCTCTTTTTCGGGGGGGGGGAGAGGATTCCCCTACTCAAATTGTGCCCCCTCAGAATATTAGCTTGCATGACGCCCTTGCCTGCCACCAAAAAACATCTTGTGGCTTATCCTAAAAATAACTAGCTGAAAAAACAAAAACTGTTGATTTCAAATGCAGAGAGGTAGTATACTTTTCACTTCTATATTAAAACATTTCACATTTTGTGGTATATGTAATGTCGGTGTGACAAATATTGATTTATTAATTATATAATGATGGCATACTAATAAGGGCAGTAAAGAAAACAAAATTTTACTCGCAACAATATGAATATGAACAATTCTAAAAAAAATCAATAATACTAAATGACCAATACTAACTGTAACGATTGTAGGAGGATGACGTACAGTAGGGAAACCATGCTTTTGCGGCTAAGTTTCAGTAGAGCCAACATGGCGGACATAAGCGCACAGTCTCCTAGTAGTAATCTGATCCGACATGGGGGCGGGTATATCCGCCTTGCGCAGGCGCTGTAGCTTGACCTTCCTCTCGCGGCCTTGTACGCCGGGACGAAGTTTCGTCCTCTAGTGTAACGGGGACCTTGACTATATTTCATTTTATCAAATTATTTGAGTTGTATTTTTCTTTTGTTGTACAGGGGGATAAATAATTAGCGCCATGCCGGGTACGGTAGAGCTACCCACTCTACAGGAGCTTAATGTTGAAGAGGTATGTGTGACTAGTTAGCCAGCGCCGTATTAGCTAACAAGCTCCATTTAGTCGTTTTGCGTAGTCCTGTCATTATCTAAGCTTCGGGAAAAGAGCATCAGGCGTAGAATAATTGTTATTGTTAACGACACGACTAGCCAGATTTATGAACTTATCATTTATGGACTGTATCAACGGGTTAAATATCGAGTTTGATGTATGTCCCCGTATTTGCATGTGAACCCTGACTAGCTGGCTGAAAGCGATATATTTATCATCCAACTATGTGCTTATTCAACACTTCATACGCAGCGATGGTATTTGATTGTGGAATATGTGTTAATTTTGCGAGCTGCCACCAGAACCTAATTCCTGCACCTTATGTACTTGTGGAGGGTGATCTTGAAAGCCTAATGAAAACATTGTGTCGAGAGTAATACGATCACTTTCATGTTATACTTCGCTGAACTACACTGGGTCAAGTCTGTGTTCCACAAAGATTTGCGTCTTAAAAGCAGATACAGCATGGAAAGTAAGACTGGACAAGGCATGGAGACAGCCTGGGTCCTACAATGTCACTTAAGTTACATGCTGAAATGTATTTATACCTTGGGTACCCAGGCAGGAAAAATGCTACTTAAGGAAATTATCTGCAGTGAATTGCACCTGTTCCTCATCTGCATCTCTGCATGTGTTTAGAACGGGCCAGGGGGGCATGTCCGTCAAGTTTGCTTTACTCCATTGTTTGTCTGCATGGGATATGTTAACCATACCTCATTCAAAGTGGACTTTTAAATGAAAATCGGCAGGTCAAACCTTGCATGCTCGAATGCACAGAAATATCATGTGATATTGGCTGATTGGGATTAAGTCTTGAGATACCAACTGTGTGCAGTTACCGTCCTTGCTCTGGGACACAACAGCTAGTGTTGTTCCTTGAGTAACACTAGGTGAGATCCTTCATTAGGTACCCAGGTTGAGTCTGTACACTTTTGCATTATAGAAAAATATTTGTAAATGTGAATGTTTTGTGGAATTGCACATTGGTTACATTTTGAATAACGGAAGAGTTTTTGGAGAGTGGTGACCAGGTGACTATAGATTAGACATAGGGATGTTAACAGTTGTGCATATATGTGCATTCATTTGACTCATGGTCCTCTGTGTGCAACAGGTGAATGTTTCATCAGCGGTGCTGAAGGCAGCTGCCCACCACTACGGCTCTCAGTGTGACAAACCCAACAAGGAGTTCATGCTGTGCCGCTGGGAGGAGAAAGATCCTAGGAAGTGTCTGGAGGAAGGCAGGAAGGTCAACGAGTGTGCACTGCAGTTTTTCAGGTACTCAACATGCCAGTGCAGAAGGGCTTGTGCTCCTTGTTAGCGTTGTACTTTTTTAGTCTTTCATTTGCTAGTAGTGTAGTGGATTGTGGTTGATCCATGATTCATACGGTACCCCCCCCACGGTTTGGCAGGCATGTGAACCACATATTAATTGCAAAGTTTAACTTAATAGTGTGAAATACAATTTTACTGTAGAAGTTACTTTTTTAAAGTAGTAATTGCCTTAATTTCAGTGCTACAGAAGTTAATAGAGGACATTCACATTCATTCAGTGCTTGAAATTCATTTCTCACAACGGGGGAGAATTCCTCCCTTATGTAGAACATGGGAGGAATTATAGATTTTCATCTGGAATGTAATAATAAAAAAAAAAACTGCATGGATTCAATAGCATTACCCATGGCATTTTTTGTGGCATCTGCTCCCCCCTGTCTCTTGAGAAATGCGGTTTGTGTGTTTAATTACCACTCTTGTTTTCCAGAGATGATGCTATTTTGTGATCTCAAGAAAATAACCCGTGACTTGGAGAAAACAACCTTTGACTATGTTGAAATCACAAGAAAAATAAGTTGTGTGTACTTGACATATGACAGAAAAACATAATGGTGGATGTTCTCTATGGACTAACATATAACGTGGAAAAGAAACAGATCAGTTTTGTGCTCATGTGAATGGGCCCTGTGAAGTTCCTTGCTCTAGGCATTTACACATAACAAATGGAAAGTAAAGTTACATCCAAGTAAAGTGTGAATCCAATCCTTGACTTAAAACCACGATACGATCTGAGCCATGACTTTTCTGGTCCATTGCACCCCTGTCATTTACTTGTAAAGCTGTCTTGGTATCGTTTGCCAGACGTCATCAATTCATCAACAGCCATTAAGTTCCTTTCTCACTACAAGTTAAGTAAGTTCAAACTCACTACAAGTCAGCAACTGATCTGAACAAAGTCAGAAAATGCATCAATAAATGCACACTAATCACTAAACGGTAATAGTAATTGAATGAATCTATGAGTCAAATGAGCCCTAACGTGAGTATGAGGTTATTTGACTTCCTTTCCTGTCCAAGGCCCACAATCCCCATGCAAGTTGACTGGTGGTTGAGCTGGTGAGATTGCAGCTGTTGTTAATGTATATTCTGTGTGAATTCCTTAGAATACTATATATCTGCACATTATGTCAATATGGTTGTGGAGGAGCCGTACTGCTCTCTGTCTCCCAGGCAGATAAAGGCGAACTGTGCGGAGTCCTTCACAGAGTACTGGACCTGCCTGGACTACTCCAACCTTACCGAGCTGCGCCGCTGTCGTCAGCAGCAGTACGAGTTTGACAGTTGCGTCCTGGAGAAGCTTGGCTGGGAGCGACCCGGCTTGGGTGACTTGTCCAAGGTGAGATCTTATAGGTCAGGGTAGGGAGCTAAAGGGTGCTTTCAGGTGTTCCCAGTTTCATACTCACATTTAACTGTATGTCTAATTAAAAAATATACACCCCTCCATATTGCTTTTCAGGTGACTAAGGTGCAGACCAGCCGGCCTCTACCTGAAAATCCCTACCACTCAAATCCTCGACCCGAGCCCAACCCGGTCATCGAGGGTGATCTCCAGCCCTCCAAGTATGGCAGTCGTCTATTCTTCTGGAACTGGTGATGTGGCATCAGCCGTGGAGCTCTCCACCCAAACATGGGGCGCTGGTGCGGATCAGTGAGGACTTTCCTGTTGTACCATATAGTGCTCTCCTGTCACCTGCGTAGCCAGGTTAATAAAAAGAAAAACCTCTAAGTGTGTGATGGATTAAAGTTGTAATTTAAACTATTGTGGGGATGATTTAATGGACTCATTTTACATGGAAATGATAATTTCTCAGAAGCCGCCTTTCAGGTTATGTTCTTTATTCAGCAGTATGATGCAGTACAGACGTGCACATGGGCTAGACTCTGATGAGACCTTAGGATAGAGAAAACACCTCCTTTTTCCAGAAACCAATGAGCATGAAACTCAGTTGTTCAATAGCCAATGATCATACAAATTGTCTTATAAGCAACTGAAATTCCAAGTCAATTTGAAGTAAAAACCATGGTTTCAAGAGAAGGAACTACGGAATGATGGAGAAGATCTGATGCAAACTGGTTTCATGGTAGCAGTGGCCATTGCTGCACACAAGATGCACCGTACAGCTTATGTAAGAGTGTTTTCAAAT
This sequence comes from Mormyrops attenuatus, assembly GCA_026777985.1. Taxonomy (NCBI): domain Eukaryota; kingdom Metazoa; phylum Chordata; class Actinopteri; order Osteoglossiformes; family Mormyridae; genus Mormyrops; species Mormyrops attenuatus. Next base: position 32,373,985 of record JAODKC010000044.1, on the reverse strand, counting down.
TAATGGAACCGCTGTCAGTTAGGTATTCTTTTTTATGAATTATTGTTTTTCAAACCCTTGGCTTAAATTGCCGCTCTGCGTTTTCTTTTTTTAGTGTAGCTTTGGTCTTGTGCTTTTATTTGATGTCATGTTGAAAGGTGGATTTTTGCACTACAGTTGGCCCATGTTTCACGTCTAAAAAAAAGCCTTAATGTGTTCAGTCTCTGGCAAGAAGCAGTTTTTCTGTGGCCGCCATGCTTGAGGATAAGCTTGGTTTTGACTACGTGACTGTTCAATGACCAAAAGTTCTTTTGTAAATATACCAGAATTCATATCTCAATTTGCATGAAAAACTCATAATGCCATAAATTTTGATTTCACAAGCTTGTGGCCTTGTTAAAATCTGCAGAACTAAGATTAATTTGTTTTCTGCGTGATGAGTCGATGGAATAATTCTGAAACACCTGTCATCGTCTGGTTTTCTCGAACACAGCTCTGTTCTTCAGAGACCCTGGGACAAGCCTCCATCAGCTCAGACTTTTCCGGCAGCATGCACTTCGGCAGGTTTTTGGCCAGGTGCACTGAGGTTGTTCAATGCGCAGGGAGCACTGGACTCTTCAAAAGCTGTGTAGAGCATGTTCATGATCCAGTAGACACTCAAAGGCTCGATACAGCAAAGCATAGCCGGGTAAGGTCAGCTTGTATCGGGAGACCTCCATAAAAGAACGGCTGAAATGTGAGCACATGTCAGGCTTTGGTTCAAAGTGAAGATGAGATGGGTCCAATCAGAGCCAGAGTTTCTAAACAATGGCACACAGAAACCTATTGTTAGCTATGAGATGTTTCCAGAGGACAACTCCTTGCAAACACATATCTATGACTATGGAACGTGTAATGAAATATTTCTTGCTATGGATGTACTGAAATGAAAAAAAAATCAGATGTGTACACTGATATGTTACATGCTGGTTTACCTCAGTTTGGATACTACAATAGGTCAGTAGATGACCTGAACAGCCCTAATTCACCAAACCCAATTACTGTCCTATACGCCTTTTTTTTTTAAACATAAATGACCTCATTTGCTTGTTTCTTTGTTGGCATCATGACAGACATTTCTGAAGCAACCTGGAGAGCTTACAATGCTACTCTTTCACCGGTTTTTATAGTTGGGTGTTGACTTAAACATTTCATCAGGTTGCTCCAGATCCACTCGCTGGGCTTTGACATTTGGACACAGGTCCTGATTATTAGGCATCCAGGTGCCACGCTTTTTGGATTCCTCTGTTCATCCCATCAATGCAGGACCATGATAAGGGACACACAGTGTCTAGCTCTTTTTATCAACCATATGTTTCTACTATAATACCCCCATAGTCTATTAATAATCGATGCTGCGGGTCTCAGCGCCTCCTACTTACACCAAGGTCCTATGGTTAGGACATCGCTCACAGTAAACCCAATTCGGCGAGAACACAGTGCAGTATTCTAGTGCAGTACCGTTTGTAGAGGATGAATCAATCTAGTTGAAAAGAGCCAGATATTTCTTCTTTCACTGACCAGATGTATGGCCAAGCATCTGGTCACAAAGGGCTATACAAGGAGTTAAAACTAAGGAATGTCTTTTGAGAAAATAAAATCAGTGATTCAGTTCATTCAATCACCTGTTCTGGTGTCTTTTACATGGTGAATATGTAAAATTACACAGAATTACAATTATGAAATTATGGATTTTGTGGAAATATTTATCCCTTTCATATCTTTATGCAAAGGATAATTGTGTAATGTTGTTCCTTCTGTGTTTAATAGTTTTGCACATTCTGTGCCCCTGACGTGCTTTCATAAACTATCACAGCTGTATTACACACACAGTCAAAGCTAACCTTTTTTTAAATTCAGTGTAACATTTACACCAGCGATATGTCGTTTTTTTTTTTTATCCAAAAAGACATGCAATCTGGCCACATATTGGACTCTGACAGGCCAGATGTATTGCTGTTCTCCAGAGGATGACAGCAGATCCCTTTAGCGGCTTCCCGATAAGCCCCTACTGATAACAAGCACGCTGCCTGTTTCTCGCCACGGAGCACTGGACAAGTGCTTCACCTGGAATGACTTTCAGAATATCTTTGATTAAAAATAATAGTTTTCAAGCTATGCTCTCCTGTGTGGAGTTAAGTAAGAGTAGTAAAATTTAGTTTCGTTTATGAATTGCTCCAACGGACTGGCATCCCTTCCGAGGTGTCCCTTGCTTTATGTCTTGTGCTTCCTGGGATCAGAAACTGGATCTTCTTGATCCTGCGCTGGATGAGCAACTGTGGAATGAATGAATAACAGTAGGCATTACTACTACAGACACATCGCTAAGCTGTATATGTCGGGCATCTGTGAGGCAAAGCTAAAATAACTTTGCATAGGCAAGTAAACAGCTCAGGATTTTTGTTTTCCTGGGGTGTCTGATTTATTGTGGGACATGTTTCTCGATAGTGCCAAAGTGTTCTGCACTCTGTCCATGAATGGTAGGGAGCCATGCGTGGATGGGCGCGAGTTGAAGACGGGAGTCGCCTGACCCTCTCACACATGTCAGCAATTTGGCCACTTTGTATGTTTTGGATATGAAAAAGCATTTCAAAGAAAATAGCAAAAGGGGAGTCCTTTTTGCGTCTGGCAGCTGCGCCTTGCGGCAAATTGCTTTCAGCTGGTGCTGTACAGGTCAGGTTTGCTCCAGTAATATTAACTGATACGTTAGGGTCATGAAAATGATGATGTAAACATAAATGGAAGGTTCCTATCTTGGTACTTGGTTGCCTGGTACTGTAAAGATAAGTCTTTTGGTGTGCAGTCCTGCTCTGTGTTTCATGGAGACACTCATCTGGATGAGATTTCCTCTTTGTGGTGAGGCTGGGCATGTTTCTGCAAGGTCCTACCTTGTTTCCAGCAATCTGTGGTGTAAAGCTGAGAAATTGAATTTTGTGAGTTTTAAGCTGCAAGAAGGGATTGTGAGTCCCTATTTGCATGTGATTGGGTGGTAAATGTCTGTCAAAGGTATGGCGCTTTTCAACAGCCTTATTTATGTATAAATCCCCTCAGACTTTTCCCAAACCTTCTATCCTGGTGAAAGTTGCAGCAGTAATAGGGCAAATATAGCTGAATCTCCTTTTTCTCCAGCAAGTCCTCCTTGGAGGATTCCAAGACTCTCCTAGACCAATGAAGGAATGCCATCCATTCACTGACATCCTATAATAACTATATAATTTAACCATTAACTTTCCAAAGTTCATGAGCTTGTCATGGTAAGGGGCCCCTGGAGTTCAAATACCTGTAAACAATTCCTGATTGGGTCTCCAGTGGCGAACAGGTCTTAGGTGAAACACATTTTGGAAGGGGGAACAACCAGAGCTGACCCACATAACTGGGTCAAAGACAAGGGGCCTGTATCACAAAGCAGGATTTCTAAATGGACTTTAAATCCAACAAAGTATCTGTCTACCCAAGAAATCCTGCTTCATGATACAGGCCCAAGTCTTCATGGGCTCTTACTTTACTGGCTTCTGCAGATCGTGATACTAATAATACTACTAATAATTAAATATAAAGTAAGTTCAAGATATATAAACAAAACATGCAAGACAATAAATACAAAATCTTCAGATCACGGAAAAAAATCAAATATAAATATAATTGCATAAAATAACAAATGCAAATCCATCCGTCCATTCTCCATACTTGCTCATCTGGTACAAGGTTGCAGTGAACCTGGAGCTGATGCCAGTGAGTATGTGGAACACAGCTGGAACACACTGGAAAGGATGCCAGTGAATATTTAAGCAGGGCGAGCCTCATACACTGAGGTTACCTTATAGACTGAACACCTGTTAGGTCAAAGAAATCTTTACTTACAACATATACATCTCAAGAGACATAGCTGTGAAAAGTTTTTAAATCACACCAAGTGATTTAGCACTGAGATTATTAAATTTTTGGATATATTGACATGCTTCTACGAGGGCTATAATGCATGAAGGTCAAAGCCCTGTACATTTATCACTAACTTTCAATTCTTGAAATACTAACATGACTTGTCCATTATCAATATGGTGTGAAGACCTTCAATTTAAAGGTCTTGAACAGATGAATTTACTGGTATTCCATTATAAAGGTCAGCCTTTGATTCATTCTGCACAGGAACTATGTCTATGTCTATGTCTATGTCTCTTTGTTAAAACATTGTCATGATAGATTCAAGAGGTTTATTTGTCGTGTACACAGTTGTACACGATAAGAAAATAACAAAATATAGAAAAATAACAATATAAAATAAAAAAATATATGAAATGTTCAGCTGTATATAATCTATGCATAAGTGATAGGTAACAGTGATTGTGCTGTGTAATATAAGTGCAGTGTGCAAGAGACCTGAGATATGTACCAACAATTTGGATAGTATGAAAGCAATACTCGTAGGATTATGGGCACTCGTACACAGTGTGCACAGAGTGATGTCAGTGTTACAGTGACTGAAGAGTCACTGTAGAGTCCAGTGGAAGACCTAGGGGCACTGAGACTTATGACCTGGGGAAAAAGCTCCTTAACCTTTCAGTTCTGGTCATAAGGCTGCAGAACCGTTTGCCTGAGTTCAGCAGGCAAAACAGTGAGTTATTGGGGTGGGAGGGGTCCTTGGAGATTGTTGTTGCTCTGGTCCTACAGCGGCTGGTGTAAATGTTTCGCAGGGAGGGCGAGGCAGATCTGGTGCAGCACTCAGCTGCTCTAAACACCCTCTGCAGGGCTTTCCGGTCCTGGACAGAGCAGTTCCCGAACCACAATGTAGTGATGATAGTGTTGTTTCTGTTGCTGTGACTGCTGCATGTTGTGAAAATGTGGCCACCCACCTCTCTAAACACTGTTGTCCCCATCTATTTTCTGTGGGTCACTGTATATTGACTTGGCCTCTAGTTTAATGTCGATTCTGACTGGTGATTTGTCAACACATTTCATACAGCCCCGGGAATATCCAAATATGTCATCATGTCCTTCTTTGGGCACTGCAGAGATTTTTATGACCCATGACACTTGTTGGGGTTTAGTTGTCAGGTTGGGTTGTGGTCTTGGTCTGGACATTTATGAAGAGTTCTTAGACATCTTTGTGGTTATGTAGATATGAAGCAACAGTCTATCCCACAATGCATTGCGAAATGATCACACACTACAAGAAAGCACACATTCAGTACATAAACACTTCCTGAAATCTAATGATATAAGGTAGATATTCTGCAAGCTATTATTTTTCTCTAGATGAAATGTCTCGCATGAATGTAGCAAATAACCGATCACACATGAGTGCAATACTCCATATTTCTTGGGTTTTGGAATAACATGCAGATAAAGCGGCCCTCTGATACCCTGATTGCTTCCGTCGAAGGGCTGATTAGGAGTGAGACAGGAGAGAAACATGAAACTGGCCCAGACATTAAAGCTGATCTTTTTCACCATAAAAGGCCTGGACACAGGCCACACACTACACTTTGGACGCTCCATCCCACAGTAATAACAGAAAAATAGTGAAGGTGGTGCCAGCATGGTGCTCACTGTAGTGAGAATTGGATGCTGGCTCGTTGTGAAAGGCTGAAGCAATACTTAATGTTAAAATAGGTTTATTTTGGAGCTTCTAGCATTTGTCCAGCCCTCCATGCCATGTTTTCTGTAACTGCAACTGGAGTATTACTGCAACTGGAGTATTACACTATGACACTAACCAGTCCTCTGCTCACGGACTTTAATGAAATCAGAAAGCAAATCCCAAGCTACTGTCAAGACAAATATAATTTATGTTACATTTAGGCCATTGATGGGCACTGTGCTGAGTATTTTTATACTTTTATATAAGGAAATTTATTAAAAATTGAAATGCCTGTAATACATTTCACAAGAAATGTATCAGAATTTAAAAGTAGAACATTCAAATATTTCTAGAAGAATGGTCTGTTATGTTAGTATCGTGTTGTTCTCTGCAGAAGCTCAAACCGCTGTCATAGTAACGTTCCCTTTGCCAATCTGAGTTTTCATAAAGCCATTGTGTGTTCAGATACATGTCGAATTGAGTAGGTCAAAGACAATACAAGATTAGCACATCCACTCTTTGCTGTTTATATAGAAAGTGCTTTGTAGTAGTACTTGGGATACACTGTTAAATCATTTGCATCTGTGATCATAATTTATGAACATCAATGTTTCTAGAAAGAAATAAATGCACATCCATCCATCCATCCATCCATCCATCCATCTTCTAACTGCCTACTCTGGTTAGAATTGTGGGGAAGCTTGGAGTCTCTTCCAGGCAGCATAGCACACAAGCAGACAGGATTCCAGTCCTTCACAGAAAAATAAACATTCAACTCAGTGCAATCAAATATATAGAAGGAACCTTGATTATTAGCTTAACATTGTCCCAAAAATACTACAAAACACTTAAAAATAACAGATAGACAGTGCAGTACTTTAAAATGAACTTGGGACAATTAAATCAACAGTTATTCTTTCAAAAACTTTGCAAGTGATACACCCTCAACGCCCTGGCTGCACCTAGAAATACTGTCCATAAAAACTATGAACAGAATCGGTGACAAAGGGCAGCCCTCACAGGAAACGAGTCCGACTTATTGCCGACCATGCGGACCAAGCTCTGACACCGGTCATACAGGGACCGAACAGCCCTTAT
>JAODKC010000044.1:32345231-32367191 GCA_026777985.1 Mormyrops attenuatus | reverse complement strand
ACTGGGAGGAGACCCCGGGGAAGACCCAGGACACGCTGGAGGGACTATGTTTCTCGGCTGGCCTGGGAACGCCTCGGTATTCCCCCGGAGGAGCTGGGTGAAGTGGTCGGGGAGAGGGAAGTCTGTGTTTCCCTGCTGAGACTGCTGCCCCCGCGACCCGACCTCGGATAAGCGGAGGATGATGGATGGATGGATGGATTTATGATATTATAAAACATAGCTGTAAGAGCTGACGCGGCAGAAGTGGAGACATCATGCCTGGAATTTTATCTTTTGTGTCACTGGAGGTGGTTACCAATCACGGAAATCCTATAAAACTTGTATTATGAGCAATGATGATGTGGGAGCTCTTATAACATGAATCGCATTGCATTATACAGTAATAACTATGTAGCTTAACTCAACCTTCTATAAGAAATAATGTGGATTCCCTCTGCATGTGTGATGTAGATGTTCACGCTGTATGTTCTTCTGTTACAGTACTTCAAATCCTACACTATCCGATAAAATCTTTAAATGTTAGATGTTTCAAAAACAAAAAAATGACATGTAGCTGGGAAATGGGAATTGAATTATGGTATAATCTGTTTGCAATTTTTATCACAGATCTGTTTGTATATTGGAAAGCTTCCCTTTGCTAACCTTAGAAGCCAGTCAAACCAAAACGTAGATCTGGAGCAGATACAAACCTACTGGTTGGGTAAGACTGTGATTTACTTCCATAAATCTGCCTTTAACACCGAACAGCTTACATACCTTTTCAATATTCCTATGTATGTGCCGTGTGTTTGGAGCAAATGAAGTGAGCACTTCTTTGCATTTCATATCTATTTACACAAAATCCACTCAACAGAAAACAAACTGATGTCAGAGAATTTATCTGTAGTCAATAAAGTAAAACATTTCCTGTTGCCGTTTTATGAGCATGTTAAGCTTTTAGTGGGTTTGATGAAACATACTCTATAATTCAATTTGCAGCACAGTCGGCTATATTCATTTCAGTCATTGCTGGAAGCTTTGCCAAGCTTTCATTCGGTCAGCAGCCTGTCAATCATTTGTGGTATTAAAAAAAACGCCTTTTGCTCTTATACAAGGCAAGTTTACATCTATGGTAAATGCCAGTCACTTTTCTTCTACTTATTCCTTTGTACTTTTTTCTGTGTCTAAATATACCCACAGAAATAAAGCCAAATGCTTTTGTGCAAAGTGACATCAATGTGTATTTTAGGTGACTAAAATGGTGATGCTTTATTAGTCCCCATGGGGAAATTCCCTTTGGCCAACCTATGCTTCATGACACAGAGAGGTTAGAGCAAGCCTGGGGGAGGGGCAGACACAGCACAGGGTCAGCCAGCACACGGTGCCCCTGAGGCTGGGAATGGACAAGTGACAATTCTATTGAGGCTGGGGCTCAAACTAGTGACCTTCTGATGACAGGCGCTGAATCTTGACATACTGAGCCACACCCTCAAGTGCAGCCAGAAGCCAGGCAAAGAGCGTCATCCGGTAATAAGTCAGTGTAGTAAGTATTGCTCAGTGTTGCTCAGTTATGTAAAGCAATGGAAAGTCTGCTCTGGTATGGAAGTACCACGCATTGTATAAATAAAGTACTTCAGTGAAAATATACTGCACTAATTGCTCTTAGAAGTTACAACTAGAACAAAAACATCAAAAACGAGAGGGGATACTTCAGGTGACTAAAACCGAAGCATTTTACTCTTGACATGAAAGTTTAAAGGGTTGTAGGTGCCAATCAGGAAATGCAGTCCATGTGGGTGGTTTCACCAAACATATAGCAAGCAAACTTGTTGCTTGGATTCCAGCCTGCAGCTGCAAAGTCCACCTCAAACTCAGGCTTTGTGCAATAAGCCGATAATTGCTGGCTATGTTGGTGACATCATCATGATATGAAATGCATGCATTAATCTTCCAACCACCTATGCAATACAAGGTTGCGTGTGTCGGTGGGGGGGGGAGGGGGTGCAGTTAATAAGTGGAATAATACCCCAGATGCGATGCCAGTCCATTGCTCCATTGCAGGGAATACACACAAACACACTGAGGCATTACGGGCATGCATTTTTATGGCCAATGATGTCGGTTCACCCAGCTGCATGACTATACACTGGTGCACCCCCGGTGAAACCTGCACAATATCAGTAGAACACGCATGTAGTAAGCAGTGTCAGGATTCGAATCCCCAACTGCATAGATGGGAAGCGGCAGTACTACTCACTGCATCACTGCATCACTGTGACACCCGTTCTGGTGATGCTGCCCTCATAATGCTATGGTCTAATGAGCATGGCATCCATCGTTGCAAAAACTGTAAAGTCGTTAGCAGTTTGCCAAGCCCAACAAGTGGCAGATGGAAACGATAGCTTTAACATCATTGTATTTTACTGTAATGCTCATATGTTACCAACTTGCCTGTAGGTGTGAATGTGTGTGTGTGTGTGCATGTGTGTGCATGTGTGTGCCCTGTGATGTGTTGGTGCCCCATCCTGGATCATTCCCTGCCATGTAATCGTAACTTCTGGGACAGGCTCCAGACCCTCACGACCGTGCATAAGAAAAGCTGGTATGGAAAACGGATGGATAAATTTAATACCCATATGTGGTATCGTTTTACTATTCACTGGTTTGACAGCTGGAAAATTAGGGATTTAAAAATAATAATTTTAACGTGGAATAACAGCGCCCCCTGCTGCTGAATTACATGCTGTTTTATTTATCAATTTATTATCCTGTACTTTTAATAGTTTTCCAATTTTCTTCATTTGTCCTTCACGTACTTCTAACAATTTACCGACTTAACAGTAGGGTGAGTGGGCCTAATGTGAAAATGGGAGACCTGGTAAAATAGGACAGTTAAACTTCATAGTTAATATTTGTGATTAGTAATGCTTTATTTTCTCTTCCATAAAGTGTTTCTAGGGGCATTAATGTATTTAGAATGGTATCAAGCTGGGATTCAAGACGATGAGATGATTTTTTCAGAAAGCAAATTTTCAGAAAGTGTCCCATTTTAACAATACTCACCCCTAATTAAGATGAAAAAAAAAATCAGCAAGCAAGTGACAAGTTTCACACCAGAATTTTTGAGTGCAAAGCAAAGACTGTTATCTATAAGGTATATCTACATCGTTTCCCTTGGAGAATCAGACTGCAAATGAAAACAGACCAGACATAAAAATTAAACAGTAAACGTTCATTTTATGTGTTCATGTCAAATATTGGTGAAAATTTTATTTTTTAATAAAGCCTTCTGTTTGAGTGTTTGATTAACCGTCATGCATTTTAGCAATCATCTGGCCCATAGTTCACATTAGCCAGCTAAAAATACTGCACAGTCAACCGTGTCAGACATTGGGTGATATATAGACGTTAAAGATAAGCAGCTGGTTGAAGTACTGTCTTTCAAATCTGACAAGAGAAGCCTGCTGTGTGGAGACAAATTTATGAGTCCATGAAGTAATCATTATTGAGGAACTGACACCTTTGATATAGATATAGGCCACAGAGATCAAACTGTCATTGCTAGATTATCTTGGATCTTCTCTTTGTGTGAGCTGTACTAGGGAGGCATGCTGACAACAGACTACAACAAAAAAGGCAGATAATAAGCACATTAAAGAAGGTGTTTTGCAGATTGTCGTTTGCTTGGCGAACAATGCCGAGAGTGTCGTGAGGCTTGGCAGGTAGAGCTACCGCCTGCCCCCCCGGCATTTGGGGCTTTGCCTGGTCTTTCTCTTCCTTTGGGTGTCTTCCAGCTATCAACTATTTAGGTCAGGGGTGTCAGACTCCAGTCCTCGAGGACCAGAGCCCTGCACATTTTTGGGTTTCCCATCATTTAACACACCTGAATCAACTCCTTGTGCTAATTATCACACAGCTCTTAAGCTAAATCATTTGTGGTGGAACAGAGAAAGAGCTAAGCTACACAGGGCTCCGGCCCCCCAGGAATGGAGTTTGACACCCATGATTTAGGTACTGGAACTTTTGCTACTGGTACTCGACCAAAAGTCAATTGAAAATGAAAAGTACTGAAAGTACCATACCAAAACTATGGTGCCTGGTATTGTTCAAACTATTTAAATCGTTCCTTCTGCAGAAGCTTTGCTATTTAGCTTTACTGATGCTGCAACATGCATTTTTAGGCACAGTTTAGGGTGTACTATAATAATGTGGAAATATTTGCTCAGAACTCAGGACAAGACAAATGTTATTTAATTGTTGTTTATGTCAATAACATAAATATATCTATGGGTATATATATACATATCTATTGATATATCTATATTGAGAGAGTCTTTGTAGCTAATTTTCTTCTCTGGGTTATTATCTTAATTGTTCCATTTGTAAGTTGTGTGCAGCAGTTGGGAAAAATAATGTCACAGGAAAAGGTACGTCAGGTTTGTTGTAAGTAAATGACAACTGCGAAAGTATCTACATAGTTATATCAGGCTGAATGTCTATTAGCAGTATAGCACTATAAAATTAGCTAAAAAAGAGGTCTGAGAATCAGAACTTTGATATGTTCTTTAAGTTCCAGATGCCAAATAGTTGGTGCCTGAAGTTTGCAGAAAACAAAAAACTAAATTATTGTCAAAGGGAACAGAGCCAATAAATTTTAAATATGCCAAGCAGAGACAAACTGTTTTGGCAAAGAGGAGCAGAATTGCACCAGCATCTCTGTCATTCAGCTTTAACAAAAAAAAAAAAAAAAAAAAATGTGTGTTAAGAACGTCACAAAGCTAGACTTTATGGTAGGGTTGTCATTTAGCTTGGGTTGAAGGTCAATGGACACAGACACATAACTTGGTGTAAGGAGGACAAATCCTAGACCCCTGAGCAATGGAAAAGTTATATGGTCTCACAAGTCATCGTTCATCCTTTGTCTACCTCCAGACATGTTTACTTTTGGAGAAAGCTGAATGATGCTTTCAGCCTGCAATGTCTGTCACTATGGACAGCCATCTCATAGGAGGCATTAGGTCCAATGGTAGCTGGGTCATATAAGGCCCAAAGAATATACACCAATAGGTCATAACATTAAAACCCGCTGCCTAATATTGCGTATGTCCTCCTTTTGCAGCCAAAACAGCTCTTACCTGTTGAGGCATGGACTACACAAGACCTCTCAAGGTGTCCTGTGGTATCTGGCACCAAGACATTAGGAGCAGATCCTTTAAGTCCTGTAAGTTGTGAGCTGGGGCCTCCATGGATTTGACTTGTTTGTCCAGCACATTCCACAGATGCTCGATCAGATTGAGATCTAAGGAATTTGGAAACCGAGTGGACAGGTAAATGACGCATATGCACCCAGCTATGCACATGATGTAGACCAGGCCACCTCCTTCCATTGCTCCATGGTCCAGTTCTGATGTTCACCTGCCCATTGTAAACGTGTGACGGTGGACAGGGGTCAGCACGTGCACTGTGACCAGTCTTCGGCTACACAGCCCCTTACACAGCAAGCTAAAATGCACCGTGTCTCCTTTCTCCTTTTTTTTTCACCAATTTGTTCCACAGCAGTTCTTCTGCGGGATTGGATCAGATGGGCTGGCCTTCACTCCCCACACACATGAATGAGCCTTGGGCACCCATGACCCCTTCGTCAGTTCACTGGTTGGCCTTCCTTGGACCACCTTGGTAGGTACTGACCACTGCTTACCAGGAACACTGGTACTGATTGAAGTTGTTTTGAAGGCAACGGGTGCCCCTTCTCCTTATTGAACCTTTGGTGTTAGTGTCTTGATAGGCATTTGAGTTATTTTGTCTATCCCCAGTTTCTAAACATAAAATAAAATAGAACTGAATACAACAGAATATATAGAAGCTATAGAAATCTGACATAAGCTGTGGATGGACTGAATGCAGATGCATTCGAAGCTTTTTATCCACTATGTGGTGCTGCGCTATGAAATCCAGCTTAAACCTGAGAGCAAGAGAATGAAGCATAGAAAATACTGCACCTCTCAATAATTGAGTGTCATATCACCTCTACAGTCTACACCGCCTCTGGTGTCTGATACTGTACCCCAGTGCTAAGAGGACGTAGCAGATATTTTTCTGAAATGCACACGTAAGAGTGCTAACTGTGCTGAGAATGTGCATGCTGTGAACCTGACGGTTTATGAAATACATGCCATTAAGTCAGTGACAAGTAATTACTGATAATTACTGATCTCCCCAAAAGCAGGCATATCTTTTTTTTGGAAATATCAAAACAAAGAGCCTGACTTTTGTTGAGGGAAGATTCCTGTGTCAAGCTGCTTGATCTATTTCCCATCCTGCATCTTTATTACAAGTAAATTAGCTAAACGTTGAATGTCGTCTCTTTTTACAACAAATACATTCGGTATAATTAATAGATCTACAAAAACATTATTTTCTTACCAAACCCGTCTGCCTATTCAGTCTGCTAATTTGCGGCATGCCCACACAGGATTTGAACTGCTCCTTTTACATTCTGCATGCACATTTTTGTTCCTCAGCAATTATTTTGTGACTGTCTGGAGTAAGACTTCGTCACAGTTGAGGTCTCAGGATCCGGGTGGGAGCTCAGTGTGATGATGAAGTGGACTTACTGTATGGATGGATAAGCAGGCAAGTGCAAGCAGTGTTGCGGTGATATATGTGGACATTGCTATTTAGCATCCAGCAGAAGAATTTTGGTGCAGCTTTACTTGAGGAAGGCTGATCCTAGAACAGGGGTGGGCCTTGAAGCTTCTAAGACAGGGGTGGGCAATCTTATCCAGAAAGGGCCGTTGTGAACGCAGGTTTTCGCTGTAACTCTCTAATTAGGTCACTAATCCTCCAGGGGGAGCTATATTACACTGTGCTAAATCTGCTAGTTAACTTCAGCACCTTTGATAATCAGACATGTCTTTTGAAATGTTCTATAAAAACATCATTCATCTTTTTTATTTGTAAACAGCTTATACCCAGTTTTATTTCTTTATGTTAACAGATGTTTTTACATTTTTGAGAAAGCAGAGTCAGACAATTCCTGGGGCGATTTAGGATTTAAGGGCCCAATAGTTCGGGCCCCAGGATTTAAACCAGCAACCTTCTGATCACAGGCACCTTATCCAAACCCACTGAGCCACAAACCGCCCTACAACTAAACCCCAAATTCCATCTAGCAAAACATTATATAATCTTTGCATTTCTATGAAGGCAAATATTACATAAAACAGCAAAATTTTGAAGTGAAAAATAACATATCAAATTTGCACCTAATCACAGCCCACCATGCGGTCAGTTTCTTCAGGATCCGGCTATCCTGCTTTGCAGAAGCTTAATCACTATTCGATTTAAATTGAGACGTATAATTAATTCATAACCCCCTTCAAGCTACAAGATTAGCCTGAAGGAAAATGCAAAAAGAACATACAAAATAGCTAATTACACAGTAGTAAGAAGTTAATTTGACTGTTCTCATGCTACAATAAGCACTTGGGAGTGTGTTGACGGAACATTAGCTAGAAAAAGTTAATGCACCTGTGGTGTGTTTTCTTGGCTCAGCTATTATCAAAAAAGGAGGGAAACTGGGATGACCTGTCAGATAGAAACAAAACCGCGCAGCAGAAATGGGTACCTGCTGTTGCGTTAATTACAGGTGTTTCTAATGAAGAGACTTTGAATGTGATTGGACCACATATTTCAATGGGGAGGAATTTCAGAATTCCTTTCAGACCACTGAACTTACCCTTGAAGTTAACATTTACCTGCCTGGCAGGATTGCAACATGCCACACCTAAACAATTTTCTCAGCTTGTAACATTCTCATAAGATTAATGCTTTGCAGTCTTTGAAATACATGATACACAAGTAACTGCTGACTCTCTACCCTAACCTGTTTAAGTGATGTTTTCCATCACATAACAAACATGGGTGTTAATCTGTACAAACATTTCTCCTTTAATTATTTTTTAATCTGTGTACTCACATTTTGCTGCGGACTATTTAAACGTTTTCTTTGAAATTATCTTTTGTTAAAAGAAAAGTATTTGCAGAGATCACGCCAACATGTGCACCACCCCATCAAACTAAACAGAGCAAACTTAAGACTCCAGAACACTTCACAAAGAACTCTCAGCTTAATTCCAAGGTATAAATACAAGGACAACAAAGGACACAGGCACACAGTCTGTATAAATTACACTTTCTGGACCACAAACATGAAACTGATTATGTTTTTTTCCTCATCTGAGTGCCAGATCTCAAAATTCATCTAATAGTCATCAGAAAATCATTACATGGGTGTGAAGGGTATTTTGCCTGAAGCCCAGGCGTACGAGACAGCGCCTTAAGTGAAGACTGCGTGAGGAAGCAAGCCATAATTTCACACTTGACTTGAGTTCTGTGGTTCCATAAGGATCCTGGGAAGCACCTGACGTCTAACGACATATCTATCCTCATTTTCTACAAGGCTAATTATTATTATCATTATCATAATTATAGAAAATCTTCATGCTGAACGTTTCATTGTCATGTAATCTTGGGTGGGACGCAAGTTACGTTTTTCCCAAGAACCCTCTAAAAAGTAATCAAACAGTTCAGATCATGTTACCAATGTAAACCACATATTTATTCTCTTTCAGAATTTGCACTCAAAGGTATGTGTGTTTCCTTTGGGTTTCAACAGCAAACTTAGGAATAGGATCATCTTCAGGAGTACCTAAGTACCTAATGGTATTAGGCAAATAAATTAGGCATTCATCACTTTAAATAAGAAAACCAAGAGTGATATTAATATGTAAAAGAACTACATTAAAGAGATAATAATAATAATAATGGTAATAATATAGCCGACTATAGAAGATTTTGTATGTGTCAGTTGTAGGTTACTAAGATAATTAACCAGTCCCAGAAACAAACAAGTTTCAGGTCATTTATTATCTTAATAATAATAATAATAATAATAATAACAATACTTTTTTGATCCCCACTGGGGGTTATTATTATTATTTGAGTAGCAAACCAAAGGTTATATGCTGATTAGTCTTTATGTCTCCCCCCAACTTACTCTTACTGTAGGTAATATATTTTTGTATTATATAATTATGCTTATATAATAGTTATATTAAAAAAGCCAGCTCAACTTGTTTGCTCAGAATATTGAATACTGCTGATACCATGTGCTTCTGCTTACATACATGTGGCAGGCGAGCTTTTCAGCGTCAAGCAGGCATCCAGCTCTGGGGTATTTCACAAGGTCAGCTGGGTATCTACTTAACATAATGAAACATAATGTTTATTAATATTAATAAAGCAATCGGGGGGAGATGGAAGAAAGGTAGAGAGAGCACCTGCGTCTTGACATCTGCGTGCTGCACCTGGGATGCTGAAGCCAGAACGCCTGTTAAACCGAAACACAAACCTCAGACAGTCTGAGGCCAGTGGCCAGAGGAGAGACCACACGTTGTTTGGTTTACATGGAAATTGAAAGTGTAGCCACTGTGGAAAGTGCTCTGCATTTCACCATTGTACTCTTTCTGAACCGAATCAAAGCCACTTTTTGACAAAAAAATGTTTTATAAAACACAAAGGAGAATTTAAAAGAGCAAATGCATTTTATTGCTATAAGAATGAAATATGTTTAATAGAAGCTCAATTATTTATCAGAAATCACAGGAGACCGACATTACTTTTATTATTTAAGTGTCAGACATGTATAACCTAAACTTGTCAGAAAGGATTATAGTAAAATGGTTTTAGTGCGACAGATACAAATTCAGTAAGTCATCACTCGACAAAATTTTGCCCACTAGGGGCAGGACTCACAGATGTATTACTATAGAGTTATATCACAAAAACAAATATTAATTTCCTGCATAAAATGGGAGTAACTCTGTATAACTACAAAAAACTTGCTAAACAAGTCTCCATCTGAAAACAATAATTTCCATCATACGTCAGCTGTTTACGGTATCATACCTCCACCCAGTCTCTACCTTATTCCCCGGTTTAT
Source organism: Mormyrops attenuatus (assembly GCA_026777985.1). Classification (NCBI taxonomy): domain Eukaryota; kingdom Metazoa; phylum Chordata; class Actinopteri; order Osteoglossiformes; family Mormyridae; genus Mormyrops; species Mormyrops attenuatus. The sequence continues at coordinate 32,357,209 of JAODKC010000044.1, read as the reverse complement.
GATGTCATAATAGCAGCAGCCTTGTCAAATGGCACTAGCAGCCCTCAAGTTACACAAAGCATCCCTCAAACTTTACAGCTTCCCCAGGAAGCAGCAATATAACGCATTAGCCAGCAGAAACAAGCAGGAAACTAGTAGACCCAACGCACTCATGCTCACGTGATACTGAGGACCAGCAGCTAAAGCAGCAGGTTATCAATTTACCCAAAAACATGCCAGAAAAAATACAAGCCTGCAGTTCTGCTTTGTGACATCAGTCTTACGGCATTCACACGAATGAGATAAGTGGAGACAAAAACAGTTGTGTAAAATGCAAAATATGTTTGTGTTAATATAAAAGTATTCCTGTAGCCCCAGCCGCACACTCACTGAGGAAAACCCCCATACAACGTCAATGACTAAAAAAACGCCGGCCTTTCTTTATTAGCATAGCTGAATTTTTCCATCTCCCCTAGGGCTGTGGGACAGGTGTCAGGTTTCCTCGACCTGCATAGCAGGGGGGTAGGATGTCTTTTTGTTTAGCTCCACCCCCCATCCAATTACATGGCCACGCCCCTCAGTTTTGGCCTCACCCTCTCAGCTGACTTAAAAGGGTCACCTGTGTCGCAGGATCAGAACGCAGTGTCCGTCAGGGACTCTCCCTCTGCATTGTCGCTCCTCAGTGTAAGTATTCTATCCCGTCCTTCTCGGTTTCTCTTCCCATCAGGACTTTGGGTGTTGGAGCTTTGCTTATTGTTCTTGACTTGCTCAGGTGCTGCCTCATCATTGGCCCGTCATCCTGGCCAATTGAAGGCATTGTTTTTACATCCGGCTTCCGTCACATGACGCACAAATTACTTGATTTTATACAAAACGTGTTATTAATTTTATTGCTCCAATTTCATGATACGGCAAGGTTTGTGGAATTATTTCGTTAAGAATCAAAAGCTGTGAGTCACTTGTGGTTCTTCCAGGGAGTACAGTAGAGCTTATGCCAAAAGATGAACAGATGAATTCTTTTCTCTGGGCTGATGAACTCAGTCACTGATAGAAGTTTATCTTTTGACATGTTAAGGCATTTTAGCATGTTGTACTGACAGTGTGACACCACAAATTCTGTGTGTGACTGACACCTCAGGCGTTGTGGCTATGACACTGAGTAAATAGTTTAATTTATTACAACAGAATTCATGCGGGGCTTAATGACATTTACACAATATCACTAATTTCCGCAATTAGTAACAGTTTCACTGTGGTGATAGATACTACATTTTAAATGTAATTTTGTTTATTTCTCTGAGAAAAGTATTTTAATCATACCAATGGAAGTAAGGGTTTATAGAATTTCCTCTTATAATCCCTTGTTTTCTACCTTCCTCTACAGAGAACACCATGTCGTCCATGTCCGTTATGAGCTTCTCTAGCAGCAGACAGCCCTCCATATCCAGCCTGTCTCTGTGGGATGCTGGACGTGCCCGCTCCAGGGCTTCCGGCGCTGCTTCCGCCTCTGTCGGTAACATCTCCATGTCCCGCTCCCTGTCTGTGGGCAACGGCCTCAACTCCCTGGGAAGTCTGTCCCTCAATGGCATGGGAGCCATGGGCAACGACAAGGAGACCATGCAGGGTCTTAACGACCGTCTTGCTAAGTACTTGAATAAGGTGCGCTCCCTGGAGAGGTCCAATACCGAGCTGGAGCAGAAGATCAAACAGCTGATGATGGAACGAGCTCCCAAGGGACGTGACATCGAGGCCATGATGGTTGAGGCGAGAGCACTTTCAAACGAGGTCAGTGCCCCTTTTGCAATTTGGCACATTCACCCATGTGTTGAAAACATACCGGGATACCAGCATTCCATAGTCCCTGCAGAGAGCTGCGTACCGTAATCTGTGTCTCATGAACCATGAGAGGTGGTGTGTTGAACTCTTACCTTTTACCACCCGGTGTAGAAATGTTTATAGTCAAATCAGAGCCCATAATGGAATCTGACTTTCCCCATAACATTAGACAAATGAAAGTCAGTGTTGACCATAAACAGAAGTATGCTAATGCTAGGCGTTCCCCTCCCACCATTGTTGGCCAGGTGAAAAACAAAACCATGGCGAATGCGCGCATTTTGCTGGAGATTGACAACGCCAAGCTGGCTGCAGATGACTTCAGAATCAAGTGAGTCTCAATAGGGTGTGGCGTACATATTTGCTCACTTGAGGGTCTTACTGAGATGCCGTAAGATTTTGATTTTGACATTGCAATTGTTTTGTTCATATTGCATTTCATAGAAAAGGGTGACATGAGTTATGATGGCTGAAACGGAACAAAAGTGATTTTTTTGGATGCCTTGTTCACAAAAGAATTGGATGGATCAAGCAGTCAGAACAGACCAATGATATCTTCTCTGTATCACACCACACACAACACGCCACACAGCTGTTTATTCAAGTATCAATAGGGATCCTTATATCATTTTCCCTTTAAATTCACCTAATTCAAAGTAGACATTCAAGTCCTGCTAGTGTAACAAAGACATGCTTAGCTCTGTAAGCTTTCCAACAAAGAGATTTAACGTTTTAAGCTTTTAATTAATCGCCAAAGGGTGAACAATTCTCTGTCATAATTACCGTGGTAACTGATAAAACAATGATATGACGTTGATACTGAATGTTGAATACTGAAAAGTTCTTATAAAGTGTTTAACAGTAACGTTTATAAATTTGCAGTACCTAAAAATCGCTACCCTTCAGTAGAGAGCCTTTGGAGTCACATATGGAGGAGGATCTATAACTATTATTATTATTATTATTTAAAATCACTTCTGGTAAAATATTAAATTAAATGAAACCCCTTATGTTTCACTTTGTCAAACTGCATTAAATATAAATTGCTAATGATATTTTAAATAGCAAACAAACAAACAAAAACAAATAAAACTGAAAAGCAGATAGCTTCCATTTTAATAAACGGAGGAAGACATATAATTCATAAAAGGGCAAGTCTCAATGCCTTAAAATAATACTTCACCGTGGATGTTGTTTGCTGTTTGGTTAACAACACAAGACAAATCTGTCATAGCACTACAATGACATAGTGTTGCATTTAGAAAATTAACCACTGATTATAAATCAGAGAAAGGAATTACAGAAAATTACCAATAGGAGAAATGAGAAATTCACTTTCTTGTCGCTCTTTTTTTTTTGCCTCTGACTGGGTTAAACCAGACAAAAAGCTACATTCCATGCTAGTTGCAGATTTTTTTATTTTTACAGCCGCATTTCTCCTGTCAGTACCTTCCTGTTTAACAAAATACACAAATGTGTTTGAGTGTTGAGTGTGAGCTTTGCTTGGCCTTAATGGTACAGATTAAATGGTGTTTTGTCTATAGCCTTTCGTTATAGCACATTACATTGTTAGCTTAGTGTATTCTTTACAGGGCGTACCCAGACTGCAGCCCTGGGGCCTTGGCTAAGAAGGGGCCGCAAAAATGGAAAATGCCCTCCCAGTTTACAAACTTTCAGTGCTGCCACTGCCCTCTCATGGCGTGGGGGGTGGGTGCCTAGGGGTCTCTGTCTAAGTTGATGTGTCTCTGATACTAGAGGCGTTTGTGTGCATGTGTGTGTACGTAGATGGGAGGCTGAGGCTGCCCTTTGCCAGTCGGTGGAGAGAGACTGCGTGGCGCTGAGGAAAGCAAAGTCAGACCACGAGCAGATCATTGCTATGCTAAAGGGAGACCTGGACAACCTCAGGGAGGAGCTGTTCTTCATGAAGAAGAACCACGATGAGGTAAGGAGACCAGAATTCCCGGGTTGTTGTCCCAGGAAATTCCTGCTCTCCTTTGACGCGTAGAGGCTGGAGGTGCATGGAGCCCAGGATGTGTTTGATTAGCTGGGTGGGGTAGAAACACACCCCGGAAGTTAATAGCCATGCTGGTCTTTCTTGGAAAGAACATCAATTATGAATGATGAGTTCCCAGAAATGCTCCCTTGCTCATGACGGCATGATTTAACCTCCTAGCCCTCATATTCTCCCGTTTTAGGAAATGGCTGCCCTGAAGGCCCGTCTGTCCGGCGGAAACGTGAACGTAGAGGTGGAATCGGCTCAGGGGCCCGACCTTGGGGCCATCATGTCTGAGCTGAGGATCCAGTATGAAGGAATAATCCGGAAGAATAAGGAGGAGGCGGAGCTTTGGTTCAAGAAGAAGGTCAGTGGGTCACCTCCGGCGTGGGTCGGCGCGCGTGAATGTTACTCTTGGTTTAAGACTCGTTTTTGTTTGTTTACCTCCGTGCAGCTAGAGCCGGTGCAGAGCGAACTGAAGGGGAACAACGAGGCCCTGATGGCCTCCAAGAACGAGCTCACTGAAAGACGGCGCTATCTGCAGGGCCTGGAGGTGGAGCTGGACAGCTTGCGGAAGCAGGTGAAGCCCTGATAGGTCCCGCCCATCCGGCTATTTTTACTCTCCCTACACAGCTGTCCATCTCACCTGGTCTACTTACCGTTGCTTCTAACATGACACAATGTCGAAGAACCTTGGCATCTAGTATATCTAGAAATTTGATGATTCAGAAAATATTCTGGAATCTACAAGAACAAAGGCATCTATGTGAAATTTGCAAAAAATTTATGAAACTCGCCACTACACCCCTATAATCATTTCTTCGGTTTTATTATTGTACACCTGGCTGCAGTTTCTGATTACCGATACTCGTATTATATGACAGACATTGATGGCTTGGTATGGTATTCTCCTGATTATTCCACAGTTGTTATTTTATGCAAACAAATCATGAGAAGAATAGCTAGCTCACTAGGAGAGCCGCAAATGCAGCCGATCTGTAATAAAATATCTTCCTGTAACGCTGCTACAGTATGTCCTGTACAGCTGCCAGCAAGAATTAGGAAGCTTGCAAATATCTCTTTCAAGGCAGACAAAAAAAAGCACCGAAAGATCAAATTAAATTCTACGATGCGGAAACAGTATCAGAGGACTATTGATTCTAGCAGAGTTTGATGGCTTTATTTGACTCTTCTCAATAGGGTATCGTGTTTGTCTGGGCGGAATCCAATACCTTTCTCACACTCGAGAAAATGAACGAAGCTCCGTTGGGAGCTTCGCTACTATCCAGTTAACCTTAATTACCTCAGTGAATTATAACTGCATATGTGGAACAATTTACCACTTCCTTGGACGAAAGCATCTGCTAAACAATAAATAAGGTGTTTTTTTTTTTGGCCACTTTCATCGTAACCACCTCTCTAGATTTGTCACCGAGCTGAATGCTGTCAGGTCAGATGTAGCTCGGTCTTTTGATGCTCATTTGTCCCTTTTGTTGTCTTCAGAGAGCAGAGATATATTATTCAATTCTGGTGCTTTGGCCTGTCCTGACAATGCCAAGGACATATCTGTGTCACTGTTGATGGCGCAGGAAGACACCTTTCTACAGCTCATTGTTCTGCACATGGCAACGGCTGCATTGGTTTAGGAGATATCAGAGCTATTTGAATGTCGTCTGTCAGTTCACTATGGTAAACAAGACTGTGGCCGCTGAGATGGTCACGAATGCAGGAATTTCACCATGGCTGTGCATCTCTTTCAGCTGGCTGTCCTCGAGGGGAACCTGGGTGAGACCAACCATAAATATTCCTTGGAGATGGAGCGACTGCAGGCTGTCCTCTTGCAGCTGGAGGATGAACTATCCCAGCTGCGGCTTGACATGCAGCGTAACAAGGCAGAGTACGAGCAGCTGTTACGCGTCAAGCAGAACCTGGAGCTGGAGATCGCCACCTACAGGAGGCTGCTGGAAGGCGAGGAGATGTGAGTAAAATGGATGCAAATACATATCTCATATGTGGATTACCCTTTTTTTTGCCAAAAGTAATTTTCTAAGTAAGCGCCTATGTCTAAAACCCGAGACCTGTTGCATTAAAAGATAAATATTCATTCACTTTATTACATGGTTTTAGAATTTTTCTCATTTTAAAAATGTGGATATTTTGCATTTCATACTGAAACCCCGGTTTCATATTAACAATGCGGGGGGCGGGGGTAGGGGGGGGTGGGTTACTGTTCCATGTTATGTACACTGAATTTGTGGGAATTGTTAAAATCATGCACAAATCACGAGATTCCACCACGAATGTCAGGCCATGTACTGTGGAAAAATTACCTCAGCTCAGGGTCCACTGTGACGCCCCTGTCACTATCCTCACCCTGTCTCTCTCACAAACATCCTAACTTTCCAGTACCACAAACACAACATGCATAAACGTGACTAGAAGATCGATATAAGTAAATATAGGGGATTTATTAAATCTATTCTTAGCCATAAATGGGATTTTCTGCCAGCAATGTTTAACAACAAAACAATTCTGAGTTTCTGGTAACTAATTAACTTACTTTATGCTGTTTTTCAAATAAATGCCAGGCCGTGTTTTTTGACGGACCTCTTAGTCATTCTTATGCCCTGACAGCAAACACGGTGGGATGAGAATCGTGACTGATGTAAATGCTATGTACTGCTGCGTTAGCAGTGCTACCATTTGAGCTATGCTGTTAACTAACCAAGCTAGTCACGGTCAGCACAACCAAATAACAAGATAATCTTTCTGAAAATCGACAAACAAAAGACGATTAAATTCCGCTGTTTCACGTAATCTCTTATTGATTAACTGTTGGTTATGACACGAGGTCTTAAATGAGTTAAGTTCACATATAAAGTCATGCTGTGTTTCCCGCTCACCGCTCACTACGTCTGTTATCTCTTTGCTCACAGGTCTGGAAGTAAAGTCAGTCAGGTGACTCAGGTGACTCAAGTGACAGCACATATCCCACCTAAGTAAGTTGCAATTATGCAGGGTAGGTGTAGGGGTGTCAGAAAAATACTTTAAATTATGCGATGAGATATATTTATAGTATGTGTTTTTTGTAAACCAAGCATCATGTTGTATATAATATTACTGAGGGGGATAGCCCCCCAACCCTCAACATTGGCTGAAACCAGTAACTTCCTCAAGCAAATATGTATGGGCAGCAACCACAAGCATAGGTCTGTTATCTGTACATGATAGATTCTTCTAGGGTCCTCAGAGGAAGTCAGACTCAAAGCCATTGTGTTTCATTTTTCAGGGTCAAGGAGACACCTCCACCGCCACCACCTGCCCCCAAGAGTAAGTACATTTGTTTCTTTTATAATCATGGAACAAAGGAATGTACCTGAGGTTCTTGGTGCTGCGGCTAGTAGGAATGATTGACATGGAACACTGTCACATTGCCAAGGATCTCCAGTCATGTCATCCACTGAAAGAAGGATGCATTTTAGAATCCATGCTCAGCACTGTCTGTCTTCAAGCTTATTGTCATGAAAAAAAATAACTTCTAGCTAATTCTGTCACTTTTTCAGACACTCCTTTCAATTTATCGACATTGTAATGTTGCTGTTGCTCAGATTAGTGCCTCAGGAGTCGGTGTCTGTGGTTATGAAGATATAAATTCCGTTTCATTAGTGATATTTCCAGAGGAATCACACCACCTTTTCTTAGCTTCTTGCCTGGGCCATATTTTCACTGTTACATGCTATATTTGCAGAGGAAATTAGGACCAGGAAGATTGTGAAGGTGATCACCCAGACCATGGTTGATGGCAAAGTGGTGGAAGAATCCAGCGAAGTGGAGAACGTCGAAGAATCGAAAAACTGAAAGGGACTGGGCTCCTTATTGCCCATGTCAGTTTGGAACATTACATCCCATTCTCTTCCCAGTTTCATACTTCCTTGTGGAGAGCATTATAAAGAATGGGTACTCCACAGTTCTGGGCTATGCTTGGCTCAGACCTGTGGCCCTTTCTGGCTCTCTCCAGGAATTTCTGTCACACTAACACCCTGACCCTGTGACTGCCTCCTGCCTTGGTTTAAAGTGACTAAATACATATGAGGTTATATGACACTTTTCTCCATCTCTGTGTACTTTCAACTTGTTAATTGTGTTAATCGGCTGAAATCCATAATAAATCTACATAAGTCTTCATTCAGTCTCTAATTGTCTTCATTACACCGTCAGGCTTGTATTCCCATTTCAGATTCTCATAGAGGAAACTGGAAGTGCTTAAAATACTTTCTACTGAGGAATAAAAAGAACTGAGGTTTATGTTTTCACTGAGATGAGAAAGCTGGCAGATACGTAAAACAAGCACAGTGTGAGGCCGCGTGACAGGCCTTCATTAAAGTCTTCAACCTTTAGTAAAACTGGTGCCTTTTCACAAGTGTGGAATGGTCAGATCATGATCATGAACTGGTTACACAACAAACCTATCATACTTAACGTTAATGACTACCGGTCTCATATATCAACCCACCCCATAAAAGATCAAAACTTCAGCGAGTGCATTATACAGTTATGAAGATCATCAAGCGTATTATACAGTTATATTTTAGCTTCTCACATAACAATAATGAATGTAAATCTCTTGTTCAGATGCATTCTAGGTATTTAAACTGTTCAGTGATATACTGACCTGTGTATCACTTTAAAGAAAGTCAAATAAAGGATAAATAACAGTAGGAGTGTTCATACGTGTTTGTGGAACATAAGGATTTGTTAATTTTGCAGCCAGGACATAATGACATGGATACAAACATGTTGTGGATATGTTTATGTTTATGTAAATATTACGAAACTGAACTACAGAAAATGGGGCTGATCAGATGAGAACTCGCTTCCAACACCTGAAAACTGACTTCATCCTCCCCTGAAATAAACAGAAATACCTTTACAGGGTATGTTTACAGTTTCAACACTTAGTAACCTGAGTGTGTGGAACAAAGAAATGAACTAAGTCATCAGAATGTTTATGCCTTGTGACTGGGGTAAACATGAATAGTACAAACTTAATCAGAAACCCCATTTTTCCCCTCAGATGAGATTGCCCAGTGATTGCCCAGTGATTGCCCAGAAAAGAGAAATCCCTTCTCATCCTTTGTAGATAAATCAGTAGCGTGGGAAACACATCAACTCTTTTCTCTAATATTAGGAAGCGGTCCTGTGAACACAGTGACCCTGCGCTCACAGTGTCTGTGACCACCAAAGTGAGTGGCTCAGCTTTCTCGGTAACATGGTCGACGGTGGGCGTGGACGGCTGTAGATAAGGACCCGAAACTCCCCAAACCCCTGAAAGCCAAAAAGATCGTGTATGTTTGCACCTCTGAAAGAGGTAATCTTTCAGGGGGCCAGACAGTTGCGTGGAAGAGAATGTCACAAGGGAAAATGATATCACCTTGGAAGTAGCTGAATGGCATGTCGAGTGTCACCTGATGACTCCATTTGGGGCGGCTTTACTCTTTAGCACAAATACGATTCCCACAGCTTCCAAATAATTCCTGTAAACCTGGCCATCATATTTTAAAACCGATGAGCAAATAAAATGACCTCGCGATGACTCTTGTTACATAAGCAGAATAGCAGGAGAGAGTTCACACAGGTATTGTCACAAAATTAATTAAAAACACAGGCCACTTAACCGGGGTTGAGGGGTTTTTTTGAGAAACAATTATTGAGATGTTAGTCTCCTAACACTTAATTGATAAATCATTCAAAAGGCACAATTGAACATTTTTTGATTTATTAAAAGATTTTACTTAACCTGCATCATATTCTATGCTATAACTCAATACAGCCTGGCATTCAGATACAGCCTCTCCCCAGGTTATGATGAGGTTATATTCCGACAAACCTATTGTAAGGTGAAAATATCGTAAAGCGAAAATGCATTTTAATACACGACACCTAACCTAACAAACATCATAGCCTAGTCTAGCCTACCTTAAACATGCTTAGAACACTTGCATTAGCCTACAGTTGGGCAAAATCATTAACACAAAGCCTAATTTATAAAAAAAAAAATGTTGTATATCATGAAATTTATTGAATAATGTACTGAAAGTGAAAAACATTTACCCATCGTAAAGTCGAAATATCGCGATAGGGACCATCGTAACCCGGGGACCGTCTGTACATTCACACTGACCATCTCGGCAGCATAATGACATACGCTATGTGGTAATATGAACTGAGCAACTGAAAACGAATGAGACATGTGGGTGTGTGCATTCACTTGGCTGTGAATGTGGTCCGACATGTTTACGCGCAGAGGAACAGACCAGACCCAGACTGAGCTGCCAGCCTCATTTCAGGGTAATTATATTTTTGTTTCCTTCCACAGCTTGAAAGTGGATTTACGACTAACATACAGTTCATAGTTGTCAATCCTTTTTTAATTACTGAGAATATCTTTCATATGAAGAGATTGGGTTACTGACTTTGAAAATCCCGCAAAGTAACTTGCATCACTGACACTACACTCTGCCTGTTTTCTGGTGGGTGTTTCTCGTCTGTTTATCAGCTGGTCTTCTGAGGAATTTGATACCACCATCTTTCTCAGGAAAGTCAGAAGCAGATAAAAGGAAATGCAGACAAAACTCCAGGTGCCTGATATGGGTGAATCATTATGCAACACAGTGAGGTTTATGCTAAATGCTAACGAACTCAACGTCCATCATCATTATGCAATACTCTGAAGTCTTTGCTAGATGTTAGCTAACTCAATGTCCATCATTCAGCCAATCCGATATTCACTACAGGGCCGTATGGGGCCTGGAGCCCATCGCAAGCAGCATAGACACAAGGCTGGGGAACACCCTGGATTGGATACCAAAAGCAAAACTCGTTATTAGAATTCTAATTACACATTTAGTTGTATTCAAGCTTATTAGAATAAAGCAGGAAAAAAATAACACCACGATGTCTCGCCGATACAAAACTCAAGCAAGATAATCCCACACAGGGGTGTCAAACTCCAGTCCTGGGGGGCTGGAGCCCTGTGTAGCTTAGTTCTTTCTCTGTTCCACTACAAATGATTCAGCTCAAGAGCTGTGTGGTAATTAGCACGAGGCTCCGGCCCTCCAGGACTGGAGTTTGACACCCATGATCCAACCCAATATCCTGACCTGGACTCAGGCTAGTCAGAAATCTAGGATAAGTGAAAAAAATAACTTCTCAACAGCAACAAAGAAGGTAATCCCAGTAACAGTACTGGCCCTGTGCAATGATGCCTGCGAGAAAGAGGGAAAGACGTGCCAGATTGAATGACCTCAGAGGCGTTGCACGCTAATGACCTTTGTAAACACTTAAATCAAAAAAATTTACTTGATAATACAAAACCAGATATAGATGCTGGTAACATTTGTTTGGGATAATGATGTGTTTTCACTGTGAAAGCATGTCAGGATAAGTGTACGCCTGTCTGCAATGTGATCAACTCTATACATGGCTAAGTGCTAAACAAAGAAAACATATAATTAAAAAAAACAGTTAAACATGTTTCATCTAGCCTCAGGGCGGAGAGCACCTCCAACTCTTTCCAGAGAATGTTCTTAAATAATGGCTTCTTCACCCCACAGCTAAAGCATTGAAATTGTGACAATTTGTGTGTGTGTGTTTGTGTGTGTGTGTGTGTGAGCGTTGTTCTGGTAAGCATAAATTTGTCTTTTAATCACAAAACGAATCATACTTTAAGCTTCTCAAAACCATTATATGGGCGTTAATAGATTTGGCAGCACACTGCCTTGTTCTGGGAAAACATGTGATTGGTCTTAATAGCATTATAAACAGTTTTTGAAAACCATTAGTTTTTGGAATGCAACTTTTTAATTTCCCCTTTTGATTTTGTAATAATGTGATTATTCCAGGAGGCCCATAAAGAGAGCCTGGCCTGTTGGTGATCATCACGGAAATCTAGCCAATGTATTAAAGTCAAAAGGTGATTTTTTTCCCATGAAAGCACACAATATGTCACAACAATTTTATTTTCATAGAGCAAATGCAGTTCTACCTATTCTGGGCTGCCTGAACCGAATGTGTTTCTTTAGGCTTTGTTTTCACTTTACGTGTAACGTTTCATGTGATTCTACCTTCTACCTTCTTATGCTGTTCAGAGTTATGGTGGTGATGGTGGTGCTGG
>JAODKC010000044.1:32326741-32345131 GCA_026777985.1 Mormyrops attenuatus | reverse complement strand
GGGGGGGGGGGGGGGGGGGGGGGCCCCCCCCCCCCCTATCCCATATAGCATAGGCAGATGGTAGGGAATACACCCTTGGGTGGGATTCCAGTCCATCACAAGGCACATATATGCAGATATACACTATAAGGAATTTACAGACACTGATTAGTTTCAGAGGGTCTTTGAACAGAATTAAGAGTACCCAGAGCAAATCTGCAGGACTCAAGGAGAAGGTAAAAACTTCACATACACAGAGGGGAGGGGAGATTAAAACTCACAACTCTGGAGGCATGAAGCCACAGTGCCACCCCTGATGTGTAGTCATGAAGTTAGGCTTTGAATAAACCATCCTGTAAGCACGAATTCCCGTATAGAAGTTGACTGAAGATTAAAAAAAAACTTTTTTGACAACTTATTCTGAAGCAAAAAATTATAGTAGCTGAGAATTCTGAATATAACAATATAACAGATACACTATTTACTGACTGAAGAAGGACAACACATCACGTCACACATGAGTCACGACTGCGCTGGCAAAGGAAAAACATTAGTAATCCATGAAAGAAAGAAATAAAAGAAAGAAAGAAAGAAAGAAAGGTGACATATGAAGGAAAACAACAGTGCATCATCACGAGGGCGGGTATCATAATCCAGAGGCTTTAAAAGAATTACTAAAACAATTGAAAAATGAGCAAACACCTGTAGAATTTGGTGAGAAATACAAAGAGGAGCCTGGGGATTCTTGTATGTTTTGTGGACAAATGAGGATTAAATCATTGATAGAATAAGATTGAGAGTTAGAATGGAACTACGGATTCTCTCAAGAATATTACATCATTAAGATGTAATGTGGTAAAGCTAATGCCAAGGGCATAACTTGCAGATGCAGGGGTATAAATAGCTTAGTGCCCAGGATTCTGCTCTCCTGCCTAGATCTACAATCTCATCATTGGTTACTCATGCCCAACTCGGCACTCGATGCCACCTCATCTCATCCCGGTCGGTAGGCCCAGTTCTGCTAAAGAGGTAAGGTCAGGCAAGTGGGTGGCTTGCTATCTTGTATGTACAACTTGGAGTGTATAGCCATTGGCTATCATCATCACCTCCCTGCTCCCTGGTTGTGAGTCATACTTTATGACTTAGATTATGTGACTTTCCACTTAGCCATCTCTCTGATTTGACTTTCCCTGCCGGCCCCAGGAGAATGGGCTCCCCCTTTGAGTCTGGTCCCTCCCAAGGTTTCTTCCTTCTAGGGAGTTTTTCCTTGCCACTGGGGGCTTTGGGTGGGAATGCTGTAAAGTGCTTTGAGACAATGTCATGTTGTGAAAATGCGCTATACAAAAATAAATCTGTTTGTTGTTTGTTTGTTTGTATTTCTTGTTTATGAATAAAGTACTATTTTTCACAATTCTTGCTCACAGTTCTTGCTCATGCTGCATGACTGTTACATGGGAGTATGCAGGCAACTCTAGACTAGCAACTGGTAGCAAAATAACATTAGAAGATGATCTGTTATTTATAGAAATACTTCGCCTAACTGTTTAAAGATAACCAGATTTATTACCAGTGTTGGACAAGTTACTCGCAAAAGTAATCCATTACAGATGGAGCTGGAAAGTTCGGGTCCAGAAAGTACAAATCCAGACCAAGGTTTTATTTCAACCAACCAGTTAGTTGAGTACTTGGTGACTGTGACTCTTTATACTCAACATGTTGGTTGAAACACAACCTTGGTATGGATTTGTTACTTTTATGATTAACTTCTCCAACACGGTTTATTACAATATCTATAATTTATAAGTCATAAATAAGGGAAGATGGCAAGTGCCTTTTCTGATCTGCTGCATTCATGAAACCTCTGCTGAGCCCATAGAGCACATTTCACATGAAAACTCTACATTTTTATTCTCGAGTTCAAAGAGCAGTGCTCTGTCTTAATATTACCTAAGTATAGACAATTTGTTACACGTCACTTTTATTTGGGGGGAAAATATCTGTATCCAATACATTAAATTACACTTTACCCTGGGGTCTGTCTCCTGTCAAGGTAGCAAGACGACGAACAGCAAAACACTTTCCAAAAATATTTTTTTTATTTTCATTAAGCTAGTTATATATTTTTTATGTCCAATTATAATTGATACTGAGGAAACATAATAGGTACTATATTCTAAAGCAAAAGATCTATGCATCGCCGGTGTTCATTAAGGATTACCTTTCAGCATTAGTGTATACTGAGAAATATGAACATGACAACCATTGTTCAGAGTTAAATTGCATTTTCCATTAGGGGCTACTTCTGTGCTGGTGAAACACAGTATCTTGAACAACTAAAAGGTGCCAGATGCTTAACCATTTGACAGCAGGCCTTTTGTACAACAAAACAAACTTTATGAAGGTTACACCAGGGCACAAACGCTTCAGAATAATTACTGATGCCAAGGGCCATTATGTTGTCACTAAAATGATTAATGCATTAATAAAAACATTCATAGTAGTGTGTGCATGTGTGTGTGTATGAGAAAAGGGGTTCTCCCATTGCTGTCAATAAACTCTGAGGTAATTCCTGAACATCTGATACAAACGGTTTGTTGTTCATCCATCATAAATAGGTATCTGTCACATTTTTTACGCACCGGTATCTCTGTGACACTATGAAATAATGAGGTCCTCAGAGTAGGAACTCTGGAGTTATTCAGGTGGGGATGCCACCCACTGAAGAAAACTGATCAAAGTAACTACCAAGAACATGTCAGTGTCCCACAAGGCTGGTAATTCCCTGCTAGCCCATCTGCGGACAGTGTAATGCACTCTGTCCCTTTCTGTTTGTATCTCCACGCCTTCCTTTAGGTAAGAGTAGGATGGTCTATTGTACTAAACCTTACAATTCCTGACAAGTTACCATAACTTCAGCAAAATTGTTTTGAGAGGAAGACAAATCTGGGACACTACAGTACTGTTACATAATATTATTTCATAAACTATTCTATTTGGAAAAACCCCAGAAACGGAGTCTTCATTTTCATGTTCATGCTTGACAATGGGTATACGCAGTGATGCACTGGGTTTTCCTCCACGGCATCTTGAGAACAGTTTCTTTCTAAGAGCCGTGTCAGAACTGAATTTTACAACCTAAAGATAGAGTACAACAATGGACCACTGCAGTTTCATTGTGCAATACAAGTATGTGCAATAATTTACAATAATGGTCACTTGTCACTCTTGAAATTTATGCTATGTTATTGTTACATAGTCACCCGCTTCATAATTTATCTCTTTTATGATTCGATTACCTGAAAATATGTTTATTTCATATATAGTTTATTCTTTTTATATTGTTGTTCTATATTGTTTACATCTTACGTCTGTGTCTGATTGAAACTTTCTATTATAGACAGAATACACCCATTGTCCTCTGCCTACTGATAGTGTTTAACATGTAATTGACCAATGAAAAAATGTTTCACAAAGTCATTTATATAACTAGTACGTATGTTTGCACTAGATAACGTTTGTATCCATGGTGGTTGTTTGTACTGATTTCTTTATATAGCTAATTTGAACTTAATGATAGCTTGCTAACCAGCATCATTAATCGTGAATATAACATGAGATTAGTTTGGATTTTGTTGACACTGACATATTTGCCTTACTGACTACAACCCACTCTAATCCATTTAAAACATCACACCATCCACTGACAGCTGTGTAAAGACAGGTTCTATTTCAGGTGCTAGCGGTGTCTTGTTGTGATGTTTCAGGTTTATTTTGCAAAGAATTTTCTGAAAAAATGCATTTTTTTCATGCTCCTGAAATTGGAATTTTGTATATACGTGTTTTTCATTGGATAGCAACTATCTGTTTCAGCTGGTGTCTTGCATAATTATTTAAGTGGATATTAATACAGTGCAGGTGGTTTTTTTACTTCACCCATCGAGTTAAACGAAGAGGAGGAACACATTTATCAAGCAGAATCGCAGACACATTCATCAAGCGCTTCCCCTTCTCTTTCTGACAGAGACAGTGACTGAAAGGCAAATATTTGCACGACACACACTCACGTCCTCAGCAGAACGGGTCTGGTTTATGTAGTGCTGCTGGAAACTGTGTTGTTTTAGATGGGGCAGCCAACTGAACACAGCTGCAGGGCCATAGGCTTAAAGGACATATTTTAGCAGGAGAGGTCAAAGGTCACACTGGCGGAGACTTCCTCCATTTGGCGTATCAGCAGACGGAGCAACAATGCCCTTCATTTTTCTTTTACATACAAGGCACTCAAGGCCATACTGCCGTTTCCGTATTATCTGCCCCCCCCTTTGGGATAGATTATGCAGAGCCTGTTCCCAGGTAAAAAGGATGTAGAGGTGCAAATATTATATCACTGAATGCACACACGCAGGCACACTCAGACAAATACACATTCACTGGTTAGGAAATTTTATTTCCCACAGACCAAAATTTCTGCTACACATACACACTGCTCCCCCTACCCCCAGTACAACAATTCCAGTTTGATTTTACCACTATAGAGTAACTTTCGAACCCAACTCAATCTCTGTTTCATTCACATGGGTGTGTGCGATCTTAATTCCCTTTGAAGGATTGGAATTTTTTGTTTGTTTAATTATACCTTCACAGGAGTTCACCTGATTGTGAGCTGCAAAACTTTAGTGAATGAATTTTTCTTCTTATTGCATAACTTGAGTGATTTGGCAGTAAGTTCATAAAATAAAGAATTTGCTCGTCATGGTTTTCTGTTATAATAACCATGCTGCGTGTGACACTCCTTCAAAGTGTCACTGAAAAGTTAATGAATCATTAGTCAATGACAACTAGCATAACTGACGCTATCATTATCTTTTGAGGCATTCATTGCACAGTTTTTGAAAATGTACAAAAGCTTTGCTGTAGATGTTGACATCCCAACCAGCATGCTCCCCTGCCTCCTCCCCTGTGCGTCATGGAATTAAGGTCCAGGCTCACCAAAACTTTATGCTGATTAAATTGCTGGGAAATGCATGGACAGTTGCTTGGAAGTAGACGGTAAAAGATTACATAAGTTGCAAAAGTCATATAAAAGAGTTCGGAGTCCAGGCGGAGCTTGGAATTCAGGACTCATCCCTGTGCTCTACAGAGACATCTACTGCTGGACAGAAGAAGAAGGAATGAAACCTGCAGGAGGAACAGTGTGTCATTCTTCCACCATCTCTATGAAATTGCTTGATGGAGCCAACAGCACACGGACCGATACATCACACATAGCGCGAGGTGTTAGCTTTCATACCGCCCAGCTTCATTGCGCTGGAAAGCATCTCCCCCTGGTGGTCTCCTAACAACTAGCAAAAGATTTCTACTCCATGCAGAAAGACAGTGTTAAAATCACACTAACCAAAGTGAATCTACCTTGGTGGTGTATTTTCCTTCATGCTGAAGTCAATATCCATTTAATAATAATAATAATAAAATAAATAATAATAATAATAATAATAAAAAACTCAAAAATTCAATGTCAAAGTTTACATTATGTTTATTTAAACATCTCATATTGTGGTTAGCACTGTTGCCTCACACCTCAAGGGATCAGGCTTCGAGTCTCTGCCATGGCTCCATGTGTGTGGAGTTTGCATGTTCTCCCTGTTTCGTCATGGAGTTTCCTCCAGGTACTCCAAAACATGCTGAGGTTGGTCTGTGGATGTGGCTTGTGATTGGTTGGTGCCCCATCCCTACCTTTTTGTCCATAGGCTCCAGATTCCCCACAACCCTGAATAGGACAAAATTTTACAGAAGATGGATGTCATCATTTGATAAGAGCAAGCATCTATTGGGACTTGGTGCTAGGAATCACAGGATTCCACTCACCATGCAGACTGGTGGAAGGTAACTAAACTGGGGGCGCTTTATGTACACTGAATTGCCAAGAGTTGATTTATTTATAAGTAAAAAAATAGCAATTCCACGACATGCAAAATTAACATTGACGTTATCCATCTTCATTCTCTTTGAAAAGATGCATAGTAAGTGAATAGATTTTCATTAAGGCTTGTTATTCTTGTGTAATTGTGTTGTTCACATTGTCTTTGAAGCATGCACTTCAACACTGCATTGACTTCTCACGCACAAAAAACAAAGTATACTTACAATCAGACACAGCTTTTCAAACTGAGACATGGAATACCATCCCACTGCAACTTTTACCCCTTTACAGAAACAAACACCATTACAAAGGAATATCAGATTAATCCAGTTTACACGTTGAAGAACACATGGTAAACTGTGCTTTTATAGAGCTGCAATCAAAATTATTAGAGCTGCAAGAAAGTCTGGTGATGTGAATAATATTTGATGAAAATATATCAACTAAGGTCTTAGTATACAAAGAATACAGATCTGAGTAATTCTGAGAACATAGTTGAGTTTACTAAAACAATTCAAATTCTGTCCACAAACATCCAATGTAAAATAATTCAGTCCCCAATGTCAGTATTTTGTGTATGCGCTCACAAGTTTCTGACGCCTCTCTGTTGGAATCTTAGCCCATTCTGCATGTGCAAATGCTTTCCACTCGCTGATATCCTTTGGTTTCTGTGTTGTCACTGCATTCTTTAAATCCCACTAAATACTTTCAATGGGATTTAAACCCTGAAGACTGAGAAAGGAAATTACAGGACCAACCCCTGAAGAAGCTGTTTTAATCAATCCAGTTAACACCAAGTTTCATTTTTTGCACTGAAGGCATCACATTCTTTTCCAGAATTGTTTGGTATTTCAATCAATCCATGATGCCAGTCACACAGCCAAAACTTACAGTCCTAGCAATCTTCTCTGTTGTTTTAATAACCTGGTGGAGGTACAGGTGATCTGAGGTGTTGCAGAACCCAGACCAGGCCATAATGTGGTTTGTGAGGACACTCTCAATGGTGCCTCAAAAGAAGATGGACAGGATGGGTGGTCTCAGTCTCTCCTGGTTCAAGAGCTACAGTGTTTTTGCTGGGAAGATGCATGCTGGTACCAGAAGGAATCCTCAGTGAGGTGCTCATGCGGAAATGTAAAGTTTCAGCACCGCTGACAGCCAAACCACTGATGCATAGGAGGTTATGCGCTGCCTGGGTTCTTCTGAAGCTCTCGTCATTTCTTTGTTTTGTCAACACTGAGCAGCAGACTGTTGGTCTTACACCACTCCACCAGCTCTCTCACCTCCGGCAGACCTGTTTCCATCACTTTTGAAGCCAATTATAATGGTGTCATCTGCATACTTTATGATGTGATTCAGTCAGATGTCAGGAGTGTGAACAGTAGGGGGCTGACGTGGTACTCTTGGGGAGTTCTTTTGCTCAGACTGATTTGAGCAGAGATTACGTCCCCTATCTTGACAGTCTGTGATCCAACCACTAAATAATATTTTCAGTTCGAGCTGGAACAACTTTTAAGTTGTTTATAACTGTACTGAATGTTGAGCTGAACTCGAGTGTTGTCCAGTTGTCCAGATGTGTCAGCGTGGTGCGTAAGGCTGCAGACTGGTTGGAGTGGTATGCAAATTGGTATGGATCGAAGAAGGTAGGGAGGTTTACTTTAATATGTCCCATGACCAGCCACATAAATAAACACTTCATTACGACAGAGGTGAGGCAACCTTTTAACGTGCTTCTTGAGTAAGAATAGAGTGTGGCGAGATGTCCGACCATGAAAGCCTTACTTGTTTAATATTCTTAGAGTTTTCACTGATACATTTGTTCTAGACTTTATCAGGTCATCTTTCAGGTCTTTAGCATTAACAGAGTAATCTTCCGGTTTCCTTCTTAAAAGTTTTATTCCACTATGTGCGATTTTGCACTTTCCTTTCCACTAAGGGAGGTTTGCTGTTGTACAAAGAGTTACATGTAAAAAAAAGAGTGGGCCAAGATTTCTGCAGAATGATGTGAGAGACTGATAAACTCCTACAGGAAATGTTTACTTCAAGTTATAGTTGCTAAAGGTGGTGCTTCACATTACTGAATTATGAGGCGTACCCGGTTTTTCCTACAATTTAAAATTTTGTGTGATTATTCATATTTAGAAACTATGTATAGTACTGGATTATATACTATTATATAAATAATATTAAACTATTTGCAGTACTGTGCAAAAGTCTTATTTAGGCAGTCCAAGGAAATGTTTAAAGCTATTTATCTGTGTAGTACGGGTATAGGCCTATGTGCTCAAAACAATAAATACAATGTTACAATTTAATTAAGAATAACACAACAAAAGGAACAAGAATTTCCCCTGTTCTCCAAAAACGCACTGGTACCTCTGTGACTTTAGGAGAGGTTTTGAAATGAAAAACTATATATATATATACGTCTTCCCTAGTGGAACTCCCACAATGGCTGTGCATAGATCCGGCTCTGGGTGCGGCCTATTGTCTTTTTCCCCATGACTGTATGATGCGGCCAGTTACGCGTTTGGGAACTTTAAGCGTCTTGTAAATCTCTGTCGCCATACCCTTTATTGGTGTAATGCCGTCTTTTCTTCACGTCCTCATGACATTGAGTTTCATGACAGCTCAGCTTAAACACATGGTTGGGTGGGATTTATATATTCATTAGAGTTGTAGTAGATTACGTGTCAGTATGGCGTTGCCCAACACTTAATTGTTTAAACAGAGTTTCATTGCCGTGCAAACTATTATGTGATTAACAACAGCAGTCCTGAATGGGAGTTGAATAAGTATCATATAGCTGTATTAGAAATATATCTTGTTACTCAGCAATACTAAGTTATATATTTTCATTACTGATTAGAATGTGATAGCTGATACACATTAACTTTTTAAACAATCTATGTCTTCAGAAAAGCTTAGACTTGTAAATCATTCTTCGGATGGTTTGCAAATTTTGATAGCAACTGTACGCACGTACGCACATTTTCTGATCTCCTAGAAAAAATGTCATGTTATTTATTTTTCTTCTTACTTTATCTGCCCCATCTCTGGATAACACTGCCACGGAAGACGTATCACCAGCTATCATCTGAAAGAGAAAATATAGTGTATGGTTTTGAACACAAATTAACCCCTTTGTTGTCGCGGAATATGACTAATTTTATAAAGTTTAACAAATAAAATAGCGTCAGGAAAAAAGGAATGTGTATCCACATATGTTTTTTTTTTGGAGGACTAAACCTTGAATGATACATCTTTTTTTTTTAATAAAATATTCAGTGCACGAATTGAGATGTACGCCTTTAAACACCCCTATATCTAGATTGTTCCCGTTTCTGGCTCCTCCTCTTTGGTATTCTTCCGGAGATCTGCCATTTTCGGGACTCACAATCAGGATCCGTAGGTATCCCAGACCCGTGTTTCTGGAGCTTTCCCAGGAGAGCTAAAAATAAAAAAAGGCATCACTCTCGGAAGCTGTTCCGTTCATGTGAGAGCACGTTTGCCACCAGGATCGTGTGGTTTTGACTGTAAGCGTGGCCCGATGCTGCTGGCCAGCGAGCCGCTTTGACGTGAACATTATTGTAGAGCCTGAAGTACCGGGATCACGGAGTCACGCCGCCGATACATGAGCGGCATCCGTATAGATGATTATCATCATCATCATCATCATCAAGCCTCCAGTCTACCTTCGGTTACCTTTATATAGGCGGCAACGCGCTTGATTAAACCGATCTAAACTAGTATGATAATGCGGCGCGTTCAATGCGCGTCTGCCTGCCCCGCCGCCGGTTCAGCGCCGGGTGGGGAAGCCTGGGGGATTACACGATTTGTCAGACAAACACTGTCGCGGTTAAACCGCAGCCAGCCGCACTGAAGTCCAGTTCATTGCACAGCAACAGTTAGACAAATGTGCATTTAAAGCGCAGGTTTCTGGGTTCCTCCACGAGGCGAGTGAAAGTAATACACCATTATATCCATTAGTTTTACTAATCTGTAGGCAGCCGAATATGTCCAAATAAGCTTTTGTGTTCATTTCAACTTCTGTGTACGTCAGTTAAGGATGATAATTGAATGGAATGACCTAATATGGGAGTGCATGATTGTATTGTCTTAAAATATATGTTTTGTTGCCTCTTTGTAAATTCCTAAAGAAATATAAAATGAGATTTGCGTTCATGACCGCAATCTGGATAGACAGCTTTTTCCGGCAAAGGCTGACGAATTTCACACACGTGCCGCCTTGTCTGGTCCCACAGGCCCGCTGAACCATGGCCCAGAGCCCGGTTATCCTGCAGTTTTGCTTCTCCACCTTCGGGGATTCCATGCTGCAGAAGATGAACGCGCTTCGTCGCCAGAGCCGGTTCTGCGACGTGACGGTCCGCATCAATGAGCTGGAGGTGCCGGGCCACAAGGTGGTGTTCGCCGCCGGCTCGCCCTTCCTCCGCGACCAGTTCTTTCTGCAGGACTCACGGGAGGTGCAGATCTCCATGCTCCAGAAGGCAGAGGTGGGCCGCCGTCTGCTGTTGTCCTGCTACACCGGCACGCTGGAGTTCCCCGAGCTGGAGCTGGTCAACTACCTGACGGTGGCCAGCTTCCTGCAGATGGGTCACGTCGTGGAGCGGTGCACTGAGGCCCTAAACAAATTCATCAAGCCCCGCGAGGCTCCGGAGGAGCACGCCGTTACACAGGATGGCCGGCGGGGCCTAGCGGCGGCTGAGGCGGAGAAGAAGGAGGAAGAGGAGGAGGAGGAGGTGGATGATGATGACGATGATGATGATGATGATGACGAGGATGTGATAATCCAGCCATGTTCACCGCCCTCGAGGCAGACCCGGGATCGGAGCGAGGGCGAAGAGAGCCCCATCACCATCGTGAAGGTGGAGTCTGTGTGCGACCGTGTGACGGACATGCCCAGCAGCCTACAGGGTCGCTTCCCCGCCTCTGGCTCCGCCCCTCCACTGCACACGCCTGAACCTCAACACTCGCTCATTAACTCCACCGTTGACACGCGGTCGGGCGAGATTGCAGCGCCACCCCTGCAGGGCTACGCCCTGAGCCCCGCTGGCGGTTCGGCAGGGAAGGGCTCCCTGGGAGGGCACCTGCGCAGTGTAGACAAGGGCCTGCAGTGGTACCACCAGTGCCCCAAATGTGCCCGCGTTTTCCGTCAGCTGGAGAACTACGCCAACCACCTGAAGATGCACAAGCTCTTCATGTGCCTGCTCTGTGGCAAAACTTTCACCCAGAAGGGCAACTTGCACCGGCACATGCGTGTCCACGCCGGCATCAAGCCCTTCCAGTGCAAGATCTGTGGCAAGACCTTCACCCAAAAGTGCTCACTGCTGGACCACCTCAACCTGCACAGCGGTGACAAGCCCCACCGCTGCAACTACTGTGACATGGTGTTCGCCCACAAGCCAGTCTTGCGCAAGCACCTCAAGCAGATCCACGGCAAGAACAGCTTCGACAACGCTCACGAGCGCAGCCTCCAGGAAGGTTCCAGCGACTTTGAGTATGGCCGGCTCCAGGACTGTGGCTCTGATAGCAAGCCCCTGCTCATGGAGGACCCCCTGTAGCGTTGAGGTCGCCCACCCTTCACCTGTCTCCGCAGCCTGCTGGTGCTGTTTAACGTTACTGTGTCGATACTGGCTCGGAGACCGACGTGTCCAGGCACTGGAATGCAAAGCAGATGCAAGCAGCTGGCTGGACCATGCCAAAGGCTGTTTATCAACCCAAACACTGTGTCCATCTAAAGAACATAAGAAATTTTCAAACGAGAGGAGGCCATTCTTCCCAATGAGCCTCAACAGTTTTTTTTTTTAAAAAGTTGCTTATTTATCATTTCTTATTTCTTTTATTAAATCGTAGATCTAATTTAAAACTCTGAGAAGGTAATATCACATCATTGCTTGTTTAAAGGTACAAGGTGTAGAAGAAAAACACGTTATAGAAAGAGATGCTGATCTGAGGTCAGAAGTGCTTGTGAATGCCCAGCCTTTTGCCTATGAGATGGTTACCTTCTGCAGTGCATGTGCTGGTCCCTAGGAGCCATCCCAGTCCCGCAGCGTGTCCAGACAGGCACTGGATCATCTGTGACATTGGTGGGTGGAAGCAGATGTTGAGAGAATTCTGATTTCTGATGTGAACCAGATAGAAAACATCCATCCATACATCCGCCCTCTAACCATTTATCTAGTAGGTCAGGGAGTGAAAACATTTATTTTTACAATCAATTCATGGGCTGCTATTGAATCGTCAGGTTTGGAACATTATGACACATGGACGTGTGCCGGGGGACCTGACATTATGTATCCACATGACCCTCACGCTCATTCTGCACGTAGGTGATGTGACCGCCAGGTGACCTTCTGTGTGACGCCCCCTGATGGCTCTTACAGGACTTATGGTACATCATTGGTGTCCTGTTTTTATATAGGCAACATCTGCGCTTCTCCATATTAATTTGTATGCATTTATGGACTGTAGAATCATGTATCTTTTACGGTCTTTCCGTTTTAATGTTAAAGTGACAGAACCTCCAAGGAATGCGATGGTAACACACGGTTAATTTCATCTGATGGGTATAAATGGCGTATGAGACTCAGCGCAATGTTAAGTTGCATTTTGATAAGGTAGTGTGCAGTTAAAATGTATTTTACTGTAATATTATGCTAACTAATAAATGCTGCAATACTGCAGTTGAAAACTGGGACTCAGGAAAAAAAACTACTCAGACACAGTGTCCATGTGTGATTAAGCTACTCACTGCATTCTCAGTTAAGGAGGGTACATGTCATCATTGGTATTTTTGAAATATTTTACTTATTATAATCATTTTAGAAATGGTTTTGTACAATTAGGTGAGGTGTTGACTCTATGTGTGTTAGTGTGTGCCCTGTATCATGGGCTCACTGCGACCCTCTGCTGCAGTGTTTCTCAGCTGAGTCCTAAGGGACACCCAGACAGTGCATATTTTAGCTCCCTCCCAACTCTCAGCCAATAAAAAAGCACTTGAATGCCTGGTACAGGTGTGTGGGGAGCTGGGAGGGAGTAAAAATGTGGATTGTCTGGGGGTGTCTGAGTACTGGGTAGAGAAACATTAATTGTTCTACTGGATAATATGAATGGAAGCATGGATGGATAAGTAATAGCTTAACTGGAAAGGGTCTTCCAGGGTGGGGATTATCTGTCATAATTTCCTAGAATCATCTGCTGCCTGCCTCTCTCTCTCTTTCTTTCTCTCTCTCTCTCGCAGTCTGGAAAATGGGTGGATGGATGATTGGATTTTTATAATTTTTTTTAAATCGCTGATGCATGTAGAAAGGGTTAGGCTATATGCTTGCGCACTTATGATTCAATGGCCGGGTTAGCTCTTTATGGGGCTGGTCAGCCACGCCTGGTTAATATTTCTGTTTGTGAAGTTTGACCGTGGGGGGGCTCTGCTTTTTGGTTTGATGCAACACACCTTGCTTTGTGAGCTGTGTGCGTGACCCTCCATGTCACTATACCAGGTGCCTCTGCTTTTATCTGCCTTGCAGTTTTTATTGGGATCGGGAGTGGACTGACAGAACTATGTTTGTGAGCATGACTGCAAGGTATATTTTAAATGTCCCCTTTTTAATAGATATTTTTTTTGTGACCTCACCTTCTGCTTTTGTACTGAAACGCCACCCTTGGCACTGCCACGCCTATTGTAATTGACGTTAGGTGGCATTCTATGAAAAAAAAAACTAGATATGGGCATGAGGTCATAAGAGTAACAGCTGGTAAATGGAAAATGCTCACTGAAATTCATGTGCCCTTTTTTTCTGGTGTGGGGGGAAAACATTAAGCACCAGGAGACAATGAAGAGTTTATTTTAGAAAATTAACATTTTAACATAGATGAGGACAGAGTTGGACATATTTACCACTGGGTGAAGACTGGGGCCTTTTGAGAATAGCATCTGAAAACCAAATTTTAAACTGAAACCGGAAACGACTCCCATGGACAATGCAAAGCTGTGTCTTTGAGCTTCTCCTTATTTGACTTCCCCTACTGCTCCTTCTGCTGCTCCTCCTGCTGCTCCCTTCATGGTGGGGGCAGCTGCCTGGGGACTCACCAATCAGAGGGCCTGCTAGCACTGATGTTCGGCCTACCGTCACCCCAAAACGTGTATTTTTGTATGTTTCAAGCTAAATGCTTTAAAATTATGAGAAATGATGAAAACTATTGTACACAGGAATAAAATATCCATCATTTGTGACATTTAATCAGTATTTTTCCTTTAGTGGCTTTAAGTAACTCTGGGTTGCTAAGTGGGCGATAAGTCTTTGTGTGTTGATGTGTGTAGAAAAGGGACTTTGGATTTGTCTGAGAAGCGTGTAGCGAGTGGTCTATGAATGAGGACCAGCACTCAGTGGAATGTGTCTTTCTGATCAAATCACATCTGTATGATGCCTGAGACATGAGGCAGAGTGGCTTGGTGTCCAAATCATTTGTGGAACAATTTGTTGGATGATGAGAAACCACCCCTAGTCTTAAGTGTAACAGGATGCCTTGGCACCCTTAAACATCCCTGAGTCCCTCGTCTGACCCACTGTACCCCCTTCTTGCCTGGCAAAGTGTGGCAGGAGGCTGCTCTGCATGCTTTGTGACTGCCGGGGTGGAGATCAGGCCTCTGTTTGGGAGCTACTCTGCAGAACAAGGTACAAACAAACGCGATGACAGATGATGATTGATGAAAGCCGCTACTATTTTTGGAAAAGTCTTAATTATCAATCTTGGAAAAGAAACTAACATGAGTCAATGTTGGTGTAAAAAAAACTAGATTAAATTTTGCAGTAATTGCAACCAGATGGACAAGATCGTAGGTTCTACCAGTCATCAGACACAGGAGGATCATGTGGATGCACCTCCATGTAATATCACTGGAGAAATATTTTGACTAGCTGGGTTAAAGCTAACATTTGATTGTTTGTTTTTTCTTAAACATCTCCTGATGCATCTAAAATGATTGAGAAAATTCAAACTCTCAGACATGGAACTAAGTGAAATCAGTGAGAAGGTACTGGTTTTTAAAAATATATGCATCAATCCATTTTCTGTAACCGCTTGTCCTCTTCTGGGTTGCGGGGGGGTCTGGAGCCTATCCCAGAGGCTATGGGTGCAAGGCAGGGTAAATCCCAGGACATGGTGCTAACCCATCACAGGGAACAGTCACACACCATTCACACCTATGGGCAGTTTGGCGACTCCAATTAGCCTCAGCGCGGTTTTAGACTGTGGGGCGAAACCGCAGTACCCAGAGGAAACCCCATGATGATGCAGGGAGAACATGCCATGGTACAGACTCGACTCCTGGTCTGAGAACTCTGAGACCACCGTACCACCCCAAATTATGTTATGAAATTAAAAATGCTGGTAAAGTATCCATTAATACAGTGTAGGCAGCGTAATTGTTCTTTAACGCTGTGTCCCGTGCATATGTATCAACAGCCTTACGATCTGCTAATAGCAACTAAATTTGCATTAAGCTGCCGGCTTAGGAACCTGTCATCCATTTAATACTGTTATTTAATGGACAATGTTGATATGTAAAAATCAATTTATACGCAATACCTAAGAGTTGTATAATGAAATGTAGGAAATACCAATTTTTGGACTTCAGAATTCAGAGAGTAAAATACGGGAAATGAATGCACTACGCAGTGAAATTCTCACGCAGAACAAATACTGGCTTTCCAGCATATTGTCTCCAGCAGGTGGTGCTGTTACTCAGTCAAGCGTCTTTTACGGCTGATAAAGGGTTGATGTAGACCAGCGGTCACCAACCTTTTTTGAAACTGAGCTACTTCACGGGTACTGAGCCATACAAAGGGCTACCAGTTTGAAACGCCCTCCTAAACTTCATGTATAATAAGCATGTTTTAAATGCTTTTTAAAAAAAATATTGACATTTTCAAATCTATATAGATACAAATGTGATTAAAGAAGAATGGCAACAGGATAACATTAAATTTTTGGCCCTGCTCATTGGTGAGTTGTGCTATTTTTAGAACAGGTCCACGGGTAACTCATGTGGTCCTTGGGGGCATCCTGGTGCCCGCAGGCACCATGTTGGTGACCCCTGATGTAGACAGTCCCACGACGTGTATTAGGTAAAAGAGGTAATTCACTATACATGAAGCCACATGAACTGACTGTTACCCAAGGGAGGAATGAGGTCAGCTCCCACTTTACCATCACCAGTATAGATGCTTTAAGTCAGATATGCGAAAAGGATAGTTGATTACCACTAAATTCAGATTTGTACCTGTGCAGACCAGTGTTTCCCCGTGCAAACTGTCACATCATGGGATCGGCGTGGCATGGTGTTGCAGTGGCTAGCCCTGTTGCCTCACACCTCTGGGACTAGGGTTCAAGTCTCCACCTGGGTTCCGTGTGTGTGTGGAGTTTGCATGTTCACATCATGGCATTTTCTCTGGTTTTCCCCCACAGTCCAAAAACATGCTAAGATTGCAGTTTTCAAATTGTGTGTTGGTGTGCATGGTGCGATTGGTTGTCGCCCGGTCCTGGGTCACTGAAGGCGGTGAGTTTCGTTAGTGTTACGACAGTAATGATCTCTGCCTCAGATAATTGCTGTGATTGTTCATATTCATATCAATTTTAACGGAAGGTTCCCAGTAGTTTTAACAGCCATCGATTAAATTAATGTTTATTGAATTTGCCTTCGAGAAGATGATTAAATAAGATTTAGTTTTGTTTTCTAGATGCCTGACACCCCATTGAGTCATTCCCCATCCTTAATCTGGTGAATATTTTATTTTCTTTTGTTTGTTTTTCCTCTGATATCCCATCTGGGTGTTCCCATGCCTCGTACCCTGTGGAACCTGGGATAGGCTGCTGGGCCACCCATTGTAACCCTGCAATGTATCAGCTTGTTAGATGAAGAAGTAAGGGAATTTTCACTGGGGCAGCCAAATCACATGGTTATGTTTTCCACTCCCATCCCCCCTTCCCCACTGCTAAAACCATGATAATTCGTGATTATTTTTTATTTACGTGCAAGCTATCAAGAACGGATACGGTTACGATCTTCTGGACACTGAGACTCTGCTGCCACCTTGTGAGTGAAGAGCACACTGCGCAGACCTGGTACTAGAAGCTAGATATTTTCAAGAATTTTACAATATTGTTGATTGCAACGCAGGTCCTTAAGAATCATCACCACGCAGTGATACCAGACGCCCATTGTTTGGCATTGTTGCAAATCTACTATTACATTGATTTTTTTGTTGTTTACACCCTGGCTTTTATGAAAAGGAACTATTGCATCTTACAATATCTCAATATTTTGATTATAAAAATGTTTCATTTTTCTAGCCCAAGCTAGGATCTGAGTCAACGGCCTTCTTTCTACAAATCTCTGGCCATCACAGTGGATCCTCAGCTCATCGTAGCTTTTGCATCTGAGATTGTTACCATAGTGACCTGTCCTCACAATGCCAAGGCTGGAGATTCAGCCATCGCCCAAAAGCTGCACAGAATGCATTCAGGCCACTGCCAAATCCCCCATCCTTTTATAAAGGCTCCACTGTGGAAAGCCTTCATTATTTATTAATGGTTTAATTGAGCTCAGATTGAGTTAATTCACCCAAAGGAGCGATAGCAGCACCATGCACTAAGGCAGCAGGAACATCCTTCCTTTTCATATTCACTGGGTGGGTTTGCTGGAGGCAAAGCAAGGAACTTATTAACCCTCCAGAAATTAAAGAATGAGCTTGTATAGCTACTTTAAATCTAGTTCTAAAGTTAGTATATGTGCAGTTATGTTCTTTACCTTATTCTTTTTCCACTTTAAATATGTTACTTTATCTTCTTTAATGTCTTTCGTAGTAATAAATTCTGGGCCCCCTAACAAAAAGTCGCAGAGGGGGTTTAAGGCCGTACATTTTGCTGACAAGACCCCCTGAATCTGACAGCGAATCCATATCCCTCCAGTGCCCCTGCTTTTATGTGAAGCACTTTCAATTCTATTGTGTATGAACGTGTGACCCTTGCTTTGCCTGGTGTGTGTGTGTGTGTGTGTGTGTGTGTAGCGTGTGCGGATCTGTGTATGTCTGTGTATATGTGTGTGAGGATCTCTAGGTCTGTATGTATCTGTATGTGTGTGTACGTATGTGTGGATATGGGTGTCTGTGTGTGTAGTGTGTGCGGATTTGTGTGTGTCTGTGTATGTATGTGTGAGGATCTGTGTGTGGTGTCTTGACAGGTTTATAACATCCACCTCAGCCCCTCATATATCACTAGATGCAAACATTGGAGTGTGTCTATATGTGTGTATGCGTGTGTGGATCTGTGTCTGCCTGTGTGTGTGTGTGTGTGTGTGCAGATCTGTGTCTGCCTGTGTGTGTATGTGTGTGTGTGTGGATCTGTGTCTGTCTGTGTGTGTATGTGTG
Organism: Mormyrops attenuatus; assembly: GCA_026777985.1. Taxonomy (NCBI): domain Eukaryota; kingdom Metazoa; phylum Chordata; class Actinopteri; order Osteoglossiformes; family Mormyridae; genus Mormyrops; species Mormyrops attenuatus. Next base: position 32,326,792 of record JAODKC010000044.1, on the reverse strand, counting down.
TATGCGTGTGCGGACCTGTGTCTGCCTGTGTGTGTGTGTATGTGTGTGCAT
>JAODKC010000044.1:32288935-32317610 GCA_026777985.1 Mormyrops attenuatus | reverse complement strand
CGCCCCCAGTGGAAGTTCAGAGGGTAAATGGGGGTTAAAATGCCGTGCTTGAGATCAGAAGGTCACTAGTTCAAATTCCATGGTCTATAGAGTGATTTCCCCCTTGGACCTTCAAGCAAAGCCCTTAACCCCCAAACGGCTGACCCTGCATTCAATTGTACGTTGCTTTAGATCAATGGTTCTCAACCTTGTTCCTGGCGCCCCCCCGCTAGAATGTTTTCATTCCAACCCACAATGAATGCCACATTCATTATCAGCCTATTAAGGACCATATAAGCCTGATTAAGGTGGGGTTGGAATGAAAACATTGAGAAGCACTGCTTTAGATAAAAGCATCTGATACATAGTAATTGTTATTCATTCAGAGATGCAGAATAATAAGATGCTGCCTGTATCCTATCTATGGCTAGCAAATGTGCAAATGCAATGTTTTGTGAAACTGCTTTTAATGTCTCTGCTGTTATTCCCTCAGTGGCTGAGGGCCGTCTATTATTCTGGCAGGTAATTCATTTGCAAGTCTATAAATGCACCATTTCTTTTCAAGTACATAAAATGCACCAGCGGACGGGATGAATTATCCTCTCACCCAAAAAGGGGGGGGGGGTTTACACAAAGAAGCCGTAGAGTGTGAGGTTTGAAGGGGGAGGTCACCATTCAGAAATTTGCCGGGGGGGGAGGGGAATCAAGAAATTTCTGCGAATGTGTTTGCAAACTGTTTTTCTATGAAACCATTTGTCACGCTTTGTTTTGCGATCCCTCACAGTTTCAAATATTGAAGAGCACCCCCTCTAGCCCAGCATTGTCCTAGACTCAAAGCTCTCCAGGTGTGACGTCATTTTAGTGGAGATTCATGAAAAAACTGATCCATGCTCCTCTGCTAGCTGTGTCACATGGGAGGGAATCTCCGGCGCTATGCCGCAGCGGGAGCCGAGATAAGGCGGCCGGGGATATTTCTGGTATTTTTAGACGTCTGGCTTCATGCAATCCGGCTTATCAGGAGCCTGACACCTTCATATCGGAATCCACAGCTCTGCCTTATTCAAGGGAGCCAGTTGAGCAGAGACCGGAATGGGAAAGATGACCCTGTGCAGATGAAAGAGACGGAAGTCCATCTGTACCACTGCAGAAGGGACTGAGTATTGGTGCCCTGGTGGCCAGGAGTTACACATTTTCCAGGCATTAAAGAGGTAAAAATATTTCCCTGTAGAATATCTTTTCCCCTCCATTGAGCATCGCTGTCAGAGGCTTCTGCAGGAATTTCTGTTAAAGCTGAAAGGCTTTGACCGTAAATGTGGAATGCCCTGCCCACGCGGACGTGCCATAATGCATCCCCTGAGGCTTAATGGAGAGTCACTATCGGCGTGGCGGGATGGTCAGCACTCTGCCATGGGTGACTGGCATAGCGTCACGTTGCGGGAACCTTCTCTTTGAAAGGGGCTCTGCGTGCGACATTGTGGTCATCGTCAAGGGAATGACATAGCTCTACCTGTGGTCAACTGCCTGCCATTACCTTTGTGTAGCTGCGCTATTATTTAGGATAATATGGTTTGTTCACTGCACGAGGACTCCAGAAAGACTTTATTGGCCTGACATTCAGAAAACTAAACATGACTGCTAAAAATCAGTCATGTGATTGTTAAAGGTAATTAGTGCTTCTTTCATAGTTATCACCCTGCTGTTCCCCCTGTAGCTGTGGCTATGAGATTTCTGTACTTCAGCTAGAGAAGTGGCAACCCCAAGCAGCATCTGTTGTCTTATGCCTCAAAAGCCAGACACTGTTCTTCTTTTTTCTTTTTTGGGGGGGCTGGGGGTGGGGAGGAGGATGGGGAATGTTTGAAAGGAAGCACTGCAGGCGGCTCTTTGTGCTGAGACCGAAACAGCAGGGATCCAGCTCCCTTGCGCACTCAGCGCTGAGCCGCTCACACCATCCCTACCGCCACAAAGTGCAGTGATCCTGTGAGCTTCAGTCTTCATTCCCACCAATTACTCTGTCAGTGTTTCTGTTCCCACCTGAATTCAATTTAACGTCATTTAACCGACATGGAGTACACTGTCAGAAAATAAAGGGTACCAATTTGTAGCTTTGCTTGTCACTGGGGCTGTACCTTCAAGGGTCTGTTAATTGTACCCTAGCTGTAGGTAATTGTACCTTTTAAGGTACATAAATGGACTATGATAAATATTTTTTGTACCATTGGGGGTAAATTAATGTTGTGTTGTACCTTGTGTATGTTCCTCAGAGTCCATTTCTGTACCTTAAATTAGACTAAAAGGTACAATTACCTACAACTAGGGTACAACTGGCAGACCCTTGAGGGTACAGCCCCAGTGACAAGCAAAGGTACAAATTGGTATTGTTCTTTCTGACAGTGTAGGACCAGCTGATCGACTTTAGTAGTGGGACTAACTAATGGACCATTGTACTTTCGGTGAGGTTATGAGGGAGTGGGCCATCCGTGGTGCTTTTGGTATATTCTTTCTGTCTGGAGCAACAAAGACTTACTCCTATAAGTTTCAAGGGTACAGTTAGCACAGTATGAATACTGTTCAGGGATAGAGGTAATGGGGGTATAGGATAAGAGATTCCCTGCTGCCGCGGAGATGGAGGGTAGCTGCCGTGTTTATCTAGGGATTTGCAGGTTTCTATGGTAACAGGGGGCCAGCACCTTCACTTGCAGGTCAGCCCATGCAGGGCTCATACCTCCAGCAGATGTGCCGCCGTCGACCCCTGACCAGAAATAAACACAGTCTGAGGGGAGGTGTGGCCCAGACCGGGAAACCCCCCATACACACACACACGGACCGGTGTCTAAGAAAAACAAACCACTCCCACAATGCTTTGCTTGTCCATCCATGCCAGGCCCAAATCATAACGAAATAGGGTTAGCATAAGCAGATGCATTTTAATTATATTGTGATCAGAAAGTTAATTCTTGTGAAAAGATCTCAGACCTCCATGTTAAATGATAATGGCACAACAGAGTGGTGGCAGTTTTAGACCATTTAAATTTGGGGGGGGGGGCAGACTGGGGCCAGTTGTTCTGTTAAGGAGGGCAGATACATTTGACCTTAATGTCCTCCAAGTATTATTTACACTAGATTGACTGCAGTAAGAAAAACACAATTTTGAAAACCGTTATTTATGCAGTGCTTTGCAGTGACATTCTACAGTTTTTATAAATGTGTAACTCACTCTGATTTCTCGTTTAGACTGTCTTGCTTCTTCAAGCTTGAATATTTTCATTCTGTCGTTAACCTTACTTTTCACCAGCTGAAGTGACTCGAGCACCCGGCGCATCCATGTTAAGAGTCTGTAAAGAAAATGTGCTTACGTTTGTCTTTTGTCTGTTCCCACTGCACAAAATTTTAGCCCACATATATAAATGTGAATAATAATAATAATAATAATAATAATAATAATAATAATACATTTATTTTAAACCCAGCAAGCATATGTATTTCGGGAGGGGGGGGGCATGCATGTTGTCACAGGGGCATTGGCCCCCCCAAGAACCTCCCATGGTGACAGACCCATTGATGGTGCTGCAGCACTGGAATGCTCTTCAGTATAGTAGCCAGGATGTTGACAAGACCGGTCCAGATGGGCTCAGGCCCGACCAAGAGCCCCATGGGAGGTATGGAACCAAAGGGTGTCTGGGATGCTGGAGACAGGAGCAACCTGGAACCCCCCCATTCCCATTGTCTCCATGACAGACAAACAGTCAGATTCAATAAAGACCCAGCTGGGTGCCTGTAGTGTGATCCTCCGCCTCAGCAATGACTGGGAGATGTCAGGAAGCACCCAATGGGTGCTGGTGGGGGGCTCTGTGCAGCCCTCTGTGTGTGTTAGAGTGAATACCTGCCTGATTGCATCCTCCAGCATTACAGTAGACATGTACTAATGCTCAATTGCTTTTCTCTCACCATGATGTGAAGGACCATTGAGTCCACCTATATTACAGGACCTGAAAAAGCCGTGACCCGTGGCAGGTGGGGCACGGAGGCCGGCATCTCCCGCCTTGGCGCAGAAGTCCTGTGCTGGTGGGCGAGCTCGGCATTCATGAGGACGGCTCACGAATACTGATGAGGAGCAGGTGCAGGAGGAAAAACGGGGATATACATGCCTGAGCCCACAGATGGACACATAATACCCACAAACACATGTACACACATACACCAGTGGAGAAACTAGAGTCTACAAGGTACGTTTCACTTACACAGATACCCTGTACCTAATAAAGAATTTTAAATCAGTTCTTATATTCCCCTTCAGCCTGGGCTGGTAGGGTTTATGGGGGGCGGGGAATGTGGTCTTTACTCTAGTCACTCATTGGCTGGAAAGGAGGAGGGGAGGAGCTTCCACCATTGGTGCTGCAGCAGGCAAACAGAGAGCAAAAGAGAGAGAGGGCAAGCAGGAGACACGCTACATCAGGGACACAGTGTTGTGAGAGACATTTGAGCTGAGCTGCTGGCTGCATCAATACCACAGAGCCTGTGGGATCGCGGCGGCTTTTTACCCCCGATAGACCGTGGCCTCTGCTTCGAAACGCCAACTTCTTCATATGGCCATTTACTCTGGCAGTGCCGGGACGCTGTTGTTGTGGAGAACAGGGTGTGTACTTGCGTTTTCCCTGCTTAAGTTTGTGCTATGGGATCTCTGGCTCCGGCTCATTCCTCCGGATTGGAGTGTAGGTGCGACGTCGTCGGGAAGTTCTTCTTAAAGGGGGCCCCCTTGCCGACCCTCCAGAACTGACTACTGAAAAAAAGGTTGGGAGAACTGGAGGCAAACATCTGTCCTCCTCTTTCCTCCACCTTTTTCACCGGCTCGGGGCAGGAAGGCATCTTTCACTTCTCCTTAAGGAGTTCTTTTCCCAAGCGTCCAGCATGGAAGGCTGCCCACAGCACTGCTGCACTGGCCTCTTATAGAACAGAGGCTGGGGCATCAAGAGAGGGGCAGCTGGGGCAATAAATAGAAGAGCTTTTTGGAGGACAGGGGAAGCAGACGGAGAGGGACGGGCAGTGTGGTTTTGCAGCCATGCAGAACTGACAACGTGTCCAAAAATGAACTCCTCCGGTGCTGTTAACCAGAGCGAGCCCTGTTTCTGCCTCCTGGGCGTGGGACACCTCCCGAATCTCAACACCTGTGTGCTGGAGTTGGCCGTCATTCTCTTCCTCACCGTGCTTATCATCGCTGGCAACCTGGTGGTCATCTTCGTCTTCCACTGCGCGCCCCTCCTCAACCACCACACCACCAGCTGCTTCATCCAGACCATGGCCTACGCGGACCTGCTGGTGGGCGTGAGCTGTGTGGTGCCCTCGCTGTCGCTGCTGCACTACCTGGGCAGCCAGAATGAGGAGATCACCTGCAAGATTTTCGGCTACCTGGTTTCAGTGCTGAAGAGCGTTTCCATGGCGTCGTTGGCCTGCATCAGCGTGGACCGCTACGTCGCCATCACCCGACCGCTGTCCTACACCACGCTGGTGACGCCGTGCCGGCTGCGCGGCTGCATCGCTGTTGTCTGGATTTACTCCGGCCTCGTCTTCCTGCCCTCCTTCTTTGGCTGGGGCAAGCCGGGTTACCATGGCGACATCTTCAGGTGGTGCGCCGAGTCATGGCAAACCAACGCGCACTACACTTCCTCCATAGTGGCGCTGCTGTACGCGCCAGCCTCTGTCACCGTCTGCTTCACCTATGGCAATATCTTCCGGATCTGCCAGCAGCACACACGCGACATGGCGGAGAGGCGCCTGCGCTTTGGTCCGCAGGACTGCGGCGCCGGTGACGGCCAGGCATGCCCAGACCGGCGCTACGCTATGGTGCTCTTCCGCATCACCAGCGTCTTCTACATCCTGTGGCTGCCCTACATCCTGTACTTCCTGTTGGAGAGCTCTGGGATCTACCGCAACCCGGTGGTCTCCTTCCTCACCACCTGGCTGGCCATCAGCAATAGCTTCTGCAACTGCCTCATCTACAGCCTCTCCAACAGTGTCTTCCGCCGGGGCCTGTGCCGACTGTCGGCGGTGCTATGTGCCCCGTGTGCGCGGCATGTGGAGAGCAAGAAGCCCCCAGGCTCCTGCTCCATACGTGCTACCTGCCACGCTTAGGACTGGCCGGCAACCACCCCCACTGGAGACATGCTCAGCCCCTCACGTTTCCTGTGTGTGATTTACAGAGGGTGTCCTGTGAGCTGAGGTAGATTGCTGCGTGAGTTTCGGCAGCCGGCCGGCTCTTTGCTCAAAGCTCTGTGCGAGATTAGGTCAGATGACTAAAACGAGAAGAATAAGGAAACAGTTTGTGCCTCTCATGTTGAGAGCATCCTCTGAGAAGCGCCGGAAAAAAAACAACGTCATGTCCCAGACGAAGATTCGATTTACAGCCTACTGATGCAAATGTGATTTGTGACTTTTTTTTTTTAAGCATAATTGTATATCAGTGTTTCTTCTATGTTTTTGTTGTGATACTTTCAGGGTGCTGCTTTATGAAGTAAAAGCACAAAAAAGCTATCGTGCTATAATTTGTATCTTGCAAGCATCTTTCCATGACGGCAGATACACTCGGTCACACGAGACGTGCGAGACACAACATCCCATCTTCCAGGGCCGATGTTGTGATAGCTGAGCTCCACGCTTGGTGAGGGAGAGTGCAGGGCTGTGAGCGTGAACTCCGAGGAGTGGCTGGGTTAACGATGTTCACTCATTTTCCTGTCATTCCCTTTTTATGAGCCAGCATCTTCCGGGTGGGCTAGTTGTTGTATTGCTGTGTTTCAGAATAAAAGGCCGTTAATCTCTGTCAGTTTTAAGCGGCAGAGCTGAACTCATTTCGGGTGATACTGTGCATGAAGAATTAGCAGTACCAGACAATCAGGCCAAGACGTTTGTTCATTTCTGAGATGTTTATTGTATTAAAGTTATTAAAAACCCCAGACCTTGAAGAGGCTGAACACTTAATGAAATGAAAACAAAACTATAATAATCTTGTATTTGGGCAATAAACCGCTTTTAATATCAATGCTTTACTTACTTGTATGCCTGTTTAAGACAGGCTCTCTTCTTTTTACTAAATGTTTCCTCTTTTAAAATTATAACTAGATTTAGATTTTATTGCCGCTTTTTGAGGTAATTTGCTTATATTAAGCAACCTCTCCTTAATTTAAAAATATTTGGTCTTTTTTAAATAGTTTTTTTAAGGTACATACACTGGCTCACTCTGGCTGCTACACACTGAAATAGGTCAAGGGTAACATGAGAACCACGTGATCGTACATTTTTTTTTTAACAATTTGTTGTTTACATTAAGGTGTTGAACTGTATATAATCCATCCATCTTCTAAGCACTTTTTCAGAGTCAGGCTTTCAGATAATATTGCACATAATTAAAAAAACACACATATGCTCACACACAAGCAGACATACACAGAGATACTCGAACACACACAGGACCCCTGATGTGTTGAGCATGGCCTGTGAGTGAGGGGTAGGGACTTTGTGAAAGTCACAGACTTCTAGGCTAAAGAAGCCATCAACATGCAAAGACGTGTGTGTTGTGGGAGTGTGTGTTGGGGCTTAGAAGATCTGCCGGCTGGCTGTACATCAGGAACTCAAATACATACATCAGATTGCTCGTTTCCGGGCTGGTTCGCATTTCGACATTAAGCAGGTATTTGCCACCTTTCTCAGGAGCCAGATTTTATTTTTTAAAGACAGATCACGCGTAGTTTTTTTGTGTTCTTCTACCAGGCCAAAAATAATTTATTTTGAGTAATACTTGGCTTCCGAAAACTGAAACTGTATTCATGATGAAATATGATGTGTCAGTGTAGGCCTCACTCACATGGGCTGTGTTATGTTGTTTGCTGATGAGGAACCTCAAACACGCTCCCATTCTGAAGGTTCTGCCGCTGTTTACCAACACACATCTCAGAGGAAGAGGACCAAACTGAAAAAAAGACTTAAAAAAAGACTTTAGGCGAAAATAAACCTGTTACTTGCATAATGTATATATTTTTCTGTCATTTTTCAAATGTAGATTAACGTGTTTATATCTGCGCTTTGAATTGTGAGCCGGATTGCAAGGGACTGATTAGCTTTGTTGGGCCTGAATTGTTTCTGATAAATATATTAGACTATGCTGTTGACTTTGACGTCTCCCAAAGACAATGGAGAAATACTGTGAAATACTGAGGACCCACTTTTGCCCCCAGAACCTTTTGATGAGTTGTATGTTGAGTGAAGCTTTTCTATATGTCACTGCTGCGCTGAGCTGTTGTTTTCGTACTTGCGTCCTTCGTCTTAGCTATAACGAGTCTGGCTGTGGGTCTTGGGCACGCCATTCAAGGCGGTGGGTCTTCACTGAATTTCTCATCAGCCCAGGTCTGATGGAGTGGGAAGCAAGCATGGGAGGATTCTGGAAGAATGTCCCAGGATGGGCCATCAAAAGGAGTTCTTTTGTCGGAGGAAGGGTATGACTAACGTGGACAACCATCTGCTTTACATGATAGGTATGAAAATTGGCAGCCCTCCAGATTTCGGTGATAGGTGACCCTAGTGCAAATTTCAGCATAGTAGGAGCAAAATGCTTGAGTACTGCAAAATATTTATTTTTGGACCACACATGAATGGGAACAGTTCCGGAGAGCATGTGTCCGCAGACCCCCTTCTTGCTATGGACACTATGGAATGCCTTTCAGGCTGATTTTCATTTTTAGCAATTACTTGAAATAAGGAGTGTTTGCTACACACACCAGATTTTCAACAGACTCTATCAGTTACCGAGAATGCGCTACACGCAAGGGCATAACTTTGGGTTGAGTATTGGGGGGGGTTCTGAGGTCTCCACCCATTTAAGGGGGTCCAGGGGGTTGTATTGGCTGGTTTTGATTATCCCCCATAATTTATTCCCATGATTGCACATATTTAAATACTAAGGACTGAGAACTAAGTGGAGGATTAAGCAAAGCCCTGGTAAATACTGTGTGAATTTGTTACCACGACATCTCAATATTACAAATAGTAAATAAACCAGGGCATTGTAACAACTTAAAGCACACTGGCATCAATTATATGTTGCTTTGAGGAGCATTGGAAGAGCATAGTGAAGTTCCCCGTCATCCTTACAACTTTTTGAGAATCCTAAATTCAGCCTGGGTAAGATCCCCAGAAGTTAGACAACAACTCAATTGCTGTATAGACTCTGCTCTCATTTTCAAAGGGTATTGAATGTTTCAAAAGACAAAAAACTTTGTGTGACACTGAAACTGCAAGCTTTCATTGTAAGATCTTCGTGTGTTCGACAGAATTGCACAGATTCGGTCAATTGAAATTGCGCTCACTGGACACTGAATCAAATACTCTTGTCTACAGTAAACATCATCATTTCAGCAAAACCCCATGTGCTGCCATTATCACTCAAAATCTTGAATGAATACAGTGTATAAACAGATAAATAGAGACTGTAAGTGCCTGGTTATCCTGATGTGGATAAACACTTTGTAGGTCCATTTTGATGGCGCCGTATCGGGTTCTGCAATGACTGAGAGCTGGTGCTTTGTAGCTCCTGGGGCCACTTGCTCCGGGACATAATATCCTTTCTTACACATGGAATGAAGGGGTATAATTGTGAGCTATGCAAAGTCACTTTAATATAAATGCTGTACTGTAATGACATAGCGTTTCTTGTGTTTTTCTTATATGCAGTAAACGGCGTCTAGCACTGGGGGCCGGCTGGGTTCCCAGCAGTGCGCTCTGTGACAGGCTGTCCCAGTGAGTACAGTGGGCTTTTTCTCTTCCTGTGGGAAAATTGTGCTGTTGTCAGAATCGGACAGGAGCGGAGAGCCTTTCGAGACCCAGGGGACCCCGGCCTTGCCGCTGACCCGCGACGCAGTGCCATATTAGGACCCGAACCTGACAGGAGTTGGTTCTTGGGAGCCTGTGTGTTTGTACTGGAACTCCATGTCCCCTGGGTTAGAGGATACCCCCCCCACCCCCTGCACCCAGGACTGCAGTGCACTGGTACCACTGACATTGGAACAAATTAAAAACAGTGTTTCTGTGAAATAGTAACTTACACCTAATAAAATGCACATGATCCAAGCTTTAAAAAAATGGAAACAATTATTGTGCAATGTTTTGCTCTTTTTTGATGTTACTCTCTAGTTGTTGACAGAGGGGAGTTCGAAAACGGAGCAGGAGAATGGTGGCTTGGCGAGGTACGAGCGTGTTCCCCAGATGTTTGTTCAGTGGAATTCGAGTAGCCTGCATTTTATCCCTAATGAGCAAAAATCCCGAGCATGAAGAAGCATTCCCCTGGGAGGCAGTCATTCCTCGCTCCTTCCAGGGCGGCCGCTGACAAGCCAGAGTGCCACTCTGCTCACTCCCTACGTCTCACTGCACTATGGATATCACCCTCTCCTCTATCTCTCTGCTCACTCCCTACCTCTCACTGCACCGTGGATATCACCCTCTCCTCTGTCTCTCTGCTCACTCCCCACCTCTCACTGCACTATGGATATCACCCTCTCCTCTATCTCTCTGCTCACTCCCTACCTCTCACTGCACCATGGATATCACCCTCTTCTCTGTCTCCCTGCTCACTCCCCACCTCTCACTGCACCGTGGATATCATCCTCTCCTCTGTCTCTCTGCTCACTCTCCACCTCTCACTGCACCGTGGATATCACCCTCTCCTCTGTCTCTTTGCTCCTGACCTGGGCTCCCCAAGTCATTGTGCACCACAGGATATAAATCAGTTTCTAGAATCTGATATAGATTTTGTTACAAGCACTGAAGTGGCCACAGGCTGTACCTACAGACCCCGAGCTAAATGGAGAGTGCAAACCGTATTCAGAGCCAGAGACCACTTCCCACTGGACCGGCAGAAGACCCAGACCTATTGATAACATTGCTGTAAACAGCAATAAATAAAGTCAAACTTAATCTTAATACGCCAGAGTTAGCCAAAAGGCTAGTTTCATGTGCAGTCCCTGAGTTGTCCTCTTTGTTACGAGAATAGCGCATACATTTTCAACCCAATAAAATACAAAATCATACTGTACAATAAAAGCAAAGAAAAACTTGAATCTTCTTGATATATTCAATGTAACTGAAAAATAAATGCACATATAATAATAATAAAAACACAAAGCCTATTTTACTTTCAATTTGCTGATTGTTACTATTTTCCTGTAATTCTTTACTTGCCATCTTGTGTGTGTATCCACAATGTGATAAAAACATGTTATTTTGATTTGTGGCCACCATTTTTTCGGTCCCCACAAGGGAAACTCAAAAAATCTGTGATTGCAGTCTTGCATTTTGTTTGGTTACTTATGGTTAAGGTTATGGCTGGGTGGGGCTTAAGGCTCTCATTGTTGGGATTAGGGTTTTTCCCATAGGAATGAATGGACGGTCCCCTCAAAGATATGAATACAAACATGGTGTTTGTTTTTCCTTTCTTAGAGAGGACAAGCAGGAGAAAGCTTACACTGGTGCCCCCCTCCCCAGTCAAGCAGGAGAAAGCTTACACTGGTGCCCCCCTCCCCAGTCAAGCAAGAGGAAGCTTACACAGGTCCCCCCTCTACCAACACAGTGGCATGAATCAGAAGAATGCCAGAACGTCGAGGAGCACATGAGAATGTGACACTGGTAAACAGTTCATCAGTTAAAAAGCACAGTTCTAGCTTATCTTTAGGTCCCTGCAGTGGTAGAATAGCCCTGATCTGAATAGTATCAGTCTTTCCTGATACGACGCCCAGCCTGAAGGTCTCCTTCAGAACATGTTGTTTGGAACTTTGAAACACTTTTAAACTGACAATGTATCATGCAGCTTATCATAAAAAAACCATCCTTCTGCGCTGAAAAAGGCTCCACGCATGACACTTGCTGAGCTGCACAAACACACATCTGCCCAGGGACCGATGCATCACTCAGACAGAGCTTGATCTCAATCCCATTTATTTCTGCTGAGAAAAATTCTGTTAGTATCCTCTATTAGAGTTTTGGACCAATTCCAAGAATAACCCAAAGTGATACGATAATCGAGTGTTTTACTTCCAATAAATCAAATCACTGTAAATAAATTGCCCTGAAAACTTACCGACATAGAATTTGTTTCCGTATTCCACACAAAAGCTACATACAACTATGAATATATTAAACTTGAAATGTCTTTGGGGTGCAATGCGTGCCTTTCTAGCTAAATGTTAAAAAAATATCCACATAAAGGACAGATTAACTTGACATTTCTTAAGTTGGAATTTAGGGAAAGAATTTTGAATTGGAATGTAATCAGCACTGATAAAATGTGCCAAATGTACAATACATAAAAATGACTGAAAAGCTTAACCATTTAAGCTTCCAGCTCTCCTTCCAGGTATCAAGTTTCTAGTGAATCTAGCAAACTGGCAACCATGTGACAAATCAAGCCCCAAGAGAAGTTTCCTGTTTTAGGCAAAGAAGGAGATAAATAGCACATGGTATTCTCACTTAGCCAGGAACCTTTCACCGTGATGTTTATAGGATGAGGATATTCGCTGGTGTGTTCCTGTGTGTCGCTGGGCTAGTGAGGTGTCACACTGGGATGTTTATAGGATAAGGATATTCGCTGGTGTGTTCCTGAGTGTCGCTGGGCTAGTGAGATGTCACCCAGTGAGCCTTCGGACAACACGACTGCCAAATATGGCTCTCATGTCATTTTGAGGCAGAAGCATTGGTGGATAATCTATAGATAGGTGGTGTGTGGCCCTGTTGGATAGCACACTGTACCCATGATCAGAAAGTCACTGGTTCAAATCCTAAGGCTGGCAGAGGGACGCAACCATTGGGTCCCTGAGGAAGAGGCCCTTAACTCATAAGGGCTCCAGGGACACTACTGGACTTTGGACAAAAGCGTTACTCAATGGAAATAAACAAAAGTATAGATAAATCAGTACTGATCAACAGAAAGATGTTTATATGTAAAACCAGATTTCCATAGTGGAACGTTTAAATGTGCAGGAGTACGCTGATATACATCACATTAAATAATGGTGATTCACTTAAGAATATCTCGATTAGAGTAGTGAAAAGACAGAATTTCAGCTGGTGAAACATTCATCAAGAATGACACCAAATAAGAGGGTAATACATTTTCCAGTGGTAAGAGATCTCTAGAGAGAAATCGCCATTGGTTTGGTTTCAAACTCCTTAGGAGCAGGAGAATTAAGGGACATAAATATGGTTTAAGCACATCGGTAATGAAACATCACGCTGAGCTCCTTCGTGCTGCACAGCACTCCTCTCTGATTAGTCTCTTGTTAGGATGGATGGTTCTTTAATCGATAACAAGTAGGCGATGTTTTCATTACTAGCTCATGTGACTTTTGCTGGTTCGGGTCATCAGTTCTTTTGTTTTTTAACCCCAATCAACTACATTTTTCACATTCAGATAAATGTCAAGAATGGTTGCAAATATCCTTAGAAATGCGGCGAATGATGCCAACATCAGGTCCAGTGGCCATTTTTTTCTGGTCATTTGACCAGCCGCTGAAAGATGATCTGATTTTGTGGGGCTCTGCTCTGAGACTTTTCATTTAAAATGTTCTTTTGTCCAAAGCGACGTACAAATGTGGCAAACAGGACATTATCTCTATGGAACATTTGAGTTTGTACCTGCAAGCAATTTGAGTGGAGATAGGGACACATTCATTACTATTCAGAAACTAGGACAATGTGCCCTGGGTTTGCATCAGTGTAACCGAAACCCAACAAGTATATAAGGATTTTCTTAGTTGGTCACTCAGCAGTTTCAGTAATTTTGAAGGTGCAGTAGAATAACACAAATAGCAATTTTACATACTTAGACTGTTTCTGGTACTATCATTCTATATTTTAGCCGTAGTATATTTTTGTTCAAACATTGGTTATTCTTTGTGTCATGACTGATCGTCCAGCCCTTGCGTGTGCCACGCCCACCTCGTTACCCACGTGTGGAATCCTTCAGTTTACCTGCTGTTCCGTGTTTTCTGCCCTCAGTCTGGTGTATTTAGTCCGCGTTCAAGTCTGTTTCCCCAGGTCTGTCATTGATGTTAGGTTGCTGTGTGCTCCCCTGTCTGCCTGTTCTCCCTAATAAACCCTGTTTGGACCCGTATTCACGGCTCTCTCGCCTGCTTGCCTGTTCGCCCGGACACAGTCATAGCACTTCTTATGAAGAGTTTGACACTTGTTCAAATAGTCTCCTGAGATAATAAATCTACTGGTCTCAAAATAACAGTCTCATGACTATTTTAGAGCAAAGGAAAACACCTAAAGCAGGGGTCTTCAACTCCGGTCCTGGAGAGCTACTGTCCAGAAGGTTTTCTATCCTACCTGGCTTCTGATGAGCCATGCCTGTTCCTGGTATTTACCTGAGAAATGGTGTGGCTCATCAGAAGCCAGGTAGGACAGAAAACCTTCTGGACAGTAGCTCTCCAGGACCGGAGTTGGAGATCCCTGACCTAAAGGGATGGTACAGTGATTAGTTCTGTTGGCTCACACCTGTGGGATCAGGGTTCGAGTCTCCGCCTTAGCTCCATGTGTGTGGAGTTTGCATGTTCTCTCCATGTTGTTGTGGGATTTCCTCTGGGTATTCTAGCTCTCCCCACAGCTCAAAAAATGCTGATGTTAATTGGTGTTGGATGGATGAAAGAAACAATAAAAGACAAATTCATTGGCTATAACAGTGGAGTATAAAAAGAAGACCAGTACTAGTAACCTGTGACATTCAACCTTAGTTCACACTTGGAAAAATTCAGCAAAATGAGCTGGAATTGAATTTTCAGTCATAACGGGGCCACTGTATACAGGGAGAACCCAGATGTGATGCAGCTCATTGGGTGACACTGTCCAAGACCGGGACGGCTGGACGGCACAGTCAGAGACAGTCAGTGCCTCTGCAACTTCAGGGAAAGATACTGTCTCTACATGCTCAGAGAGTCCCAGAGGGAAGGCAAAACTGCAGCCAGACTGTTTTTTTCCCCTGTTCTATTTCTCAAAGTTATAATTAGATCACAACTCAAAGATGAGACTTCCAGGGCCTCGGCTCTCATTTCGCAGCTCTTCTGGTGATAATTCATCTTTGAAAATCACAGCTGGTTCATCCAGATCTAGTTTATTGCTTCGAGCTTATGGCATCTTTCTGTTTAATGAAACAGGGAATGATTCCAAACGGAATCGATTCACTGAATGAAATTATGAAAAAGATCTGAAATGAAACAGACGGCGGGCTTTTCTTGCCCACCCCCGTCCCTCTCATACCACTACAATTTGTGTGTGCCTCTTTGAGTTAGCGCAGAATGTCATAATCCCTTAGGCTCGATTAGCTCAATCTCCCGTCCGGAGGGACTGCGAGCGCACTTTGAAGAAGGACCAAACATTGTGGTAATACTGTAGTGTGCAGCCAATCTCATGTGAGTTTGTCATGGACACTGATGTCAAGGCAAGGGTCTGATTAGTTCCCCGTGCTGGATCCAGCACATAGTAAGCTAATTGTGCTACTGCACGAAGGCATAGAGCCAGCCTGGCCTTTACCTTCAATGGTTGCTACATATTTTAGTACTAGAAAAAGTCTTTCTGTTTTTAGCCACAGCAGACACTTGATTTAAAGTACAGATAAAAAACTAAATAAGATATGATGTTAAGCTTGTCGCTCATAATAAGCGAGGCTACTATGTAGTGCATTCACTTTCATATATTCCGATTAGTTACCTAATACTCACAGTATGAAATATGGGGCAACTAAAAACTCCTTAACAGCTGAGTTGGCGCTTCTCCACAGCAATATGAATAAGGGGATTAATGAATCGGCCATGTTTTTCTTAATCTTCCTTCCATAAGTCATGGAAGTCATGAAAATTTGGAACCGCCCTTTTAAATATTTACTTCTTGTTAGTATTTTTGGAGCTGTCATAGGTTGCTTTGTATTCAGACTGCAGAAAGCATTGTTAAAATACTTTGAATCAATCAGGTTCACATTTAGGAAGGATTTCTAGGTGGTTACAGGTCTAGGTTCTGGACGTTAGCTTTCCCCAACTTTCACTGAATGTAAACCTACTTAACTCGCCAGCATCATACCCTGGCTGAACTGAAAGGTTCTGTCTTGTGCACCTCTGCTCTGATCCAAAGGCACTGAAAGATCTGAGTCACCAGCACTGGTGCTCCGATGCCCTCGGCAGATTCCACCCGATTTCTAATCCCGTGGCACAGCATGGAGCATTCGACCAGGCTTCTGGGCCACAGTGCGATTTTTCTGCTCAAGTTTTAATTTCACAGCAGTAATCATGCCAGCATAAGCAATGTGTTTTGCCTGCTGGAAAAAAAAACAGAAACCTAATGATGTTAACTGTGACTCGCTTGTGTCTTGGTAGCTGGTGCAGCTCAGCGCTGAGCCTGGAGGTCAGAGGCATCCATTTATCAGCTAGACAACAGCGGGCAGTTTGGTTGGCTCATGTATTTCCCAGAGCAGAAAAGACAGATTTAATGTAGAATAGTTTTACACTACAGCAGTATGAAGGCAACATGTAAATATATGTGTGTGTGTGTGTGAAAACGAAAGAGAGAACAGCAGGAGATCGGCATTCGTGGTATTTTTGGCTTGAGTGTTTGCATACATTTTTATTCATTTAAAATACTTCATTAAATCCTTGTGGCACATGTGAGATGCTAACATGCTCCTTCCGGCAGGTTAGAAAGTTAATTGGTTTCATCCAGAATTATTTTTAACCCCCCTCCCCCCCGTCTTGCTCATAACTCATTTTCAGGGTCTTTTTGCAGGCAGTAACTCCATGAATACACAATGCCAATGAAATACACAGGAGTCACACGCACGAAAGTCAGACCTATGTATTTTCCATGCTGTCCACTTACATAAATGGACTGAATGGTGACTTGGGTGACATTCTGCTTAAAGTGCTACCAAGGTGCATAAAATTACGTCATCTAACCTTTAAGAACTTTCTTAGCAGGATTAAATGTACTTTGGTACATTAGAAATAATTACAGATAATCATTACAGGACAGGTTATAAATAACACTAGGAAAACGCAAAACTAGAAAGCATTAATGGCCAACGCAGCCCTTGCGTGACCCAGCTTTGGTTGTGTGTCCATTTTCCCGGGGCTTATACCGAAATGGTTTTTACCCCCTCAGTACTTTTGCTACACTCCTACTGTACATTATATCATTTATAACTTGCTTGCTGTAATGAGAGAAAAAAAGTGATAAATGATGAAAATATAAATAAATGAAGCACCATAATTCTGACGGGATGGCAATAAGTTTCGCACTTTTCATCCTAGAAGGGCAAGTCTCTGTTTTACCCTTGAGCAAGTTATTGGAACTGTTCTCTTCCTGCTAATTTATTGCATTAGTGGTGAATGTTTTCTTCTCTGGGACCTCTCCAATGTGAGTTATAGCTAGCACACCCTGGCACAGTCCAAGTGTTGCACACTCCTACCCATACATCCTCACTGCTCTTCTACAGGCATTCTGTAGTTTACCTGAGGGACACTGCCCTGGGTGACTTTCACAAAACTATGAAGAGAAATGCTGACACCATGTGGCTACATGGTGGAATAACCATGTCCATGTCACACTTTCCCCAAGGGGCTTTAGAACAGTGAGGTCAACCACCAGGGGCCAGGGGAACTTGGGGGGGTGGGGAGGGCGGTGGTGGGAGAATATAACTAAATGGCAAAAATAACTAAACAAATGGGATACATTTCCTGTGTGTCATTTCCAGCAGCTCTGCTCTGTTTATTTCATTCCCATTCTTGCTAGGCGCCTTTTCACTCTCACTTTTATTGGACATTTCACTGTGCGACAGATATGCGCAGGCACGGACGGACTAATTGTAAACACGACAGCCTATGGGGTTCAGCTCACAGATATTAAGATCCAAGACAGACAACAGCTTGATTAAGAAGCTCATCATTGTGCTGCGATAACATCTATTTTGTCTTCTCACACTGTCGCGTTAATTTTCTGTATCACTCCTTTGACATTCGCAATGTGTTCTGTGGCCTGGACAGATTCAGCATGACTCTGAGTCATACGTGGCAACCAAGCTGCAGTCGAAATAGTGACAGAAAATACACCTTACAATTTTGTGGAACTTGTGGACCGGTTTGCAGTGCAGCACATCATTACTTTGTTGGGTTTGGATGCATGACAACCCATCAGCATGGGCTAAAACCATGAGACTTGAGACTTGACACCTATGCTGACTTGCCTAATGGGAAGTCACCCATGGCTTTTTCGATCACCTGATGGCCACACAGTCTGAGTAAACAGATTAACAGTAGTAGCATTAGGATGAAACACTAGCCTCTGGTCATGCTGTCTTACAAGAAACCTTCCGTCCCAGCAGGTCATCTATTATTTAACAGCATGGGACAAGTGCACGTTTTAAAGGACTTTTGATCGACGTACTCCCCTTCCCACCAGCAGGGGGCACAGTTGCTCTTTGCCATGTTCTGTCTCAGTGTGGAATATCAACAAAAGCCCAGTTCAGGTCTCGACCCCTTCCTTAGTTGCCCATCTAATGGAGACTGACAGCTCTCCAGGCGGTATGTTTGTCTTAAAGCATCAATTGCAGGCTTTGAGTCTTTTTACTACTGTGATCTTAGAAGTGAATTAGGGAAAACTCTACTGGGGGCTGCTCAGATTTCTGTCAGCACTGTTGTTTTTTTTCCAGAACCTGTATCAATGGGTGAGGAGCAAAACACACATCTGCAGGACATGACCTAAGTTCTTCATGGCTGGATGACGATCATAACCACATCTTTCATAACCACTTATCTACTATGCCAAGCCTCAAGCCGCATACAAAGGGCATCCTATTCACTTTCTAATATAAAAGATTTTTTTTTCAGTAGCTTTGTACCCTTTAGTTAAATATACCCCAGTGCACACATACCACACTAAATATCCATCAAATTTAAATGCTGAAAAAAACTAGCAATGCGTCAAGATTTTCCAAGTAAAATCTGCAAATCTGGTCATCATGGAACCAAATGTCCTTATCTTTTCTCGATCCCTAGAAAACGTGATTTGTTTTAATTACGCCAGCAAATTAGGCATTTGACTTTCCTACAACCTTGAGTGCACCTTCTTCTGGAGAACCGTGGATCCCTCTCTAGAGAATCTGCAAGCAAACCCACCCTTTCATTTGGAAATGAGGACAGAGACATGGTATGAATGTCGTGCAGTTCGCTGCCTCCTAAACATTCACAATGTGACAATGAAAATGAACCAAGCTTGCCAAAGTGACAACAGGCAACACATCACTTAAGGAAAATAGAAAAAAAAATGTGCCCATGTTCATACACAGAACATGATCAATATTTTTTTTAGAGATCATTGTCAATTTTTATACCTGTGGAAATAAGTTACTTGGGCTGCTTTTAATAGCTGAGATTTTTCTTTAGAGGCATTTTTTTTTTTTTTTACACGACAGAGCCCCAAAGTATCAGTAGCTACTAGTCTGATATACATATTTTGAGTGATTTAAAATGTAACGTCAGTGGCATCTGCAGCTAGAGGGCGTTACATCAGCTAAACAAGAGTATTACATCACCCAGTGATGGGCAAAAAGACACTTTGTTTTCGGACACACTACGTTTGATTCAGCGCACCTAAAAGATTCGTTCTGATTCGTTCAACAACTCGTTCAATGGCACTTCCTCTTTGCACAATATAGATCTGAAAGACTAGTGTTCCGATATGTAACAAAAGCCTATTATTAGGCTGAATAGTGTTAAGGAGTAAGCGAAATACTACCAATAAGTCATTTGAGAAAAATAATACTTGTTACTGAATTATAGACCAAGTCTCTCATCAGTGCACCATAGCAAATCATGTTTGTTAAAAACGCAAACCTAACAGCTCATCACAGTCAGCTAATGCATCCAAACGCTAACAAACCTCGGGAAAATTCGTTTTTTTAACTCCAGAAAATGTTGCATCTCTGAAACTTTATTCCAGTATTGTGAGACTTTCAATTCGAGATAAGTCTACACATGCATTTACATATATGGAAGAGTTTTGTTACCTAGTAAATAGTCTGTAGGGTTTGCAAACTGCGCCGACGGTTTTGACGTAGCTAATTTTAGGTTTATGATGGAATAATATGGATTGCCACATGATTTCTGGCGTGAGGGTCACACCAGATGCGTGAGAGTTGGCAACCCTGCGTAATATGGGAAATCACTGCACATGTAGGCTATATATACACACTACACCAGTAGATGGTGTATATCAGTCATGACGAGGTAAGGCTCTCGTTGGGTACAAATCCATTGCTAGCTGGTGAAAACTACAGGTTATATTCAGTGTTAGTAAGACCAAAAATTTGAGCCGTTTGACTGCCCCATATGGTTAACAGATCTGCTCCATATCAGCTATTTCGTTTCTGGTGTTAGCGCTAGCCTTCATCTTTGATCCATGTTCTCCAGAGGAGGCCGTAACATCTGCAAGCTCAGCAAGTGGCACACAGAGGTTATCACGACCCAAACCCTAAACCTAAGTCAAAACACATTACACCATGCAGAAAAACCAGCAGCTCTCACCCCTGAGGATGTGGGGACGGCGTTTCAGTTTCCGTTACCAAAAGGATTCTTTGTCCCAAACTTCTCCTCCACCTCAGTTTTTAGCTCTTTGTCATGCAGCTCTGTCTCCACAGTGGAACTCTGCACCAGGGTTGCATAAGGTTGCGGCTTGCTTCTCTCCTATTCCCTTTCCTGTATTCCACTTCTTGCATATTCTCGGCCCGGTCTAGTTCGATACAGCTTTGACAATGTCATAACCTTGCCATTCTGAGAGCCAAAACCAAGGAGATTGTATTACATACATTAAACTCCGAGAAGACTGACTGACAAAACTAAAAAAATCATTATCCAAATATTTGAAGGATGTTTTCAAAAATATCTTAGCACATAGAACTGAATACAATAATTCACATAGTTGACATGTATGCTTGCTTGCTTTTTATTCTGTAATTAGAAGAGAGCCAAAGTTCCCTTTCTTGGTGAGGACATTCTGCAGGCTAACAGACAAAAGTCTCCATCTAGGTGTTTGGCCCATGAACGATTCGAGGTTTCCCGTCCCGTACAGGAGTAATCATCACAGCTTCCTGTCAGATGTCTGTGATGGTATCGGGACTCGCTGCTGGTGACAGGTCAGGGAAGCTGCAGCAGGCCTATCCAAATATCCAAACATGTCTGCGGCCTCGTCGTACGTCTACAAACACGAGAGCACGTGACCAAAATGTTACTGCTTTCTTGTGTCAACCCGAGTTGCTTACTAGAGTACCTTTGGTTGTGCATCTTGTTCTTTAGAAAATGGGTGGCACGATGGGTCAGTACCCTTACAGCACTGAGGTCTGATTCCTACCTTCACCCCATCTGCGAGTGTGAATGTTCTCCTTGTGTTGCACAGGGCTCCTCCCATAGCCCAAAGACATGTAGTTCAGGCTAAATGGTATCTCTAAAATTGCTTTTAATTGTAAATTTGAGTGCATATGCTGTGCAATGAACTGACATCTTGTCCAGGGAACTTTAGCCTTGTGTCCTATGCTCCCTGTAGTGCTCCAGGCCCTCCTGCACCAGCGCCAAGGGTAAGCGGCTGGAAGATGGCTGCATGTGTTTATGTTTACATGTATAAAGGCCAGGCACATACAATAAGCAAGGAATTACAGTTGATCAATGACAAATCATAAACTATGGCTATAAAATAACTAAGCCAGTGATGGTGTCTGCAATTACAGGGTATGAAGATGCTTTAGTTGTGTATTGAGTTTAGGTGATGTTTTCAGTAATACTCCGGTTTCCTGTCTTGGGGCAGGAACAGAGATGACAGCCTCTTTTCTGCAGAGGAGGGGTGGATTGCACAGATAGGAAAGGGCAACACGTGCCCCTGCTTGATAAAGGATATGACAGCCACCTGGCCACAATCAGATGTGGATGCCGAGGATGAGAAGCTCTCCATGCTGACATTGTGATAACTACAAGCATGGGATTATAAATAGGCTATGCTATGCAGCTGGGGTATTCCAATCCTGGAGAATGTTGCGAGTGAAGTGGCCAATTATCCTCTGGTTTCTCTCTTTGGTTCTGAAGGGGAGCAGAAAATGAAGTTTCCCGGTGAGGAATAAGCTAAGAAAGGGTCAGAGCCGGTCCATCAGGGGCAGACTGTTCGAGCCGACCTGTCTGCTTGAAGATCTGCCCCTGGTCCAAAGAGCGGACAGGCAGACAGGAGGTTGTGCAGGTGAGCGCCGGATGAGGGAGTCAGACACCTGCTGTCTGTGCTTTGGCCTGAAGAAATGAAAGGAGTAACTCGCGGATCCTGCAGGGCGGCTGGTAAAGTCTCCGGAGGAAGGAAAGCGCCATTAACCTGCCCTGCAAATCAAACAGGGCCGGCGGATTCTCCGTAGCTCAGTGCTCCTTAATTTGTCATCAATCATTCATCTGCACACAGCGGTCTCTCTTTATTTATTTAACGAGAAGCTCCAAGATGGGCACCATTCCCGTGGACAGGGAGCGTGGAGAGGGCTGCGTCTGCACGCAACGGGAAAAAAGTGGCAGACGAGAGCGAGAAAGCAGCCGCCGTCTCTGACAGAAGCCTGACACCAAGCACACAAACAATGTGGCTGTTTACTCTGGTACACAGAGTCATGTGGGTAAGTTCTGCAGGAGGCAAATCTTTCCAAGATACGACTCAGGCTGACCCAAGAAACAGGAATTGATGCTCTTTTATGTACTGCTGTGCCACAGAGATGCTCATAATTAGTCTGTATCCTCACCAATTCCTGAACTTTAGCCCTTTTATCCTTCATGTGAATCTTCCTCTTCGACCTCAAACCAAAAGTGATTTTTCACAAAGCCCCATCTACCGTCACAGGAGACTTAAGATGTCTGGTTTATTTATGGTCTCAGAGGAAGACAATACTTCCCTAAAGCATGGTGCCTGATGCTCAGGGGGGTGGGAGGGGGGTGTCATCTTACACCACACAAACAATAGCATCAATACGCTGAGCGGGGAGCTGAGTAGCAGAGACCTGGGGGAGCGATGTGAACAAAGGGAAATGGGGGACCTCTGATAGTCACATCCAGTCCCACAATCCTGCTCCAACCAGAAAGCCAAACAGAAAATAAGCCTGACCAATTAGTGCCAGAAGCCCTCAGGGCTGTTGCCGAATTGGGCCGGAGTGCGCCAGCTGCAGAGGCACCCATCCGTCCACTAGAGGGCACAAAAGTGCATTAGCTGCTGCTCTTCCTCAAAAAGATTCCAAAACCTACAAAAGATCATGGCCGAGAGATGAAAGCGCTCACAAGCACTCTAAATCCTGGAGCCTATCCCAGGCAACACAGGGCACAAGTCTGGGGTACACCCTGGATGGGATGCCAGCCCTTCACAGGGCACAGGGTTTGGGTACACCCTGGATGGGATGCCAGCCCTTCACAGGGCACAGGGTTGGGGTACACCCTGGATGGGATGGGATGCCAGCCGTTCACAGGGCACAGGGTTGGGGTACACCCTGGATGGGATGCCAGCCCTTCACAGAGCACATGCAAGCACTACCGGCTATACAGAGATGCCAGCATACCAAACATACCACAAGATCAGGTGAATACATGTCCAACACTGAACCTAGCTTACCATCATATAAAATCAAGACGAGCTAGTAATACACAAAATTTCTAAGTCCCTCTGATTTTCTACTGTTTTCATGTGATAATGGTGGTGAATGGAGTGAGCCTTAGTTACAGTATGTAGCCCCCAGGCATCCCCTGCGTGCCTGGAAGGGACAGGAGGAAGGGGTCTCATCGCTTTGCTTTTGCAACAAACAATGGGAAAACTGTCACAGTTTACCATATTATAAATGTTATAATTGAGTGTTACAGCTCACTAGTCCTGTGCCGAGTGTAAATCTGTATGGGGGTAGATAGATAAGATAGATAGACAAACAGAAAGACAGACAGATAGACAGACAAGTAGATAAGCAGACAGACAAATAGATAGATAAGTAGACAGACAGATAGATAATTTTAGGTATTGCATTATGGACATTACTAGTCAGCATTAAGGTTATGCTAGTGCATGACATTCTGACACCGACACCCTTCAGTTTCATTCCAAAAACCCAACAAGATGCCTTTATTAGTCACTTCTTCAATGTGTTGGGATTATAACATCGCATGCAGGAAATTTCATCATTGTTACATTTCCTGATGGGTCAGGCATCTTTCAGCATGACCTAGCCCTGCAGCATATGTCAAAAATGGGGAGGAATTTCCTCAACAAGAAGAAAATCAAGGTACTTGACTGGCCTGGAAACTCTCTGGATTTAAACCTTACAGAGAATCTGTGGTCAATCTGCAAGCATCGCCTTCATGGAATGGACTCTACCACAAAAGATAACCTATTGAGGTGTTAATTCCAGTATTGTACTGGGACCCCAGGATCATCAAAGACTGCTCAGAATGTTGGATTCTACGCCAAATCGCATCCAAATGCTACTAAGAAAGTGAGGAGGTCATATTATATATTGAAATGCTGCTTTGTTGAACTTGTTTCAGTCAATTTGCACAAGGGTGCATGTGCCACCATATACAAACATAAGTAAGACACCAAGTACTTTTGCACTTCTTGTGCTGCTTTTAACGTACAAACTGCCTCCCAGCTTCCTTCCATAAATTCCAGAGACTCCATGGAGTATGACAAATCAAGGCAGCCCCACAACAGCCATTTTGTTTGCCGTATCCTTGAATTCTACAACATATATCATCAGGGACAAAACGGGACAAAACGCTGATTTAATTGCTGTTGCTGTTTGCTGTACATGGTCATCCAATGTCTGCATAATAAGAAAGACTCTGCTCATCAAAGATTACACCAGTCTATCCAACAAATTCCATACAAATTTCTGGGATTAAAGACACACTTCTGCTGTTTTTAGGAAGTTGTCCCGGAATGTTCCTCTTATTCACACCTTGTACACGCCTCGTGGTCGCACAGTGTAGCTCGTTCTGCTTCAGTGAACCATCAGAACCTCAGATTGATACTGAGACACGGGCAGGAGGAACCTATTGAGAAGTATGTCAGTTACACTAGGAGGGTGGAAAACAGTTTCATCATCATTTTTAGCTGTCGGCTAAAAGCAAGAAAAGCATTTAAGACACTGTAGCACTGGGATGGCACAGTAAATCCTATGATTTAATTGAGATCCATCCATCTCAGGGTCATGGGGAATTAATAAAATATAAAGAATAACAGTATGGCATTATATATAGGTATATATAACAATTTACAATATCCATCCACATTGCAAGGTCACAGTATTTCTGTGGCCTAACCCAGGCAGGATAGGGTACAAGGCTGGGGTACACCCTGGAAGGGATGCCAGTCTATCACAGGATAGACTCTGATGCACACAATCACACACTACAGGTGATAGAGAGACACCCATTCACCCAAACCATGCGTTTTTGGACGGTAGGAGGGAAACGGATCACCAGAAGGAGGGGAACGCACTCCATTATACACCTTCTCCTTGTTTAGCGACCATTCACAAATTCATTTCTGAACAATGCATTTACGACTAATTTTCAATGCCTGGCAACATGTATGCGCAGTGGTGGCTTAATGGTTAGGTAAGCGGACTTGTAATTGAAAGATCGCGGTTTTTAGCCGGGCCGCCAAAAGAGGAGAGGGCGTCCTAACAGTATAGAGCAGTATAAGATAATACTGAGGGTCACGTGACAAGGTTTCAGAAACCTTTATTAATAGCTTGTGTACACACCAGCACCAACCCATGTACGCAACCTTCCACTTAATGTACAAAGCACCACAAAACCTTTAGGTCACTGTAAGCTATGCACATTCTTACTAGCGCATCAGTACATTTCGGTATGGGCCTTAACTTAGAAATCAAACAGTAAATTCAAGGAGAAACTGCATTGTTTATTCCGGCTGCATACATCCAATCTTCATACACGTGACTCTATACAGCATCGCAGTCTGTACCTGCCAAATTACACGAAATGTAAGTTTGTCCTCCCCCCCCCCCAACACAAAAAAATAAAATACAGAGCTGGTTTCACGTACACTCAAAGTCCGAGGTAACATTTCACAGTACAATCCTTCAAGTACGCAAGTGGGACCAGCCGCTCTGCTGGTAAAACTCCAAGGGAAGGGTTTTTAAAAAAAAAAAAAACAAAACAGAAATGGGTCAATTCGACTTACAAGATATGTGGCTGGAGCTTCCAGTGTTGGGCTGGAGACAAAATATATTTCCTTAAAAAATAAAAACGAAGACGACAAAAAAAAAAAAAAAAAAAAAAACAAAACACTGCCTTGTAGAGCCCCCCCCACTAAAAGAAGGAGTAGTGGGGGACGGGGTACGTGGGCATTTTCACCACGGGCAGCAAGAGCATTCCTTTGGGCAGACCTACAGGGGGGGGAAAGCCAGAGAAATAAGCAGCCTGCAACAGCAGGGAGCAGGTCTGAGGCATTGGACTTGCTGAGAGTATAAAAAGGAGGACCAAAAAGGGACAGCACGATGAAAAGGGAGGGGGGACAGCAGGCAATGAGAACGAAAGGGACAGGATGAATATCTGATGCAAAGTGCAGAACTCTGATATGTACCTCACGCTCAACGACAGATCAATATGACTAACAAGCAGATTACACAATGCGCCTCTCGCATTAAAAGCCAGATAACAATAAACAAACAATCAAAAAAAAAAAAGAGTGGATTCCAGCTGAACACTAGTGAATTCTTCGGCAAAATCGGCGCTGCGGTTACTCACTAAGAAGCCATTCGTGGCAGGCGTGGGACGCCGCGTAGTGGGACAGGTCCTTACAGCAATAATGACCGGCTTAAATGTCTATAGGGTACTTTACATTCACTCCCATTCAAAATCCGCTTATGGGGTTTACCAAAATGTCACGCCCCTGTCTGGGACGTACAGTCCCATCTCACTGCATCCTGTCTTCTACACGCTCACACAGTGCTCCAGCTCTCCCTGTAGCTGCGCTGCGTTTTCATTGAGTCATCGAGAGGATGATTGCCTCATAAAGCCCAGAGATTCATTTTCAGTTGAATGAGATGATTGGTCTGTAAATCACATATGGGGCTACTGTGGGGGGGGGGGCGTTGTGTGATAGACCCATAGGGCAGTGTTTCCCAATCCCAATTCCCAATCTTTGGGGGCCCACTGCCAGACAGTTAATGTTTTTGCTCCCGCGGAGCTCCCTGCCAGAGAGTCCACATTTTTGCTCCCTGCCAGACAGTCCACATTTTTGCTTCCTAACAGCTCCCGGAAACGTGAAGCGTCTGTGTGTCCCCGAGGACAGGATTAGGAAACACTGCCATAGGGTGTCTGTGGAGGTGAAATGGGAAGGTAGGGTGTGTACATACCATATGCAGGAGCCGGCACTGCAGGAGTGCTGCTGTATCCGTACGGAGCTCCATAGGCTGCGGGCACACGAGGAAACATCTTACTGCTATTCAAACTTACACACAATATGTAAAATTTTTGCGAATGATGCTACTTTTCTTTAAAACCTGGCATCCCCCTGGAATTTGAACCAAAAAGCTACATGATGCAGTTCTCGGGACATACGCAGACGCACCTGCGGCGATGTAACCCGGGGCCGTGGCCGCGCCCAGCAGTGCGCTTCTCGCCAGCGCCCCCCTGGCCTGGCCCCTGCTTGCCTGGGCAGCAGCAGACATTATTGTGGCAACGGGGGTTCCCTTTGCCTACGGTGACAAACACACCTCAAACGTGTGACGGGCCAGGCGAGTTCCGCGGGCTTCCGCCGCAGAGGCCCGTCTTCGGCTCAGCTTAACGCTCTCGGACGGAATGAACCCCGTTCACACAGGTGAGCCTTCACAGAAGACAGGTGCTTATGAATATTCCTCTACTGGAGGACGTTAGCAGTTTGGCTTCTGCATGGAATTATGATAATGCAGAATCACACAGGGGCAGGACATGTTCCTTGCCTGTATGTGTAGTAGCTTCTGAGAAATAAATGCTGACCAGAACACAGGTTAAAGGTTATAACACAATATAGGTCTTTTCCAGAATACAGTAATCTATTCCTGTTCATTAGACAGTACATTCAACTGAGAATCTCCCTTAATGCCGGAGTGGCCGGCTTTGGTCCGCAGGCACATCCCCAAAGGATTTGATATAGATATTAATTACAACCTGACTGACAGCTGGGAAACAAGGTGAGTTGACTTTCCAGACAAGTAATTATGTTAATATAGAGCTACAATGAAAAGCATAATCCGTGGCTCTGAGGTCCAGGGTATAACTGCCTTGCTTTACCCGGGGGGGGGGGGTAATGATCCCTGGGGATTGGTCAGTGGGCGCCAGCGACTGACGCACCTGGGGGAGCGCCTTCTTCTTCCTGTTGGCGAAGGCGTTGGGCCCCGAGAACAGCTTCTCCAGGGCGGCCAGAGCGGCACTGGCCTTCGCCACCTTCTTATTGGGCCCAGCTCCTCGGAACCTCTGGCCGTCCACCTCCACCTGGGCCAGAGAGGGAGGGGGGCAGACAGGGCGCAGAAAGCTGAGCCTAAACTGAACTGACAGGCACTAACACACACACCTATGCATACACGTCTACACATAGCCTTTGTAACCTTCCATATATGTAGCTA
>JAODKC010000044.1:32231579-32288498 GCA_026777985.1 Mormyrops attenuatus | reverse complement strand
TATATAAAATATACACGCACATACATAATATAGACTATAGTGTAGTGTAACTGTTACTTTCCCCCATAGCTACATATACAGTGCCTTTCAAAAGTATTAAAACCCCCCTTTGAAGATGACCAGATGCCTATTACAATTACAAATAATACACACATCTTATGGAAAATTTTCAAAGACAAAATCAATTATTTGCCAGCAAATCTTTTCAAAGAAAATCAAAACGGACAAATGCCACTTGCATAAGTATTCAGCCCCTGTGCTCTGGTAGCCCCAGATGAAAGACTAAAGACTGCCTTACCAGGGACGCAATAGTCTTACAACTGGCCTTCACCAATGATAAGCCCCGCCTCCCCCCTCAGTTTTACTATCATTGCCAAGACTGTCAGTGTAAAAAAAAAAAGGGGGTGAAAATAAAGATTCAACAGCAGTATTAAAATAGTAGAGATAGACTAACTGAATTTCATACGTTTTGAATAGCGTACAAAAAAAATATCCAAAAGGTTGGACATCCCAGTAAACAGTCAGATCAATACTGAGAAAGTGGAAGCTACGGCAAACCCGCAATCCCTCAAAGCAGCAACACAAAGTGGACACAGGTCAGCGATGCCAAAATGAGGCCAACGGTCACTCAGAAGAAGCTACAGCGTTCAATGACAGAGTGGCAGGACCATGTCAAGAGCATACTGCAATCTGCAGCTGTGCATACTACTGGTCATGTAGGAGGGTGGCTAGAATGAAGACCTTAATCAGGAGGAGCTACATGAAAGCACATCTAGAGTTTACCAGAAAGTATGAGAATGACCCAGCAAAAATATCAGTCAAGATTTCATGGGCCGATGAGACCAAGATAGAGATTGCTGGCCAAAATTCAAAGCACTATGAGTCATGCAAATGCAACACAGGCCATGCCTCAAAGAACACTATCCTTACAGTGAGATGTGGTAGCAGCATCATGCTACAGTATAGGGATGCCTTTCATCTTCAGGAACTGAGCAATTTGTCAAAATCGAAAGGAGAATGGATGGAGAAACACACAGGAAGATATTACAAGAAAACCTGCTTCAATCTGCAAAAAACTGAAGCTTGGGGGAAAAAAGTTAATCTCACAGCAGGACAATGATCCTAAGCATGAGGTCAAAGCAATACAGGAGTGTTTAAAAAAAATAAAAAAAAAAAGCTGAAAG
Source organism: Mormyrops attenuatus (assembly GCA_026777985.1). Classification (NCBI taxonomy): domain Eukaryota; kingdom Metazoa; phylum Chordata; class Actinopteri; order Osteoglossiformes; family Mormyridae; genus Mormyrops; species Mormyrops attenuatus. The sequence continues at coordinate 32,287,314 of JAODKC010000044.1, read as the reverse complement.
TTCTGAAAGGGCCACTTAAACTCCGGGAATGCGTTTCCCAAATGCATTACGTTAGAAACCTACATAGTTATAGCCATGCAACTGAAGTCCAATTATGTAAGTCGCTAACAGGAGCATTTGGGAAACAGACCCCCATCAAAATCCCTAAGATACCTGTGGCTTTCATTCAAAATTGCAGTTAACAAGCGATATACAACCAACCTGAAGGGCCTGAAGCAAGTCTGCCATGAACAATGGGCAAAAATGACTCCTGAACAGTATAAAAAGATGGTAGCTACTTACCGCAAAATACTTAACTTATCTGTTATTGCAGCAGTTATTAATGTGTTGGGGTTGATTATTTATGCAAGTGGCAGTTTTTGATTTTCTTTAAAGGATTTGCTGAGAAATAACTGATTTTGATTGATAATTGAAAATTTACTGCAAGATGTGTATGCATTGTTTGCAATTCAGGTAAATTTTAGGTGGGGTTCAATACTTTTCAAAGGCATCCATCCATCCATCCATCAGCTTATGCTTGTCCGGGGTTCGGGTCGCAGAGGTAGCAGCTTCAGGAGAGATACCCAGACCTCCCTCTCCCCAGCTACCTCTACCTTTTGCAAGGCAATGTGTATATAAGTGTATGTACAACAGTTAATTGCCCACACTGCAGGGAAGGTCCAAGTTACTGTAACTCACCTCCATGACAAAGCGCTTGTCATGGCTGCCCCCGCTCTCTGATATCAAATCGTACTTGAGCCCCCGACGCTTCTCATTCAGCTCCATGATGGGGTTCTTCCCGCTGGACGTCAGGATGGGACCCTGAGTTCGGACCTGCCATTGACAGAGCATGTGTGTGGCTGAAGATGACCCATGACCTGGTGTACAAGCAGTACACTTTACTGAGCTTCTGGAGAAAGATTTATGGAATCTGAGGAGATGAAAACATCATAACTGTGTGCAAAAGCAGCCCTGAATGGTACATGACGTCAGTCTGCGAGGAAAAAAAAAAAATCTGAGACTTTGCTTTCCCATATTTCTCATAATAAAATGTTCTAAATACAATCACTATGCAGACTGTCAGTTCAGTAGCCTGTTTACCCAACACAGTAGCAGTCAACTATATAGTTGAGGAAAAAAAAAAAAAATAGTATAAAAAAACTTCCATTAAGTTCTTGATGCAAAGGAACAAAATAAATTGGGCCTCTATGTACTGGCGGCAGCCTGTGAGCCAAGGCTGCTGGCAGATGGGTGTTTTTCAGAGGATTATGCTCCCCCAGGTACGGCAGGAAATTTTTATACAACAGGCACTGTCACAGTCTGTCTAATTCCTGGATTACATCTATGCAAACAAAAAATTCCCACAGAAAAAGAGCCGGCAATAAGGAGTTAGCTTTTCCCCAGTCGATCTGCGAGATTCGGGAATGCCTGGCAGGGCAATGCTGAGCATGCGGTTAAAATTCATGTGTGCGCGATGTGAACCGCTGATGCCAAGTGGGGGCTGTGTTTGGTTACCTCCAGCGTGTTCGAGCTGTCCGTGAAGGAGCCAGAGCGGTTATTGCTGGGGTAGGGAGACGTGGCGTCAGCCTTGCCCTCACCGTCCGACTTTTCGTCGGCGCTCAGGGGGTCCAGGTCTGTAGCAAAGCCGGTCGGGTATCCCATTGCCTGCAGAACCTGAACAGGTCATGCCAGTGAAAATTCTGTCTCAATAGAGAAACGAAAACTAAGCGAATAACCCAGAATTCCATAAATTCAGAAAAATGTCATTTCCTCATTTGAAAAATCGCAAATATAACCGCGGACACCCCAGTGATAACACAGCTGGGTGCTGCTTGTGGGCTGCTGTACAGAAATCAGGTCAGGATACATCTGCTGTGGTTTCACCCAACACTACATGTGTCTGATGCAGGACAGCTGGATTACAAAGAACAGGCAAAAATCCAGGAAACCAAAGCCTCTTTCTGACCCAAACGAGCCCTAAATCCGGTAGAGAGCAGGAGCTGAGATTATTTTTGCTAAAATTGATTTTAAGAGGTGCAGTTTGGATTTTGTAGTCTATGCATATTCAGGTCAGAAGCCACCCGTCTGCAGAGCACCACTCTGAAGTCCATGATGGCGAACATCTAGCCCACAAGACGATTCAGGACAGTGAAATCTCACCAGTTGACCTTTGAATGTCCCAAGAGACCTTTCAGTTCCTGTTTAACCCATTAGTACCTTCACTGCCACTCGCAGCTTCGCCACCTTCTTGGAGGACCCTGAGGCTTCGTAGACGGTGCCGTCCACGTCGACAGACATGGTGAAGACTGGAGCATGGACTGGGCCGGACTGGGAGAGCAGCTTGTACTGCAGGCCGGGCTGAATTTGGTTCAGTCGCATCAGGGCGTTCATTGGCTGGTTGGTGTCTATTGCTTTATTGTCAAGAACTGGAGGGCGAGACACAAACCCACCAGTGAGTGGGCCATTTCCCCTGAGAAGACAGCTGGCAAAAGGTCTAGCTGAATACCGGCCAAACACAGTGTTTCCTTCACATTCCTCAAGTCCTCGACGACGACTAACCGCCTTTCAGCTATTTTATTTGACAAAAGAGCTCATTAAACCAGTGTCAGGATAATGGCAGATCGCTGCTTACTGAATGTCTTTGTCGCACATAATTAAGACAGAGCTCATCAGAAGCATCCTGCATGGGCGGGCCAAGGACCCCGGGCAAGCCAGCAACGCCCAGAGACCCACAAAAAAAATGCAATAAATAATCTGCCATTACAGATTTTATTGCTAGCGAACAATTAGCTTGCAAAACAGATGCAGAAAAATGAAAAAGCTACTGTGTTGGAAATGGCGCAGTGCATCAAAACTATAACGTGACACACATTAGCATATCTGCAGTGCTTTGTTCACAGATTTGGGGCAGGATGATACCAAAAAAAAAAAAAAAAACAAAGATAATGTTTTTGTCAAGACCCCTAAAGTCAAGGAAAATAGAATAAATGAATCTGGCTGTTTTTCTCTTGCCCTGTACCTCAAAATATCTCATTTATAATATATTAACATTATTATTATCATTCCCGTGACCCAAACCAAAGTAAGTGGATATAAGATGGATGGATGCTTGCATTATTATATATAGAACTATGAAGAAGGATGACCCATTTTAGGTGAGATACATTAGGTGTCAAGGTGTTTGGATCTCTGGGGCTTCATTGACCAAATGATCAGGCGTGGGATTAGGAGCCACACCAACACACTCGAGGCCACAGAGCTTCTTACACTTCCTTAGGTTACACTTCATCTTCTTCAGCAGGTCTCTGTCGTCCATGGATCCATCCTCATGGGGTCTCTTCAGTCCCGGTCCTGGACAGAGCAAAAAAAACGCAAGGGAATGACTGACTTCGAAGAGGTATTGGCATGTTTGCTTTCTCATGCATTTGAAGGACACACACGTGCATGCACCCACACACACACCCACACACACACACACACCTGTATTCCTATCGTTGTGGAGACCATCCATTCATTTCTATGGGCAAAACCCTAATCCCAACAATGACAACTTTAACCCCCACCCAGCCCTAACCTTAACCATAAGTAACCAAAGAAAATAAGTTTAGCTTTTTATTGCAGTCACAGATTTTTATTAAATTGAATTTCCCGTCAAACTAACAGGTTTGTATCACATTGTGGGGACCCCACAATGTAATGTATATCTGACCCCCCCCCCCACAGAGACACACACACACACACACACACACACACACACACCTTCTTTATCCAGCCCTGGGTGCTTCTGCAAGGGTCTGCTTGAGGGGAGTGGGTCCATCTCCAGTAACTTGTGGATCCGCCCAAAGGCCAGCAGTCGCAAGGCATGCTGGGAATTAGCATAGATTAAGGCAATCAGCCTGGGACTCATCCAGTCCCGAAGGCTTCGCACTGAAATCCTGCAAGGGGCTCTGCTCAAAATGAGTAAGGTATTTTACTCGATTTGTTCCAGTAGAATGGATAAATGTATCTTCTGAGCAGCTGAATGAAAGAATAAATGGGAAAGACTGCTGCAGGAACTGGTACTGACAGCTACCACACCTTTCTCTTGTGAACACATGTGCAATCAAGAACAAAGCTGGGGAGCTGTGCAGAAATGAGATCCCCGCAGTAAACAAGGCAGCCCCACACAATTACCGGGAGCTCACACAGAGTTTACTTAGCAACCAGCCCCACCCTGCCTGGTATGATCTCAGCTGTGGAAACAACAGATGAAGAGCGAAGGGGGTAAATAAGCTAAGGTGCACTCACACGAACGCAGCAGCGTAGACACATCTCCAGGGGGCTATCATGTGTATAGAATTTTCCACAGTGATTACTTAGTGACACCTTCAGCTGAAGGTCACTTGGACCCATGCATTTTGGCTCATGTCTTTCAGCTGTACTGTTGGCAAGTTCATTTACATGAGAGAGGATGTTTCCTGACATAAGACAACCTTGAGATTCCAATGGGCTGCGCAGTTGACTCGATACTCAATACGACATCATACTCTGTGTGCCTCCTAAACCCGGGTATGGTACATGGTTGGGCAACACCAAATCACAGTACACGTGAATCACAGCACACGTGAATTCTCTCCTTACCTGGGCGCTGCAGGTGAGAGCCTCGGCCTGCTCGGCCGTCATGTCTGACAGCACGTCAGTCGGCTCCTTCTCACAGGGGTCGTGCAGTCCCGGTCCACCTTGGAAGCCCATCAGAACAATCATCCATCAAGATACACAGACGACTCAACTATAGTCATCACGTCAGTGATTCAGACTAGGAAAGGGCTTTACCATTTTTAACCAGGGGTAGCATAGCATACACAAAAATATCTAATGCTCACACCCCAACAAAGGAATATTAATTCACTTCAAGCTTTGAAAATCTTAATCCTCAAATTTTTGGGAAACCTAATCTGTCAGTTTGTATCACTGAAACTCAATCACCCATACATTTGGCCAAAAAGCAGCTACTGAACAGCTCTCAGCACCCACTGCCTGTACTCACACTCACACCCATATAACATGTTAGTTAAGATGCAAACTTTTCTGGATAATAGCAGCCTATTGTGCTGGGCTGCAGCAGAAATGCAAAATCAAGGCAGACTTAGGGTTCTTCTCAAAACGCTTATTTGACCATACTTGTGTTCTTGTGTACCCATTTTACATTATCTTCCACTGTCAAAAACTAGTTCCAATACCCAAGAACCCCCGGATGTCGTTCTTGCTCCGCCCCAAATATCAAGAATACATCGGTTGCATCCTCGCAGGACAACACCAGTCCCATGATTCACTGCAGCCCAAGTTCGTCCTTGGGAGGCAAGTTAGCAAAACTGGTCTTGCTAAGACCACAAGTACAATCTTCACATTCTTGGTATTGAGAAAAACCCTTGCTCTTAAAGATCAGTTCAAGGGACACTTAAATGGGTCTCAAATGACATCCTATTTTGGCCACCAGCCAGACAAAGGTTACGTTGTGCTACACTTCCCTCATAATGCACTTCAGGCAGCAGCCACATGTGTAGCCATCACATATTGTATCCCGGCACATACCCGGGAGAAGGATTCCAGAGGCCACACACTCCATGACTCTCCGCAGAGCCTCTCCAGCGCCCAGGGGCCGGCTGCACGTGGCTATGGCTTTCTCACAAATCAATTCCAGGGGCTGCAACATATTGATGAGCAGTCAATTTATTCAGGCCATTCCAGCAACAGACCCCGCATCTCCCATCTGGCAGAGACAGCAGGAAACAGGTTCCACTCACCCATCCTTTCAGGGGCTCCCAGGCGGTGACCCTGTTGCAGAGGTCTCTGAGAATCCGGAGCACGATAAGGCAAGACTGCAGCCCGGTGACTCTGGCCTGGGGAGAAGACACAGAGAAGGCCAGAGGTGAAACGACAGCTCAAGCCTACTTGGACCAATGCACCTTCTTCCTTACGGCATCATTAGGCTCTGTAACCAACGGCCCCGTTTGTGTAAACAAACTGAAGGTCAAGGGAACAACAGCGCAAAAGGTGAAGAAATAAATAAGAATTACAGTACATATTTAATGCTAGGTCTTTGAAGTCTTAATTCTAAGTTTTCCTCAAAAGACAGTTTGAAGGTCAAGCAGCTTAAATAGTGCTGAAGAACCATTACTTACTGCAACCCCTCTACCCAGAGAGACTACCCACTGAACCGGCGACCTGAACAGAGCACACCGCACCCTCTGCATCAGATGAGCGAGCCTCGGGCGAGACGGGGTCGCGGGAACGGTGAGGCAAAGAAAAGCCATCGAACCTGGAACCATTTGGCGTGTCGCAGGGCTGCCAGAGCACGCAGACACCTCTGCTCGTCCAGCAGGTCAGGCGGATCCTCCAGCTCGACGTTCTCTGCTGGAAGGTTGAGGACAAGCAGGACAGACGGGCTCTCACTGAGAGGTTTCTGCCACAGCGCGCGGCCAGGCTGCGTCTTAATAACCAGGCACTCACAGACACTCTCCCAACACATTAGGCCCATTTAATGGTCTAGACAACTAGGCAGGTTATGCATTCAAGTAAGCAGTTTCATTGTAAATAAAACATAACTGACCAACACACTGGCAAATCTTTACCTTGTAAAGTAAGTTGCAGTAAGTGTGTGTGAATTTACACCAATACGACTCAAGGCCTTTGAAACTGCGGTTTGTGTCTGACAATTCTTGGCAGATTCCATAAAAACATATGCAGATTTATTACAGTTTTATTATGCAATTTTTTCCACAAATTAGTCATCCACATATTTTACTGGACTTGTAACGGGAAAGCTGTAGGCCTGAGTCCTGGGATTCAGCTCCTAAGGGAGAAGGTGGCACCAATGATACCTTCATCCTGGTGCTGACTGTCTCTCATCTGTGCCGACGTGAGGGTGACCTTCAGGGTGAGCTGAGGTTCCCAGGACTTGTGCACATGAACACAGGCTTCTGGAATGCAGCAGTCCACCTCGTACTGGTCTTCCGTCAGGCTCTGCCAAAGAAATGCATGATGGGGGTTACGAGCATCCAACCTCCAGACAGAATATGCTCCCTCTGCATGGAATTTATGTGTATATATACACACACACACACACACACACACATATATAATGTCAAGGAGTATCAAGGTCACAGCCGACTTTAACTTTGCTGACACCAACCTGGATCTGAAGAGGCAGGTTGTCAGAGACCCTGTGCAATAAGCTCTCCGTGGGCTTTTGACGACACATCAGCACCAGCTCCAGGTCTATGTCATTCCTGATGAGAAGCCCCTTGGCCAGCAGTCCAACCCGCGTCACCCCGCAGAGAACCCTGCTGCTCAGCTCCCTGTTTCGGAAGACACATCATAAACCACTGAGCCAACAGGACCTACAGCCATAAACAATGTTCGCTGCTGTCCGGTTAAAATTAAATCTCCTCTCAGTGCTGAAACAGCCTTGTAAAATATGACGATTGCATGAAAAAAAGAGAGTAAAACTAAAAAGTGAAGAATTGCAGGCAATCTAACAAAAAAAATTACCTGTAAAATACCACATAATTCGAGGAAAACACATTTTTTAATTGCATTACTGTCAAGTCACCTGGTCTCCAGTCAAAGAAGGTATGAGGACATTTAATAAAATAAGTCAGCAGGACAGTCCATAAGGGCTGATATAGTCAGGCCAGTTTATAACAAAATATAATTGGTTGGGTCAGTCTTCCTAGCTAGTCGCCCAAAGACCTTGATTTGCAAGGATTTTATTTTTTTCTTCCGAGTTTAATGTTACATATTACAGAATTATAAGCTAAAAATCCACCCGCTGCTGGGCCAGATCCCATTGAGACTCCACAGTACGCATTTCCCAGGCTTAATTCCTTCCCATCCAATTACAGGTTTAAAGCCAGGCAGACAGGGGTATTCCCGACACCCTCAGCGGGGGCCTTACGTAGTGCTGCTCTCCCCAGAGTCTGCGGATGGGGCGTCCTCCCGGTCCAGGCCATCCATCCAGTCAGACACCTGCTTCAGGGCACACTCGACGGTGGACACCAGCGTCTGCACGGCTTCCAGCACCTCCGATGACGGGTAGATGGCTGAATGCTTGGCCATGACATGCCGGTCGTCATTTGCAAAAGACCGGATGGACCTCTGGGTTAGGGGCAGGCGGAGAAATGGCCTTAAGCGAGGAAGCATGGACACACAAACACACATCACTCACACAAACTGCATGCCCTCCATAAATCTGTGTAGGTTTCCTTCAGGTCGTCCTCCCACTGCCCAAAATCATGCAGTTAGGTGGACTGTAGTCTCCAAACCACCTGCAGTGTTTCTGCGAGCGCGGCCTCGCTGTGACCCCTACTGGATAAGTGGGAACGGAAAATAGATGGAACTGATAGCAACCTCCTGCTTCTTACTACTCAGTGCGGTAGACCAACGTCTATCCGACAGCATTCCTCATTTTTCCCACACGCTGCACTCTTTCCCTCATCATCGAGACTCATTTAGTTGCCACATAAACGCAGTTTGTGAGAAACGCAGTGGCCTATATTACAGGGACGAATGATTCAATACAAGGGAGCCTGGAAACTGCGGCTCTGACTCAATACGCGAACATGGAACTCAAACGTAAATCAGCCTACCACGCCACAGCACTGGCCTGCATAGATCTGTGCTGGTTAACTAGTTAGTTAAACGCCCTAGTAATGTTCCAGGCTGACTTTGCAATTTCTGAAAGAGCAGCTGCTAAAAAAACAACTGTAAGTGTAACTCATCAGCATCAGTAACCAGTAGACTGTGCCCTGACCCCAGTCCCCGGTTATTCTGGGTGACACAGGATAATGGCCACGAAAGCGGTAACTGGATTTCTATGGGATCCTTTGGACGCGTGTAAGCTGGGCAGCGCGCTCGATAGCCACACGGACAGCAGAAGCTCGGGTACTGCTGCAAAGTCCTTTTGGAGCATGTATGTACGCAGGGTGCATGCCTGTATAATGTTCTCACTCATGGACTGGGGCCTGATATCCTGCGGTACAGGTGGGAACTTAAACTGAGGACTTAGATCTGAGGGTTTAGTTATAGAGGGGGCTGAAATTATATAGGCTGGGCTAGTTAGAATGCTCTGGAAAACTCAAAGCTGAGTGGAACAGGATTCCTACGCAAAGCGATGGGTGAGAAAAATCCAGACAGGAAGCCAAATTGCCAAGGTCAGAATGGTGACTAGAGCAAACTTTCGGGATGCCAGCATGCGGAGTCATCTGGATCCTCCGGTGTCATGGATGCGCAAAGCTGTAAGAGAGAGTGCACTCCGTATGGGACTTAGGGTCAGCCCCATCTGTCTGGAGCACACGGGAAGTGTGCTCGTTAGGGAAGATTAATGACAAGCACCCCCCCACACCCGCTTTAATCATGTGTGCACTGTCAGCTCAGAGGGCAGGACCATCCATCAGAGGCGAAGCCTCCTTTGGGGAGTCGGCACAGGGCCTCACCACCAGCTGGGCTTTGCCTCACCCACTGCGAGTGTGTGTGTGTGTGTGTGTGTGTGGGAGTGCCTGCGTGCACGCACACACACAAACACACGCCCATGCAAACATGCGCACACACACACACACACACACACACAGTGTGACCCTGCTACTTGCACACGTTACCATGCCTGCAGGTCAGGTGACACGAATGCTGCTTCTTCCTCCGCTGTCTCGCCTTCGAGTTGACACTCGGCTCTGGCTGCGGGGCTGCCTGTGGTCTGAGTCAGGGCCCGGGTCCCCTGGCTCAGCCTCCTCATGTGCTCCCCCTGGACCCGCCTCGGTGGACGCTGGCAGACTGAGAGGGTTGTTGCGTCCGGGTGCCACCCCCTACTGGAAGGCAGAGGAGACCAGTGAGGCTAGCTGTACGTCATCCCCTAACCCGTCCTAACCACTCCGCTAACTACTATAGGGGCAAGACTAATGCTGACAGAAACAAGGAACGAAACATATAAGAAATCACAAGGAGCTGAACAACGTGTCCAGGAGCTCTGATTCAGTTCTGCACTTCCCCGACACCTCCTGCACCCACCCAAGATCTCATCCCAGCCATAGCTGGAACCATCAAGAAATACACAGGGGAAAAGGCAGAAGAATCAAATCTCAAGAGACCTTTGACGGAATCGGGCGATTCTCCCACAATGAACAAGCTTGAGTGCACCTGTGGGCTAAGCCTCCCGACTCAATTATATTTAGCCTCAAATAATACATGTACACAAGCTGGAAGAAATTTTCACCTTTTCACTACTCATTGCTGTAAGTGGCAGACTTGTCTCAACTTCTTCAGTAAAATGGTTATGCTGCATCTTGCATCTTGGTTTCCCACCAGGCAAGCGCTGTGCTACTTTAGCGGTGAGAATAATCTACATTTGCACTTTTATGAGAAGGACATCAAAGCCTTCATATCATATCTTCATATCTCTGTAACACAAGAACAATGGCCGAGGCACCATGGGGAGGCAGACCGCTGCTCACACTCTACTATAACAAACCCCAAACCATGACATCACTTACAGGAAATCCACACGTAGCTGGACTCCAACAGTGCAGGAAACAAGAGTCACCACAAGGACCATGGCAGTTTTAACTGTCTGCAGTTAGATCAGACAAAGCATTTGACCATTATCAAGATCACTTTAATAATCAGTGTCCACAGACAAATCATTCAGTAAATATACCGTTACGACTCACCACTCATGATCTTTACAGTTTTACCTTTGTTGTCAACGTTAACCATCGTGATTTGGCATTAAGCTGCTGTCGTTTGTCCTCCATCCTTTTTTTTCGATCCAAACTCCCAATGTAATTTATGTAAACCTGTGAATATTTATGAACATCAGCCCGAGTTGTGCTGCAATTTCATCTTTATTCATCGGAGTTGTTAAAAACAAATCCCCTTCCAATGAACAGAGGTCTCACCAGCTATAGAATGAAAGGGACAAGGAGACAATAGGTTGTCCATAGACCATGCAAATGTTTGAGAGACACAAATGTCATGGTACCTGATACACACTCAGAGACCACTTTATTTGATATACCTTTGCCTCCAGAACCAGTTCAGGATCTGCCCATTCTGAGATGCCTTTCTGCACACTAATGTTATTTTTGCACCGAGCTGTTACTCCTGCATTTTTGGCCTTGTCGTTAGCTTTAACGAGTCTGCCCATTCTTCTCAGACCTCCCTCATTAACAAAGTGATTTCAGCCCCAGAACATCACCTGACTGGTTGCCTTTTGCCTACAATACCCAATCACCTTAAACTCTAGATAGCGTAGTGTGTGGAAATCCCAGGAGGATGACTCTTTCTGAGATTCTGGAATCAATTATTCTCCAGCCAACAACTACATGACATTCAGAATTACTCAGAACATGCGTCTTACCCCTTTGATTGCTTAGCTGAGCTGCAGCCACAGGAGTCACTACAGGGCAGATGTACCCAACAAAGCGACTACAGAGGACCTATGCTATGTAGGGAGTCTGGAGGAGTGCTCACTCTTAATTGAACTCCTCCTGCTGCCCGGATCTACCAAAACATGGCCACTCAAGTGCACTCCAGGGAGAAGGTGTCCTCCACTCCGCGCTGCCTTTCTGAAGAATGACTCCATCCACTTAAAAACACCTTCAGCACTAAAGGACAAAGAATGCTGTGTCAGGAGAGTCTGGGGTCCTGAGGGACCAGGGAGGCTCCATAAACAGAGCCAAACACACAACCCTTATTCCTGCACTTATTTAGGAGCTAAAAAGTGTAAAATACACTTACAGGCAATTTCTGCATATATCTATCCATTACAGGCTCACTGGCGTATACAAGCAAGGAGGCGGTCGGGGGGTAATTTAATGAATTTCACTTGATCAAATGCATCTGGAGCTCAGAGACGGCAGATTTCTGAACATTTACGCTAAGATTATGCAGGTCTTAAATGCCGCAACCCCCGACGCAGCCACGGTGCGCGCGCTCAGCACATACTTCACCCGTCAGGCTGGGTGGGCAGGAGACCCCGACTGAATCTGAAAATACACTGGCATTCCTCCAGGCTTTCTTCCCACATCCTTACAATGACCTAATATTTCCCAATATCTGAATAATTTTCATGCCACAAACCAGCCCTAATTAGTTTCTTGCAAGTGCACAGCAGCGGTGACTTAAGCCAGGGGCCCTGCGAGGGTCTGACTGCAGTCTTGGCTTCTGCCTTATTGGACGCGCATCTCTCATAAGGAGACCCCTTCTAACAGCAAAGTAAACAGTTTTGTTTTCTATGAAATGCATGCCCATCCAAGGTCCCCTCCGACCCCCTGTACTACTGGGCTTATGTGCTACCAGAGATCCAAAATCATCCCTTAAGGTTCAATTAAAATTTATTAGTTTTTGTAGTAGTCCTTCCCAAAGCACTTATGGATTTCGCTTCCTGAGTATCCAACTAGCATCACCAGTCCCACTACAATACAGAGTCTGGGATTGCTGGCATTGTGCAAGTGCCTGAATTCAGGTCACTAATATATCTTCCACTTGAAGCAGCCCTTGCAGTTTTAACTACTGCTTGGAGGAAAATTCCATATATCATACATCAGCTGGCTAAGAATGAGCCTTAATGTATTAATCACCTGGAACCTGTCTAACAGTGGTTTCTTAGAAAGAGGGGAAAACTAAGGTGCCAAATAAGCAACACGCACAGGTGGCCAATGTTTTGTGGAAAAGCCTGAAAAGACACGTTATATGAAGCACAGACTCTTTTCTTACTGAAAGGTGACTGAGCATTCAGCACTAATCTGTCCCAAAGAATTGTACAGTCTTAGGGGCGTTCACACTACAGAATGTAAGCTATGTAGTCTTAGGGGCGTTCACACTACAGAACGTAAGCCAGCTGCCACTTGCTTCAGTTTTCTCACTTCTCTCATCCTCAGCAAGGCTTTAAACCCCCTGCATAACGTCACACAACCTCCACTGACGCAGAGGCCCAGACCATGGCAAATTCAAGGTGACCGTGAAAAGAAGAGGGGGGAAAAAAAAAGCGGATAGCAGACCTGGCAGCGAAACCATAACACGCTGGCATAGAAACCATTGGGGTTATTTCCGCTGTCGCTATGCTCACATGGTGGCCCAGAAACAGGGGCGACTGTGGTACATTCTGGGAAGCCCAGGAGAGAATCTGGGCCTGACAGGAAGAGTCGTTTTGGAGATGAGGCAGTTTGAGGCACAGCGATGCCGGTTACACTGAAAGATTCTGCCCAATAAAGTATTTCGATGTCATATGCTTTGCTGCATAGTCTAGCGTGATATGACTACCATTCCTGTTATTCCATTCAACAGCAGAAGAGACGCAAAGGAGTACAACAGTTCCTGCAGAGGACATTAAGCAATACTTTGGTAAGCGGGGAAGAGATTCCTGTCTAGGTTTACTTCTTCTTTCCTGGAAAACCTTTATGCGAGCACATAGCGATCCACCGAAAATGGCCCTACTGATTACAAAACCCAGTTAATCAGTCTGACTGTAGCGTTTCATTCTGGACTTTTTCTGATGAGACCGGAATACAGCAAGAACAGCTCCCAAAGCCCTACACTGCAAGACCCAATTAGGACACAGCCCAACTGTGTCTCCACAGGCTGCGGTGGGTTTCTATCCGTTTTCTTTGGCTGATGTCTGACACACATTTTCTGAAATCATGAGCATATTTCTCAATATTTAAAAGAATATATTTTATAAGGATGTGAAACAGGTCCATGTGACACAGGGATGGAAGGACAGGATGGGGACCTCATCTGGCTTTTGGGGACTAACAAGACAGACAACCCCGGGTTGAGCAAAGGGGGAAGAATGGCAAAACAAGGTAGCGGATCTATAAACCTATAAAAGGGGGCATTGGTGGCTTAATGGTTAGGGAAGTGCACTTGTAATCGAAAGACTGCAGGTTCAAATCCCTGACCAGCCAGGCACCACTGAGGTATCCTGAGCAAGGTACCGCCCCCAAGCACTGCTCCCCAGGCACTGAATTAGCTGCCCCCTGCTATGTCACATTGTCATATATGGGTTAAATGCAGAGGACACATTTCGTTGTTGTGCACTGCGGTGTGTCAACAATGACCACTGATCACTTAATTCTAAATGGAGTGACGAGGTTGGATGACTTGGATCTATCTGATTTTGCCTGGCCTCAGAGAGCCCAAGCCTCCATCTCACACAACACAAAAGCCAAGAATAATAAACTATAATTTGTGCTCATCAGAGGTGGAAAGTTCAGGTCCAGGAAGTACAAATCTGACCAAGGTTTTGTTTCAACCAGCCAGCTGAGTACTCTGTGACTAACTCTTTATACTGGTTAGTTGAAACCAAACCTTGGTCTGTATTTGTAATTTCTGAACTTTCCACCTCTGGTGCTTATATAAACAGAGAATAACTAAAACCTTTTTTACCAGCATGGGTAAAACACGCACAACACTTCTGCTCAACCCAAAGCATTTCAATCATCCCCAAAACCAATGGCAGTCAGCCCAGCGTCACACTGACTGGCCAGGAACCCAGCCGATTTCGCGCTATGAGGCATCGCGTGTTTGCGAAGATCTAACCCCGCGCACCTGCCGAAGGCGACTGCAAGGGTGACCTGTTGAGGAGTTATTAGAAGGTCAAGCATGATTAAGAGGCATAAGCGATACAGCAGGACAGCGGGCCGTATCTGCATCGGTGATGGCTGCTTAGCACACGCAGGCGAGAACTTCATGCTCATGTAAATCAAGGGCAGTCCTTCTGCTGCTCTAGAGGATAAAGGCTTAAAAGCTCGAGGAGATACTTTGACCAGCTATCCAGGGTTTCATAACACACAATGTTTTATACATATGAAAGCATACTGTAGTATAGTCAGTGAGGAAAAAAAGAAACAAAAATATGGTCTGTGATATTACAATAAAAACTGTTCTGCTGGTGTACACGGTGTATTTCACATTTATCAAATAACTCCATTTTAATTATTAGCAGCTGTTAATGTTCGAATTCACTTCAATCATAATTTGTCGGATCTATTACCCCATTGTGGGGGAAATGATCCTTTCTCATATTTGTTTCACCATGATCATTATTTTGATCATTATTTTGGATAATTAGTGGATAAAATAATGTCAAGATAAGCCTAGGCTTTCAAAGACTGAAACAATGACCTCCACATTTAGAACAAAACATTTTACGATATTCAACAATGTGGGAGAAGGCGTCATTTTCCGACTAAGAAACAAACCAGCATCAAACTCTAAATTTTAAACCGCAGTGGGGTGACATCATTCGTCGTCAAGATTTTAGTAATGCGATGGAAAAAAATAAAATTATTTCTAGGTGAATGAATGCTAAATAAAACATTAAGTAAGAAATATTGTAAGCAGTGGTACCATAATTAATCAATGTGCTTAATCATTTATTTATGGTAAATGATTTATCTCCTGCAAACTTGCTGATGTGCTCCACCAAACTTTCTGTCGACGTGCAGCTCAGTCAGCAGGAACAGCCACTAGCTCCCAACCCCAGGGACCCAAAGCATTATCAGGAAACGAATTGCTTTTGTTACCTCTTTGCAATGTTACCGAAGTAGGAACTACACCCCAGTCACGGCTCCGGGGGGGTGGGGGGGGCGGGAAATCGGCGAGAAGCGGGCTAAGGTGGTTGCCACACCATGAGCTCCAGAACAGCCGTTCTGCTTGAAAGTCGCTGAGGACCCCACTTACTGTCAGAGAGGGCGGGGGGAGCATGGTTAACCCACACCCCAGTGAAGCAGGGGGGCCTCAAAAAGGCCTGATCCTTGACAGCATCGACGTGTGGGCCAGAAGCCAGGCGCGGAGATGGAGCCGACGGCTACCGACCGTCTCAAAGGCACCGACGGCTCGGCTCAGTGCTAAGGCATTACCGCGTCCGCCTAGCGCTGTCAAGCATGACCATATTAGGCCCACATTCACCACCGAGGCTGCGATGATGCATAGAACAGCACACAATCGCAGAAACCCCGTGCCTGTTTTCTCTGTGCGAGTGTCAACACTTTAAATCCCCCAATCAGCTCTGATATCCATGTCTGTTCAGGATAAGTCAATGGTAGAACATCTAAATATTCCTTTAAGCAGCTTTTGCTGGTGCTCTCCTGTTAAGACCTACTTAAAAATAAACTAAAATAAATTCATTAATTGAATTAACTAATAAAAGCAATTCATTAAACTGAAAAGAATAATCCATTATTATTTAAAATTGACTAATTGGACTGAGATGTTAGGCCCATACATCTAACCATCCATCTTCCAGCCACTTCTCCAGTACAGGGTCACCGTGATCGCAGATGTTTTCACACGTAGGTGTGCTGAGCATTAAAACCTGACACTCGGTGCAAATTTGTACACCTGCCTCACATTGCCGACTCAGCCTTGAGCTGCTGGGTCACAGGACCACACAGTGCCATCTGTTCCTGAGAGCACCACGCCCTCCCTGAATTGACAGGATGACCTTGGCTGGTGTGCTGTCTCTGGTACAGTATGAGTGCGTGTGTGGGTCAGATATACATTACATTTTGGGGACCAAATGTCCCCAACAATATGATACAAACCCATTATTTTGACATTGTGAGTGGCATTTTTTTGGTCTCTACCAAGGGAAAATTCAATTTCATAAAAATCTGTGACTGCAATCAAGAAACTAAAAATGCTACAAGTCTTGTATTTTGTTTGGTTACTTATGGTTAAGGTTAGGACTGGGTAGGGGTTAAGGTTGTCATTGTTGGGATTAGGGTTTTGCCCATATAAATGAATGGACGGTCCCGACAAAGATATGAGTACAGGTCTGTGTAAGCGTGCTGAAACTTAATTAAAAGATGGGTGCAGGAACTGCATCTCTGTGCCAGAGATGCACCAACATACACATCTATATGCAACCTGGCCCTAGCATCTTCTGCTGTGTGCCAGGGTCTCAGGCAAAATATTGGATTTGAAAATTAACAGGTAAGTTCGAGTCATTGAATGTATTTGTGCTCAGCCCTAGTGCCACCCTGCAGCCGTTACATGTCCATAACCAAAACAAATCTGTGTCTAAAATGAGCACTTCTGTCAGTCTCCTAAAGTAGCATTTACCAACCCGGTCCATGGGTTCCCCTAGACAGTCCACGTTTTTGCTCCCTCCCAGCTTCCGGTAGGAGCAAAAACATGGACTGTCAGGGCGTCCCCGAGGACCTGGTTGGGAAACACTACCCTAAAGCACCTCCAGGATGCGGACACACACCGACACGCTCCCGGGTCAAGGCCGGCGCCCTAAAGCGTGCTCAGAAAAGCGCAGGTGAGCCGTGACCTGGTGAAGTCAGCAAAGACCTTAAAGCACCACTTACTGCAGCTCGGTATGGCTTCAGCTCCTCCCACAGCCTGCCGTAAAAAAGGCTCTCAGGTGCAGCATCAATATTTATGCGTTTGTTTTAATATTTATCGCTCATCAATATTTCATCGACATCGATCTTAAGGCATCTGCAACCTTTTGCAGAATGACGGCTTTCTACAGCTAGAGAGATTATCAAGTACAAAACACGCAGAGAAAACATGCAGAGTGTCCCAGACCCAGACAGGGTGAGATTACTTAATAATAAATAAGATTAATAAAATGCAGTGAAACAGAAGCACAACATACTAAAAAGAAGGCATTCATCCAACCAGGGACACTGCCTCTCCATGGTATTCTCATATTGTCCATATGCAACTGACCTCGGCTTCTCAAGTGTTTATTTTACACCTATAAAAGTCATCCCATTTACAGATAAATATTTCCCTTTCCTTCACAGCTTCATAAGGCTACTGTGGTCTACACAAGGTCGCGGATGCCACCTTCCTCCAGCACCAGGCCTGAGGGACTGGGGCTCAGGCTCAAGCTGTAACGTTTAACGCCAAATATCACACACAGCAAGCGGCGTCCGTCAAATCGCTCGCTTTCATTACAACCGGGTCCCGCGAGCCGTGCTGAAGAGCCACTGCCAGCTGGAGGAGAGCGGCGTCTGTCACCATTGACAACCCGCTGGCATCTGACTGGTCTGTCGTAGGAGCTGGTGCGGGGACCAGCCAAGGTATCCTGGCTGACGCAAATCCGTCTCCTGGGGGAAACGGAGTCGAAGCGGGAGCCTGGCATGGCTCATGCTCAAACTGCCGCCTACTAGGGTTACCAGGAGACTTGATGATGTCACAACATCGCCGTCACACTCAGACAACATGGACCGGCACTGATCCCGGAAGCCCCGTCCAAAGTACACATTACAGCCCAACGCAGTTCATCATGAAAACCCACGGTGCAGCCGCTCCTAGGCTCCAGAGATACCTGCTGCTTTGAGAGCTACGGGTGCCTAGAATCCCACACATTTACAGAGCGTCACACCAGCTGGTGAAAATCTCCAGGCTAAACAGTCTAATTCTATTCAGCAGGACATATCAGGAATGCTAAATAATTCACTTCTGACACTGCAGCATTGTCCTTCACAGACATCAAAAATAATTGTGATATACTCTGCATTCACATTATAAATACTGGGAAACTGTTGATGTGCTTCTGTAATACTCTCATCTAAACTTGCCTCCATCTATAGTTAACTCAGTTACTCTGCTAGCTTTTCCTGCTATTCCTGTGGTTCCTGATTCAGTAAGGATAGCCTGTTTTGCTTGTTAGATAGTTATTTTGGAGGTACACACACAAACTGGCTCTTGACCCAGGACGGCTCTGTGCTGAAAAACAGGGACGGAGTAATCTGTCAACCGATGACAAGCAGGATTAGGTTGTGATCGTGTTTCTCAGCTTTACTCCAGCATCTGTCTTCGTTTATTGCACTGTCTGCACGCGGCATGACACTCTCTGCGGCCCACCAGACACAATCCATCTCCCCAGGCGGAATTTGGAGATCAAACCACCAGCAATGCAGATCTTAATGGGGCTGTGTAGGAGCTGCAGCCATGTCTCCTGCTATCTTCTAAGCTTTTAGGCGTACCGGATGCAAGTTACCCCATCACCGAGTCTTACAGATCTCAGGCAGGAGACTGGAGTTCAGACCTAGGTAAAACCACTTGGGTCCAGGCTGATGGTCTACAAGAGGCAGCTCTATGAATTACTGCTGGAAAGAGGCTGGCACCCCTACTGCCTTTTAATCATGCGGTACCAGAATTCATTGGTATTCACATATCCCATCTTGTCCCCCTGAGAGACACACGCGCATATTAAGGTGAAAGCAAAGCTTGGGGTCAAGGCGCCAGGATCAGACATTTTTCTGGGAATAGTTTTGTGAATTAAGGGCCTTACTTAAAGGGCCTATAGTCATACAATTACTCTGCCATGGGATCTGAATCAGGGACTTTCTGGCCACAGGTACAGATTCCTAACCCACGAACCACACAGTCCCTCCTACACAGGAAACAGTGTATAAATAGTACAGAAAGAGCTACTGAGATGTAAGGTTACAACAGGGAGGAGTCTATCAATATTCCAGAGGGGACGCGGGAGACACGAGCAACGTGATCAGAAACGGAACCAAGCAAGAGTCCTTCTTCCCCAGAAACTGCACTGGGGCAGAGGGACAGCGCCGAAATGCAGCAAGCAGCATCTGCAGGAGCGGACTGGGCCCAAGCCCCATGTGTCGAGGACCGCGAAAGGCAAACTGGCCAGAATGAGGAGTCTGACGCGGTTTAGGGTCTGCGAAAAAGGCTGGGCTATTCTGAGGATGTGCTAAGAGTAAGGCGTGGGTTTCCTGCGGGGAGGGGGGGGGATTGCGATCCATATGACAAAAAAGAGAGCTAAAAATAGTCAGGGCACACGGGAGGTCAGCCCAAGCTTGCGGCACGGGACAGTCCCATTAACAGGACGGGCTGCCGCCATCCCTCAGCCCGAGGGCCGCGGAATTGTGTGCGTGCGGATTACATGCACGCATGCATTCCCCCTGGGTTTCTGTTCTTCTTGTCATGTCTACCTTGAGAGCCTTTAGCACATATTTCTGTACATTGTTTATGACTGTAAACGAGAATGTAAACCAAACTGGCAGAACCAGGTGTGGATCATGTAAACATGCCGCACCCCATCCAATTTGCAGTTACTATGCTATACTATCGGTTATGCCTCATGTGTAAGACTTTCAGGTTAGATATTGGCTTCAAAAGATAAATAGCTAACAAAAAAAAAAAAAAGTGTTCCAACTTCAAAACACTTATCTTGCTGTTTAATTGTCAGGATTTTGGTAGCTGCTCATAAAAATCCTCCATTAAAGGAGATAAACCACATCTTCCCAATAATGTCTTTGTTTTACAGAAAAAAAAATTGGGAGAATCCATCATCGTGTGAAGGTTTCAGGTCAGCATGCCCAGGATCAAGTGTGGAAAACCAGGTTTGGTTTGAAGGGCCAAAGAATTATTTCACAAAGGGATGTCTCTCTGTCCTCGTCCCGGCTCTTGGATACCTCCAGCCTGCTACAGCCCAGACGTCATTCTCATTGACCAAGAGCAGCTGTCCTTCCTCCCTTGGTGGTTGAGGCATCATGACGGCGTGTGACGGGCTCCTACTTTCTGACTGAAGGTTGTATATCTCGCCACAGATGCACCGGCATGCAGGGGATCTCTGCAAGACAGTTCAAGCCCAGCTGCGGCACGCCATGAAGACGGGCACCACATCAAGACTGTTAACAGCAGGACCACACAAAATTCACAACCCCCATGTGGCCACTGCTGCTAGGAATCACCGAGAGGCACAGCTGCAAAGACTCTTATTTCACAAGGCACATCTCAATGGTCTGTCTGTAACCACAATAGAGTCCAGTTCCCGGCTGTAACTGGAGGTCAGAGATAACCAGTACAGGAGTTAACGCCAGGGTCCTTTTTTGCATACGCCAACCACACAAGAACCAAGCACCTGGTAAAAAACAAAATACCAATGCAGGAGTAATTGGACTATCCAACCATTTTCACTCAGTTGACATGGGCTTAGTTAACACATGGTAAACAAAGACCGGGTTCCAAGCAGAACGGCACAAGCTCCTATACAGGAGGCCGGTAGCAACACACCAAATAGGCAATAACACTGGGAATGTTTCCACTGAGAACACTTACAAGGCGAACGTGCACAAGCTGGGAACGTGCGAGAGGGCGGGTGGGGAAAAGATGAGGCATGAACAGAGAGACGGAGGGAAGAACTGGAAATAGAAAATAGGAAAGAGCAACTGACGTCGACTTTTAGGTAAGAAACGCAGGGTTCTAATCTGACAAGGTCAGTACTGAAACCGTAACTAGCATTTCAGAATCAGAATCGCGTTTATTGGCCAAGTATGTGAGCGAACACATACAAGGAATTTGATTCCAGTCGATGGCGTCTCTTAAGCACGACAGTATAAAAACAACAATATGTAAAGTCACAATGGACAATATACTGAGCAATATAATATACAGTAATTTTTAAGTAAAACTCATATCGCTAAGAGAACAATTCCTAAATATTGCCAATAATCTTCTAAAATATTCCCAGCCTTTCAGAGGATGCTGGTTATAAAATTGCAATGACATCAATCGGCAAGCTTCATGACAGAAAGAGTGGCCGATGGGACAATGGCCGACATCCCCTTGTCCTCAGCCACGCTTCGAGTGGCAGGCAATTTCAGTGTCTAGTGCATGAGAGGCCCTCTTATGCGTGAGACATGTAAGTGCAGATCTGTGCCGGGCTTCTCATAAACACAAATAACACACCTGGGGTTCAAACGTTTGTTAAAAAACATTGTTTCCCCCCCCCCCCCCCGTCTCTTTTTCCAGCTCAGTGAAAAGCCAGATACCTCGGGATTAACTGCCTGTGAGGAACTCAGGATCTCGCACATAAGAGAAGCCTAACCTTTACTACTCAGAATCCTTGTCTCTTTCAAGCCAGACACTGATCAAACACACCAGCATGAGGAGTTAAGCAGGGCTCAGATGTCCTGATGTCTCATACGCAGATCCATTCCCCGCCATCATCCCCCTGGAATCATCCGGCACCTTTCCCTGCCCAGCAGGTACACCGCTCCAAAGTCATTTCTTTTGTTAACACATCTACAGCCTTCGATCCCATCCCCACTCCTGCTATCAGACACTGGAACAGGGTCCCCATCAAAAACCAAGTAGGAAGCTCAAAGGAAAGATTGAGAGAGAGAGATAAAGCACGGTGCAAAAACTAAGGGCACCGGAGGTGATTGAGGAGATTAGCAAGAATAATCCACGCACAGTGGTCACATCTGTGGGATTGGCAGCACTTCCTGATGAAACCCTGCAGTACACAGAAACAAAACTTCATGACAGGAGGAGGTTTATATATATAAAAAAAATGCAGTTTTCTTTATTTCATTTAACATGGACCAGTCAAAAACACCTTATGGTAAAATCTGGCAAACCATACAGAACTATTATTGAACTCCATCATCTATGCTTAATTACAAAAGACAGACCCTTTACTCAAACTCAAAAAATAGAATGTCATTGTCTGAACAAAGGACTTCAGAGAAAGACGATGAGGCTGATCACCTACCGATGTCCTACAAGACGCAGGACCTGCCAGCTCTCCATAGACACCAAGGCTCAGATGCAGGCACACGACACGGCGAGGCTATAAGTCTGAGCTGGCCTTCGGCAGGCCTAGACAGGCCAAAGGAGGTACGAACGTGCCGGGACAGGCACGGAGCCGTTCACAGGCACATCCGAACAGGCCGACCACAGAGATCACTGCATCCAAATCATCTAAACATCTGTATATATAGTGAAGCAACAAGATGCATTTTGGACAAATATTCTTGATTAGTAAGCTGAAACAATGACTGATGTGGAGAAAGTACCAACCCACACAGCTGGTGCTGGAGGAAACATCTCTAAAGGAAATGCAATCTAACATGCTCAGGAAGAACGAAAGCTACGTATGATTACGTAAAGCTAGTGCTAATTGTATTTTTGCCGGCAAAGCTGAAGCTCAAATGGGAAATTATTTGTATCAGATTGAAAATACAGAAGGGACACAAAACAGACATCATCTCTTGATGTGAATAATAGATTTGCATGCATTTACATATAATGCACCTTTAACTGTGGAAATGACAACACATGTAGAATAAACATTTTTCTCTCTCCACTACAAGGCAATAATGGCAGTTCTGCGACATAAATGGAATGAAAGTAACAAGAGAGCATGCCCCTTTGTTTAGCTGCTACTGAGTGCTCATAAATCGGCTTTACTTTACTTCTGTAAGTAAACGGTTCCCAGACCAGTCCCCCTTGTGTGGAGCGCTGGCCTGCAGTCCGCGATTTGCGTAGCTCCCGGGTTGTGGCTCAGCCATGCACCGCTATCACAATGCCACACAAACGGCGTCAGCATTTTCTCTGGCCACAATCTGCCAGGGTGAGGTCCGCAGTGTGTGCCGTGCACGGCCCGCCCACACAGCACGACAGCCACACGAATGCACAACTGTACCCTCTTACTTCCACTTTCATGATTTTACTCCCAGATGCAAGTGTTATCCATATGCGATAGTCAACAACTTCTCAATATTAAAAACACAGCATGAAGAGCTTCCTGCCAGACAGCTGTTCTGGGACTTCACTGCACAGACATCACTTTCAATCAGAAGAAGCAGAGTGAGATACTAGTTAGGATAACATGTAGGTCAAATTAACAGAAAGCTGAACTAAAGTTCCCTAGTGATTATAAAGATCTAACCAGATTTGTAATAAAAAAAAAAAAAAAAACCCACCTACAATTTGCATGCAAGAATTGGATCTGGACCTTGAACCAATGAAGGAAGGTTACCTGGTCCAACCAGGGACATTTTGAGCATATGTAGGATGTGGACCGACAGTATAATATGGTTATTAATTAATATTATATGGTTATAATTTACGGTATTATGTAAGCTGATGCAGCCAAGTGACAGGGCTAGCCTTCATTTCAGCGGTGATTATATTGAGATACAATAATCGTAGAAGGAAAATTAATTAAGTCAAAGTGATGACAAAGGCTATGCTGAAGGGCACATAGCGTATACTTATTTATAGCTAACTTCGTAGTACAAGTCGTGGGTGCCTTCTTTTAGTACGTTCTTGCATACAGTCATCCTGTTGTGATATCTAAGTTCTTTGACGACAGGCAGGCTTTCCCTCTCTTTTTGTTATAAATTTTAATAGATTTTTTTTTTTTTTTTTAACCTTAAGTAAGTTTAATCGAGCAATCGCTACAAAACACAAAAGCTAATATCATGTATTTTAAATCTTTCACGTAAAGAAACGAGGAAAAAGGAGTTCAAAAACAGACCCCTAACTGAATGTACTGGCTGACAAACAGTATAATGGAATAAACAAAAAAGTCTTCTTTTTGGCTATCGAATTCTGGCTGTCCATCGTTCCCCTTCGCAGCTCATCTTGGCCCTTTGAGCAAGTTTCGTTTCCTCAGTCTAAACACGAGGAACTGAGCATCAATAAAGAACAACTGTTGGGGGGAGGGGGTTAAAACAAGAAAACACACAGAGATACACTTATTAAAGAGACTGCATTAATGAACAGCAGAGAGCACTGTGTGGCTCTGCAATGCTGAAATGAACGAGATGACTGAAAACACAAAATCTAAACACTATACCAACAGACTGAACCAGAAACACAATTCCAAAGTCAGGAGTGCACAGTGTTGTAATATTTCTCGGCTTTTCAGTAACAAGATAATTCCACATAAGTTGTTGCAGTTTTGAGTGACATAAATCAATTCCAGATGAAAGTCAGGAGTGAGAATAAAACGATGCACAGTCCTGAAAAATCACCAGTGTCACATATATAGACCACAACATCATACTGGGGACCAGCTCAATGTATTACACCTGGTTCTGGAAAGAAAACCACAGGACCACTGCACCAGAATTCATTCCTTTTAGATCTAACTGCAATGTCCATCCATCTATCCATTCATCCACCCATTTTCTGAAACCGCTTGTCCTAGTCAGAATCACATTAAACCCTTCGGCCACCGTCAGGATCAGGAACGGGTTAGTGAGACCCAATGGCATTTCTGTAATGCTTCAGAGTCCAATTGCCTGCTGGATTTAACAGGTATATGTGAGCAGTGGCACACTGAATTAATAACTCTTCACGCTACACAACTTCAATAACAAAATGATCACTCTGCACTCTCCAGATAATGATCTGGCTGCAATAATGTTTAATACTGGTTAATGAGTCCACTTCCAACGAGCATGCAAAGTCTGTTGGTTATGAAGTATGTCACCCATACGCATCATAACAATAGTCAATCTGGCCTTCACAGGTAGAAAACAGGTTTCAGGATTGTGTAAATTTTCTTTGAATGCGATCTGTCACCTAAGCCCTTTCATTTTTAATTTGCACACCTGGTAGCATCCCAGCCAATTACAGGTTCCCTATTTCCCCAGTTCCCCACCTCAAATGCCTTTTAAGGTCAAAAGAAGCCTGGAGAAGATCTGGAGTCTGCAATCCTGTGTGTCTGATAGCTGTGCCTCCTGTCTACAAGCAGCACTTCCCACCTGCTGGCCAGGCAAGGTAAGGGGCGGGGGGAAACAGACAGCAGTCTCTTTATGGAGAGCTTCAGGAAGATTCTGCTGACTGCCTAAAAATGTGGGGAAGTCAGCAACAGCAGCCTCTGTCCCTGGCTCCAGCAAATCGGTCCCTGGCTCCAATCCTTGGCCCCTTGTTTTTTTGTTTTCTTTGGATTGAAAAATTAACAAAAACACACACCCCCACCAGCTCATTACCTTTTACAGTGCTACACTCGGAGAGAATGTGTGCAAAAATGAGGCATTTTTAGCTTGCATATTTTCCTCACATTCATGTTTGGTGAACCGTTTTCCACATTTGTCCACGTGTTCTGCGCACAGTGCATCTAAACTGCAACAGCTTCAAGTGAGTCTATTCTGGAATGCTGAGTTTCAGTTAAATTAACTTTTCATACACTTCTATATTCATAGCGTACTAACATGCCTGCAAGGGGCATTTCCGCGGGTAACAGGGTATTGCCAACATCTCTTCACACAGAATATGTTCTCTTCCACTCTACAAGTTCTTGGCTCAGTCTATAGAAGGCATTTTTTCTCTCAACATTGTAGTGCCACAAATTTCACATCTTTTCGAAGGGTTCTGCTTTTAGCAAGGAGCAGAAGACACCTTAAAGTCTCACGATTCAAGGAACAGTTTATAATACCTTCTTAGCAAACATGTAGTTATTTGCTTACCAAGCAGAGCGTCCTTAATGCACTTCCCATCATGCAACAGCATCTGGAGGAGATTAGCCAGAAACTTTGACGCTGGAACTGACAAGTTCACAGACTACCCTTCTAAGTGTGTTTGACTAGAAAACCTGAAAGCCTCGATTTCTCAGCTGCCACCAAGGTGAGGAATCCAGGAAGATTTTGAAATGTGTCTCAGAAACCACAAGAACCCACAGACACCAGCCAAGAAAAACAAAGCAAGCTTCACAACTGAGCCACTCAGAAAGTTCCAGACAGGAAAAGTCAGACCAAACTGAAGAGTCTTGGAGAAAAAAAAAAAAAAAAAAGCATCACGTCACATTCCATAGAAAACAGGGTCCGTTAAAACTATACCTGAGGGCTCCTGGATGTCTTTCAGCCCTGAACATGAAAAGTCAACAGGATGCTTCACTTGGTCCACTGGGAACATGACCACTTGGTCCAGTTGGAGTACCAATAAACGCAGAGCACTATTCAAACGCTTCAGCGTACAGAGAACATCGACCCTATCACCGTTCTCTCAACAGCCACATCCCTCTATTTTTTAAAGACCCTCACTGATTGCGTCAGCAGATCATACAACCAGCCAGAGTCAATCGCCCGGGAGCAGCTGGCCTCGCAAGGTAACCCACTGTCCATGACCCTGCACACGGTCAGCGAGGTAAAGCAGTCCGAGTGTGCTGCGGATCGCTGAGCACCTTGCACACCAGACGCCAGAAATATCATGACAAAAACCTTCCTGCTGTTTCCACAAAACTCACATTTTAGACTATAACAAAAAAAAAGTCCATCCAAATAAACACGAAATCAATCGGTGCAGCCACATATGTTCTACGATTGAGCTAAAAGGTGCAAGTCATTAAAAAAAAAACTTAATATAATAATAAGCTTCAGTGTGACCATTACCAGGAAATAAATTAATCAATAAGTTTTACATAAAAAAAAAAAAAATTGTCAATGCGGTCACAGGAAAAAGAATATGCCAAGAGGTGAGTAGTTTAAGTCGACTTATGCGGCCACCAGTGAACACCTGAGCAGGAGATCCGGACTGCGCCAGGGAGCGGACCGCGCAGCCTTTATTATAGACCGCAGTCAAACATGCATGCTGGACTGGCTTCTCAAGCCGCTTCTGACATCTAATTTTCGAGATATGACCTTTTTTTAACGTTTAGACTCTGAATACTTCGCCACGCAAGGCTTGGGAAAAAAAATCTAAAGAAACTGTTACGTGTTAACCGACATTACAAATCGAAAGAAAAGGGTAGCAGTTACCAGCAAAACATGCTTAGTTTATGTTGTCGGGAAATCTCCATCAGATCATTTACTAGTTATATGAGCATATTCGTTTTCACTGTAAAAAAAATTTGAAATAAAAAAATTATATCAAACTGACTGGTTCACGGGTTGATTCGTCTATATTTAACCTTCGCTTTTTCAGGTTCAAACATCAGCGAAAATCCTACAATAACCCGGCGACGACCCACTCGACACCCGGCAGAAATAAGTCAACATATTTTGCGAAATATGTTGTCTGCCAGTGGAAATTAAGGAGCACCTGCTGACACCGGGTGATGGGCGGATCAGGATAATCCCATGTACCTTTGAATGATGATCTTTCCGAAGTGCTTCAAAACAGCTACATAGGAAGTACGGCAGCGCCGATCCGAAAACAAACTTCCTTGATTACCTTTTCGCCGTACAACGTAATCCTCCAATTTAAAGCAATTAACCTGGAACACATAACGTGCTTAGGACAGCAATCCCGATGTTTCCGTTTCGTAACTAAAACAGTAGAAGATCCGGAATAGCCGGTGTACTTACTTTCTCCTGCTCTTCAGCATTCATGTTTACATAGAAAAATATCAACGAAAGCGAAGCGCACTGTTGACGGTCCTTTCTCATTTAATCCACCATTGCTCCTTCACCTGATTATCAGCATTTCTTTCTCTATCAGTCGGCTCTACGGACACCTTTAACAGATCGCCGTGGCGTGCTGACGAATTCACCCCGCTATTTTCCGAAAAAGCACAACTTACAGAAATGCCACTTTAGCTTCTACTTACGGAGTTGCAGCTACTGCGATCGATCCGAGTCTCGCAGCCTGGTGCCGGAGCGGCTTTTTGCCTGTTTTGCGGCGCCACTTTCTTTATGGTTCCAGCGCGTGCCGCTCGCTGGTTTTTGGGGCACCATCTGGCAGGAGAGCTTGACGAAGCCGGGAGCGCGCACGCGTGCACATCGGTTAGTGACAATCAGCCAGCGCCGGACTGCATGGTACTAGGGGGGGAGGTGGACAGGACGGAACCCCGAAACTTACGGACAATTCGCATTGTTCCGGCTGCCGAAGCAAACTACATAATCAATTTATTGTGACGCATATTTGAATGACATCCAATCCACCACTCTTTCAAGACAATTATTTAACTAAAAGCAACCCATATATATTTAAAGAAAGCCTAATTTCTCTTTGCCCGTGCAATATGAGAGCGAGCGTTTACATCTCCTTTTAGCCTGATCAAATTTCCTACGTCGCTCTACTAAAACAACCGCAGCGCAACGCCAAATGCAACTTTGCTTAAACTAGCTGATCCTTTCACTACTTTTGATTCACTATCCCAAAATACATTTGCTGGGTACTTGACTACAACATTTTATAAATGCCCAAACGATTTTTTATTAGAAGGTTTAATTCAATAAAATCCCTAGAAAAGAATATCAGGCGTCTGCTTAAAGTGCTGTTTTATAAACCAGATGAAATAGTTAGGTGATGCACCACCAGCACAACACCAAAAACATGACAGCTACCTTATTTTAAGCTATACGGAGCTGAAATCTGAAATAGTTGCCTTAAAACAGCACAGCGTAATACGACCTGCTAATACCTAAACGCTTGACGTATTTGAGACACACTTAGCAATTAAATGTTACATCTGCTTATTTAATTACCGTGGTTATGTTCTCGAAGTAAGTCTATATTAATTTCATTCATTCTATATTTCGTCTCTTCCAACTGGTAAGATTGTTTGGTACACGTGACCGTACGAGTTTTCCTAATTGGACGAAGTTGTCCCTCGAGTACCAATCAAAACCCCCAAATCTTCCGTACCTGAGAGAAACTAAACAGTGAGAAACCTGCATTACTTAAAATAGATGTCATTAATCCTAACGCTAAATTTTCAGTCGCAAGTTTTCTATGTCTTTTGGTATCAGGGCAGGGCAGTTTTTGCTTTTATCCATGACATTTACCGAGTTGTTAGATGGCGCAGGAGATTTGCAGGAAAATCATTTGCTTTGCAACGTGCCGTATGGTTCTTTTTTTTTCTCGGGTTAAGGGACAGGTGAGTTGGTTCTCGTTATGCGTTTTTTTGTGGGGTGAGGAGTATCTCCTTCGTTGTCATACTTTCAATGCATTTGACAAGGTGCCGCTTTCCGTGAGTCTCTTGTAGGCTTTCATGTGCAACCTTTCAACACATTGCATGCGGGCTTCTCTCTCCGCTTTGTTGCATTTTCTTGTTTAATATCTTTTGGTGCGGAAAGATCTTCTGTCACTCTGTAAAGTCTTGCCGAGTCCCTTGGCACCTGAATGTACTGTGTATTTTCGCGCACACCTCCAAGTAGCGGAAGTAGTTTGGTTTTGGAAATGGTTAGTACTGCCTTACTGATATATCAAAGTAATGTTCGTAAAACAAGTGAGAAGACATTCCTCTCGACAGCTTCGTTCTTTTTGAAATTCGACCTTTTCGTTCAGAGTTTCTGTAATATTCATTGTTTTATGTAGTTTACTATCCACTCACAAATTAAAAGCAACCAAGGGTACCAATAGCAGTAGGATGACGACAACAAAGTTTATAGTTGTAAAGCACTTGAATATAAGTCCATCTTCCAAATGCGTGTCCAGTGCACGATCACGGGGTGCTTACCAGTTCATTTAATTGCCTGTCTGTGAACCGTGGATGAAATGAGAGTACCTGGAAAACACAACGAGAACGTGCAGACTCCACAAATAGCATGGGTGTGATTTTACCCCCAGTGCTGGGGATGTGAAGTCATAGCTACCCACTGAGTCACTTACAGTGCACCATTTTAGTGGCTATCACATCCATCTGCAAACTATGAAATGAGGTACGTTTCTTCCACTCTGAATCTTCAGTGGTGTTAAAAATTAGTTTTAGGGATCCGAGTTTTGAACAAGATGTTAGGGCAGTGTTAAGCAGTCACTTCCCTGTGCTGCATTTTCTGTAAAAACTCCTCTCATTTGGTCTGTTTTTGATGGATGGCACCTGCGTCAAGATATGTCTTATGCACAGAAACATGCAAAATTAATGTTCTAAAGTACATACATCACTCAGTTCTTTTGTCACCCTTTTTATCCATTTATTTTACTGTTTCTCTTCTATTGCACTAGCTGCTCTTATTTACTTGTATGTTTTATATTTGCACTGTGAAGAGGGCAAAATTTCGACTAAGAATTTTATTGCAGTGTTTCCATCTACTGGAACCTTGTACATAACAATTTGAAGGCTGAACTCTCTCGGGATCAGCGCAGGATTCTTTTGCAACTGAATTCTGCAGGTACGTAACGCGCTGCAGGGGAAGGGAGCGTGGGAGACTGTATTGATGAGGCGGTGTGCGTTATTTGATTCCTCACCATCCGTAACAATGCGATCAATGCAGAGCTAAAGTGAGCCGGGGCTGGTAGAAGGGCAGGTGATTGACAGGGGGGCTGGTTTACACTGCAGTCCTGTATCCTGAGAGGATACAGCCACAGGATCAAACTGCAGAACTGTCCAGTCAGCAGACAAGGTGACACACACTTGAGCATGCACACACACATTCGTGGCCACACAGACATTTTGGTCAGAGTTATGCCCACCCCACAAGGTTTGAATCTCTGACATTGTGCTACCACTGACAGATTGCTCTCTGGATGCTGGTGGTTATTGCTCTAGAATGACTGGTGGACTGACAGAAAGACAATCTCTACATGACTGTGTAAGTAATGGATAAGGCATGACAAGATTAAAATAACGAATGACGCAAATACAAACTAGGTGTAATGCACCTAGTTTGGAGTTGATTATCTTTATATTAACATGTTTAATGAAACGTTCAAAACGGTTTATGTAAAACTGTTAGGCTTCCGGAACTCCCTGTGCAGCTACACAGAAATAATCAATAACCACACATCACATCTCTGAACCAATAAGAAAATAGTATTTACCAAAGCAAGCTGGTATAAATATGCAAAGGGATAGTCAAGTGATAGGAGAACAAAGCTTCCAATCCTGCTGCTACATGTTTGCAAGTAGCGCATGGCATCTGTAGGTTGGTCCTGAAGATTTCTTATAGTACAATATCTAGTGCTTAGCCAGACAGCTACAGCTCATTCTGTTCTGGAGCTATTATCCAGAATGACACTGCAGTTGTTTATTTTGACCTCCAGAAACATTTACACATTATCCATCTTGGTTTTACTTCCCTGGCTATGTCTCGCATCAAGTTCAAACCTTCGGTTTCAAACGTTATAAGGCCACCAATGAAACCGCTCCGTGTCGCCTTCCTTCCCTTCCATTGGTAAAAGTTATATGTCCTCATTACCACACTTGTGCTTTTTGCTTATGGTAAAAGCATCTGTTAAATATATCAAGATATCAACACACAGAATACTGTGTTAGTGTCAGTGGTGGGCAGAATAAACTGCTACCATCTGCACTGTTTCAGTTCCTTCTTGTCATCTAGCCAGGTCTCTAACTTCCACCTAATAGCATCCACATGGCATAAAATTTGTGTGGAGGGGAAAACTGCTAAAAATGTTTTTGTTCTTTGTCTCATTACTTCAGAAGAGATATGGAATTATTTTTTACTTTTGTTAGTGTGTGCACATGTTCCAGCAGAAATTATGCAGGCCCTTTGTGATGACAGAGCTAGTCAAGCTCACACTGTGTAGAAGGTTCAGTTTGTCCAGTGATCAGTTCTGAAATCGTGATTCTTGTGTAGTTTTGTGCCATGCAAATACAGCACTGCTAACAAAATATCTGTTTATTCACCATAAGCTTTTGTTCAACGCAGCATCCCAGAGAGCATGGGATCTATCTCAGGAAGAACAGGTTGCATCCTGTCTCTTGGCCTCCTTCTCTCCGTATTACTACTCAAATACCGTCACCTTTGCTTCCTGTAATAGACAGGATGTAAGCATTTACAGATCCAATTACAAGTACGGCATGGCTATGAGACACCACTTCATTATTAAGTCTAAGATCTTGCTTTAAGATCTTTTGCATTCAAGGGAGCAAGGATTGTCTCTCAGACTACCTCAAGGAGAGCACGACTTTAGCTTTGTGGACGAACTCTGAACTGCCCGTCACACCCCTATCAAGCAAGTCTGCTTTCTGAAGCAGGAGAAAAGAGCCTTTTGTGCTGTAGGCTTAAGCTGCTCCAGTGACAAGTCCAATGTCCAAACAAAGATTTTCATGCTTTCCAAATCAAGCTGGGTCAATGAACTGGGCAAGCAGATACCCCAGCATTCCACAAAGGGAAATTGGACAGCATGGTGGTGTAGCTGGTAACGCTTGGGGTTTGAATCCTGGCCCTCTGTATGTATAGCATGGCCCTGGACAGCATAGCCAGGACAGCGTGGCAGTGTAACAGGTAAACCTCTGGCCCTGTGTATGTATGCAGTTTGTTCTCCCTACAATAGATTGGCATCCCATACAGGGTTTTACCCACCTGCCTCACTAATCCCTATGATGTTTGTGATACGATGTGCCCCCCCCCGCTATCCTGACCAGTATGAGCTGTTAGAAGATACATGGATGGCTTTTGAGCTCCCCCGACCCTGATGTGGATGAACTGTTGGGAGAAAGATGATTTTTGCCCCCCATCCCCCCCCACACGACCCTGACCAGTTTGAGCTGTTGGAAGGTGGATGGCTTTTGAGCCCCCCCTCAATCAATCAGTGATATGCAGACATTCCATCTTTCTTGCCCACCTACACAAACACATTTACTGAGAAGAAGAATGTAAATCAAGCTTGGCAGAAAGAAGTGATTACAATTTTTCTTGTTCCCTATTGTGAAGGAAGAAAGGGGTGAACTACAGGCATTACTCAAGTAATGCTTGCAATTAATTTAGCTCTAGTCATCTACCTAATAGTGAGAGCGAATGAACTTCAACAATCGCCTTTCATTATTATCAGCAAGCGTATCTGTGGTCTGAGTGAAGGAAATGGACAACCATAAATTGTTGTCGAAATAAAAGGTCTATTTTCATGCCGAATTGGGGAAAGCCCAGATACTATGCTATATATGTATCAGTAAATCAAGTTCAAGAATCTCTGGTACCAGGCTTTTGCTTCTGCTTGCCCCATGTTCTTACACAGCTTTTTGTTTTGTCCTGGGTACCCCAGCTATCTCTGATTATCCAACGATATGTCCATAAATTGATTTTAGTTCGTGAATGTGTGTGAGTGCATGTGTGCAGCTGTCCTGCCGTGGACTGCATCCCTGTCCAAGGAGTCCCTTTCTAGAATAGACAGAATCTGGGTCATCACAACCTTAACTGGATAAACAGCTGAAAGTAAGTGAAGATTTCATACAAATTGGCGACAATGAAGAACTACTAAACATCATTTCTCCATTTCATCCTTTCAGGCTTTGGGGGGGGGGGCATGTATGCTGTCTGCAGAGTGACAGCCAATTGGATCCGCATCTGTTAAAAAAGACAGATGTATTAATGGTTAGGTTTTGTGTTTGACGGTGCTGATAAAAGTAAATATGGAGATAAATGTGGTGAATACAGGGCTTGTCAACCTGTAGAAATCACCTTTTTGTACAACTTAGTGCGACGGTGTTTGAAAGTGATTTTCAGTGTGTCATCATTTGGTGAGCTATGTGACAGTGTTTGACTCATTAAAGCTATGTCCAGGGACCAGTAATTAAAAACAAACAGCAGTGACATTTCCCTCTTGCACAATGACACTAAAATGGGAGGCTGCCTGCGGGTTAGTTCTGCGGTTTATCAATGTGATACAACGTCCATTTCAGCCTGTTTTAAATGTTTCAGTGAAGCTAAGATTATATCCATGTACTACGTTAAG
The DNA here is from genome assembly GCA_026777985.1 of Mormyrops attenuatus. Classification (NCBI taxonomy): domain Eukaryota; kingdom Metazoa; phylum Chordata; class Actinopteri; order Osteoglossiformes; family Mormyridae; genus Mormyrops; species Mormyrops attenuatus. The sequence goes on along the minus strand of JAODKC010000044.1, from coordinate 32,253,000 downwards.
ATGAATAACTTTACAATGTATGAAGTCCCTGGGATTCGTTGGCTCTCAAACTGAGACGGCAAGGCCTGTGTGTGGTGTGGGTCCAAGACAAAAAACAGAACTCTGTTCAGAAGAATGCCTGACTGATTTCACCCCGGATCTCCGTGTATGCCCCAAAATCTGAAGGCAAATGCAACACACACTGAATGGATTTGTTTTTTTTAATATAACTACTATATGCTGGATATTGCATCCATTACATTGATTACACTGATTGCTGATTGTGATTGCTAACCAAGGCTTGGAGCATTTTATTCATTTTGGGCAAAACAGGAGGAGATGTTGCTGAACTGTAATACCGAAAAAGAGCAAAGAGATCAGAAGCTCTGGTTGGATATCCAGCACTGTGACGGGTCCAGGTTGGAACGACACCCAAACCAGGTGCTGCCATCAGGAAAGAGACATACGTATCTGCTTGGTGGTTACTGAAATCCACACTTCTCTACGTATTAATTGTGTTTTGGACGGAGCGGGGTGGGGTAGCTGTGTAACTGGGGTGCTTTAAGAGCAACCAACAGGTTAACTGGATAAACGAGAACTACTAAAAGGGTACTAAATGGATAATGACATAGAAAACACTTTAAGTTGTAAATATGGATATGTGCCTTGCTAATGCGAATAAAAATGTCAGTAAACTTCCTTTTGAAAGTGAGAACATTCTGTGTTTTGACTTATAATGGCAGGCTTTAGAGATGTGTGGCTCAGCAGTTTAGGGATCTGTGTCCTTATCTGGAAGAATCTGGGTTCAAATCCTGTGGCTGGCACAGTATCCATGTCATCGATGGGCACTTGATACCCAGGGACGCTGACTGACCATGCTTCCAGATCTGCATTCATACACGGCTTCGGGTAAAATCACCTGCCAAACGAACGTAACGAAAATGCATTTTGGATGAACTAACAACTACGTTGCTAAAAACTGCAGTCACCATTCCTTACTGCCACTTTTCAAGGATGACACAAATAAATGAGTGAGTTACGGTGCCCACTGTTCCATAGACGAAAGAGAGCAGTTCGCATGTGGAGCGACTGAGCTTGGCTGCACAAATGCACCAGGTATCTGGTTGCTGCTGTCTCACATTCCTGGCCCGGTGGACTTCTCAATGGGTTTGGGCACGTGCTACAGTAACAGTGAGGGGTAATAATAGCCGTTATGTGGCCTATGCCCGATTTCTCTGCGGCAGTCCCTGGTGGAGGTCCTACAGTGATATATTGGAAGGTAAAATAAAGGCTGTGTTCTTGGAGAAACATCTGAACACTCCTTTAGAAGAGAAAGAGATCGACAGGTGCTCTGCCTGAGCCTGATATCACACCCTTCATGGAATGTGTTTATGAAGCGACGGGCCAGAGCTGCACTGAGCTGCTGGCCACTCCAGCTGAAGATTTTATGCATGGTCTAATTAATCAAAATTATTTATTGGTGCCAAAAAATGTGCTGGGGATATAATTGATGAGGTCTTGATATATGTTTTTTTGCTCATGGTTAAGGAGAAATTGCATATTTCTACATCTTTCACTCTCACAAACAGCCTTTCTCTTTCAGCAACCGTGTGTGTCTATTGCTGTGGTTTGGTCACTGATCCTGAACTTTCACAGATCCTGCCTAGTCCTGGCATTGCTGAAGCAGGAGATGTTCTCACTCAATACTTTAAGAAGAAAGATCAATGATCTGATGGCAGATTCCACTGGCAGCATAAGAGAGTAGAGACTATGCTGTCAGCTACTTAGCATGTAAAGGAGCTCAATAAGGTGAAGCAGGCAGCTTGGAATCATAGGTACATAAAACCCGCTCCTTCTGGTTGCCCGTGACTCTCTGTGATGAGACTAGTCTCTTCCTTCCATCTGGTCCCCATGCTGGAGTGTCGAGGCAGAGAGGCAATAAAGGACAGAAATGCAGACGGGACTGACAATGACTGAAGAGAGCCAAAGGTCACGGGAGAGACACATGGCAGATAGAGGGCCTTTGTAACATTGCATGCTGCTTTTTGTTTACATTTCCGAGGAGAAACTGCATGTAGGGAAGCCAATGTAACAGTCAAAGGAGCTAAATATAGCAGCAGTGAGTGCTGTGTTAGCGCGGTAGGACAACAGAAAACTGCAGCAGAATTCTTCCACCACAGCCCCCACTTCCCAGTGCGGATACTGGAATAATTTTCTACGGCAACTATACACAATGCGTCACCGACTATATACACACATTGGTTCGATATGTATACTGTGCACTCGGCGACTCGGCGGTTACATACACAACCTGCCTTGAATTCTATAATGACAGAAACAAAGACAAAAAAAAAAAAAAAAAAAGCGGCGGAAAATAGAGGAAGCAGCCTGGGCAGGGAAGCAGGCAGTCGCACAGTGAGAGATTGCGGTGTGCATGTCGACCCCTCGGAGCAGAATCGGGTTGAGAAGGCGAGCCCCCTCACTGAGTTGCGGATGCAGAGATAAGTTTACATCTGTCCTTGTGTGAAACAAAATGGCTTTTCCTTCAGTGCCGGTTCAAGCCACTCACGATGAGCCGCTCAGCTCTGCAGGTAGGCGCAGGTGCTGGTGCAGAAATGCTGATGACTACACGCTCTCTGCGCTTCTCCTGTAATTGTGCCCCCACCCACCGCCACCTTTGTAAAATTCATCCCAGCTCCAAGTGCTGGATCAACCAGCAGGAGAACTGAATAATAAAAGCCATCAATCAGTAGGCATGCTTAGAAGAGCCAAATTACCAGTCCGTCAGATCGTGCTGGGGGCCTCATGTGGCCGGCTCTCCGCTTATGCTCCCATAAATATATTGAAGTACAATGATACTTGGACATTTTCTCCTGCCCACAATCTGAATCTGTGGGCTGATATCCTGGCCATGGGGGGGAGGAGGGGTGTTGCCATGAAGCACCAGCCCCCTTTTAATCACCTGCAATATCTCATCCCCTCACTTTGTACTTCGGGTTCAAGAAGAGCGACCCCACCGGGTGGCGGTATAGCGGATGATGAGAAGGAGAGATCCAGCTGTGCCTAGGAAGGAGGGAGTCACGGTGAAAGGCAAACCTGAGCAAGGGAAGAGGCTCATCGGTTACCTGGACGCTGTCTCGGCCTGGGTTGCTGAGGCAACCGTGTCCGCAGCATTCTAACTGAGCAAGATGGGAGTGATGGGTATTCCTCAAATGCCACATCAAGGAAACTTACTCAGTGTGCTCTTTATTATGGTTTCAGAGGTCCGTATCTTGTGTGGTGAAAAAAAACACATAAACCCCATTAAGGTGGGGCAGTGGGATGGTCTGTGGCGAGGTGGTCACTGCGACTGTGAACAGGAAGTTACTGCAGTTGCAGTTGCGTGTATGTGTGTATATATTCATATATACAGTGTGTGTGTGTATACATACACACACGCTGTGTATATATGAGTTATATATAATATTGTATTTTTCTCCTCTGAGAAAGCCAGTTGGGATATGTGAATATAAGCATTCCAATGTAGATGTACTCATATTTGTGCAAATGGCAAATACGGTATCATTTCATTAAGTCAGTGTTTCCGAGTCCAGTCCTCGGGGACTCACAGCCGGTCCACGTCTTTGGTCCCCCCAAGCTCCCTGCTAGACAGCCCACATTTTTAAAAACGTGGACTGTCTGGGGGTCCCCAAGGACCGAATTGGGAACCACTGCATTAAGTTCATCAAAAAATAACTCTCATTCCTTCTTTATACCATTTCTCAGTTTTTGAGCCTTACCCTTGCCACATGTCCTCTTTCTCCAGTTTTAAACCTCAGGACCGTTTCAACAGCAGAGCAACCCAAATGATGCCATGTGGTGTGACAGTAGCTTCTTAGGACACCCCCGCCGATGTGCGGCGTCTCGATGGGAGGCGCATTTATCTCCCCTCTCTCCCCTTCACCCACTCCATGCCCTCACACTACCTCAGTCCAATTATTCAGTTCTCCCTCATCTCGTCTCTTTCTGTCTGGCTCAGTGCAGCTCAAGGTTAAGATTTAACAGTGGATTTATAATTGATCTCCCATTAGCCGCTGCCTTTTGTAGGATTTCAGGCAGAGTGATGAAATGCTTGGCGGACCGAAGGGTAGTCCTGTTTAAGCCAACATCTGACACATAGAGCTCATTATTATAATATAATAACAGCAAGAGTAGCAGTACCGTCTGAATGGCAGGGAATCGGATACGGTCCATTTGCACAGCTGAGGGACGAGCCGTGCCTGGCGAAATACCCCAGAGCTGCTGACACCACGTTAAACCCAACAACAGGGGCAGTGGCACACGATGCTCATACCACAGGCAAGAAAAGAAAGCTGACAGGATCGGAGCAGTGAGTCTATTCCCCAGTGTCGGCCTGTATGGCAGCACTGGTAGTTAAGCTTCACGTTTGCTGAAAATCACACACCGTGACAAAAACACCGGGAGTAACAGCAGCAAACGTGGAGGGAGAGAGAGAATACCATTTGTCAGCTGTTCTTTTTCCCCATTCATTAATGATCTTTCATTTATTAATGTATTTTGCAAACATTATGGTAATAAAGCTGTTTTTGAGTATGAGTTTTAGAATCTGGTGTGGAGGAGCAGGGCTGCCTGACAGGGAGAAGGAGGTGGAAGGAGGTCGACATGCAGTTGAACTGAGAGCAAAGAAAACGACTGCGGTGTCACAGGTCTCTCTCATCGGCCCTTCTCATTCTTTTTTGTCCCCAAGCAAAATGCCTTGAGGCACCAACATTGAGCACATGCTTAAAATTAAACCTCCCGATTGTGTGTACGAGTTCCTCCTTTTAGCGCTTCACTGGACACAACACCTCCTCTGCAGTATAATGCAACCTCAGCCCCCCAGGAGGCTAAACGAGCCACAATGAAAAGGCCTGGCTCCCCCCCCCCCCATCCTCTCTCTCCTTCTCCTCATCTTTCTCTCTCTCTCTTTCTCTCTCTCTCTCATCAGAGGCGGCTGTAAATATTTAATGAATTGGCTGCCTCTGTCTTCAATGCACTTCAAGAGGATTTTCCCTGCTGCAAGGGCGTGCAAGGTCGCTGAAGCGTTGCGGGACGCTTTACATCACTTCCTCTGTCCGAAGCAGGTGTCTGGTTTCACAGTGTTCTTGCAGCCAAACCAAACACATCGGTGACCGTATGCAAAAATTGTACTACTGTGCAGCCTGAACACCATCAGTGCCAGTGCAGGCAACTATTAAAATAACTTTCCTCCAGTCCATTTCACAATTTTAATTATGGCAAGACAGCATATGGCTTGTGTCTCTCAGCCCAGCAGCAGAGCAGCAAGCACAGGCCTACTCACTTGAATTGTTCAAAATCAAATGGTTTCATTCACTATGTACAAAAGTGTGGGTGGCCTTACAGGATGGCATCCAGAGAGATATTAGACTAAGCTAGTCATTGTGGAATCAATTGCTGAATTGACTCGATGATCTGCATCTAGCTTGCCTTGAAATGGGCTGGTCTTCTGTTCCCCTAACAGATTCTTAGTTGGATTGAGTGAGTTTTGCTTCCCAAGACTGTAACATATGACGCAGAATCCTGAGATTGGTGGTCTCATCTCAAAAACAAGAAATGAACTGCGTTTTGAAAATTTGGTCTTCAATTATCCCTGTTAGATGTCTTGTGGGTTCAGCTGGAGCCGGTTAAGATGGTTGGTGTTTCATTTCACTGAGACATCCTGTAGACGAAAGCACATGTTTGTTGCAGTCACGCTTGTCTGAACGAACCCAGTGTCAGCCTGGTTTTTGAAGGGGACTCACTGTATCATTGCCGCCTCACCAGAAAAAGCTGTTGCGGCATAATAGCTTCCAGTGACTTGGTAAGGCTGAGGAGCTTGTCTCTCGCTCCACTGGCCTTTGATCAGCACAACTGGGTCATCTGTTTCCCTGTAAACCCCATTTATAGTACTGAAGCCCTCCAGTGACATAATGAGCTTAGTCTTTAATTGACTTTTGAAACTGACCAATAGGATCATTTTGAATGGGCTGGAACCACAAATCCACACAAATTGACTCAGTAGGTAACAAGAAAATTGAAAATTTAGCTTTAGAAAGTGGATAATTTTAGCCTTTGGATAAAAACCCTGGCTAATCTCTAAACCCCTTTAATAATCAGTACTGGGCAGGACTAGGATTAAATAGGCCGGGATTTGGCAAGGGGACAAGATGCTGTGGTGATAGAGCAGGTCACCAAGGGAACCAGGACCATACAACCGCAACTGCAAACTTTTAAGGTGCTGCCTCTGGAAGATCGTTGTATCCATCACGCTGTCGGCTGACAGGCGGTTTGGCATGTAGGGTGCACAAGAAGTTAATGAGCCTGCCAACGTATGACGCATGGGAGCAACAAAAAAGCACAACGGTGTGAACCAGCTGACCTAGCAACCACCTCCACGCGTCTTCCTGACAGACGGGTGGATGTCATTGGCTCCTTGGATTCACAGTGCTGTCTCTACTGCAGAGCCAAACTCCTTGCCTAACCGCGACTGCCCATTAACAGAAAGATGCAATTAAAGTTCACACTTCAGTGACATTTCTTGATGCAATCACATCCATTGAGTTCCCATGGTTACATAAACACCTGCAGATTTGGTTTCATTACTTTGTTGTACTGCGTCTCTTTTTCAGAAAAACTGGGCCGGGGGCACTAACCTGTGTAGAGTCTCAAACTTCAGTCACCGGCTTCAAATTGCATGTCTGAACCAGTATCTACTGCCCTCTTGTGGTGGGAACTACAGGTCCCGCACCTCACAGCAGACAAGTTCTGACTTTTGCAATCCCAGTTCTGGTGCTTCATCAATGAATGGTTTTTGCTCAAGCAAAAATTTAAATTAACACTAGCCCTTAACTAGGTAGTTAGAAATTACTGGTCTAAAATGGGATATTGTACTAGAACAATTCTGGGTGTTTAAGGAGTAGCATAACAAGGCTTCTGCCAGAATCCGAACATACACCCTTAACGTTACAAATCTGTTTTCTTCATTTCGTTCATATATAGTCCTCAGAGTAAACTATAGCATAAGCTTAACTGTCACTTCATTTTCCTTAACCACTTGCCTAATTCAGGGTAGTAGTGAATCTATTCCAGGAAGCACAGGGCAGGGTTACACCCTAGATAGGATTCTTGGGCACAAACACGATTTTTAGCAACACCAGACCATATAAACTGCATGTCTTTGGACTGTGGATAGAACCCACAAGCAAGCTGTGCATGGACCAAGGGGGATGTGCAAACTCCCCAGACTGCGTCAAGGCAGGAATTAAAACTACAGTCTTTAGGGGCACGAGACCGTAGTGCTGCCCACTTAGCCATTTCAGTTATGTGTATTTAACTTTTATGAGAAATATATCATATTTTAAGACAACATTCATCTATCATCCATATTCTAAACATTTTCCCTAGTCAGTGTTCTAGGGTGGGGGGAACCTGGAGCACAGGGCAAGGCAGGGGACACCCTGGACGGGGCGTCAGTCCATCGTAGGGCACAAGGCAGGGGACACCCTGGACGGGGCGCCAGTCCATCGTAGGGCACAAGGCAGGAGAGAATGTTAAGGAAATCTTTTTTTTTTAATGCATTAACATACTACAGAAATTTTCATTTTAGCTAGCTTTTTGTTTCTCTGGCTAGCATTCACACAGCTGAGACCTTCTCCACAAGGTCACATAGGCGCACATACATGCCTGTGGATGTTTCAGTAACTGAGCAGTGCAGAAATATCCATGTTCCTTTACATTACTGTATGTTTTTTTTTCGGTTCTCTTATCTATACACTGTTCTCTGGTCGTTTTATGTCACTGCAAGCACCACACCGAGACAAATTCCATGTAAGTCTGAACTTACACGGCCAATAAATCTCATTCTGATCCTGATGTCCACATACAAACTACTTTAATTCCTCTGTAGACACAAAGGCAGATGGCGCAGAGACCTACGGACCCTCTCCTCTGAGCGCCGGGAGGACAGTCCATTGTAACAGTAAGGTGGCACCTGTCAAAGCATTAATACGTGTTTAGGGAGCCGCTTTGGGATGTATTTTGCCCCTGGCCATTCATTTAAGCATGTCTTGGGAATACTTAGTAATTACTGAAAATATGTTTTTTTTATTATTTAAAAACTAAGCTAAAGATTTATTTTTAACCCTCTGGAGTCTGAGGCCTCTCAGCCACTTTTGGGGTAGTCTGACACGCCTTGACATTTTTAAATATTTCACCTGTCTAAAAAACATTTATCCCAAAGTGTTACTTTGCTTTTATGTGCTTTTATTCAGCACAAACTCAGCACCAACAATCTAAGACAACTTAGAATGTTGTTATTGTATTTTTTGTTAAAATCAACTTCAAACATATACTTCTCAAAAACCTAAATGTCTGTCATATCCCGGCGGCGGTATAGCCGACTCCAGAGGGTTAACGGATTTTCGTATATTCTATGTAGCAGGCTATAACTGGCCAGGTAAAATGGACGAAGTGTATAATTCAGTATCTTAATCACTGACATAACTACAACAACAAGGCTGGTGTTTGTGTTCCTTAACATAGTATTTGACAGCAGAATTGATGCTCTGATATGGACCTGCTGTTGTACATACATCACCAACTGGGGGCTGAGGTGATGTCTGAAAAGGCGAGTATGTAGCCTGCAAAGGGAGATGGGGATTCAGCAGAGCTGAGAAATGCTGGCCATTTGAGCAAAGAAAAAACATCCAATCAGTAGTTTTGTTTCCAAAAACCCCTGTGAGATGTCAGAGGTCAAAGGGGAAAGACCAGACTGATTAAAATTTACAGGAAGGTGTAAGTCCAACAATAGCTCCATACAACGGTGGTGTGCAGGATGGCTTCCCTCCTGAAAAAACACAGTTTATGCTGGTAGCTGGTTTTAGTTGGTCTAATACGGTCTTGCTGCTCTTTGATGGTTTGGCTGTTGGGTCATCAGCTGGTCATACTGGTATGACCAGTTAAGTCAGCTATAATAACCATAATTAGCTGGTATGACCAGCTAAACCATCAAACCATCATGAGAAACCATACCTTAAGCTGTTTTTTCGACTGGGTTCTTTGAATGCATAAGTTGTTTGGTTCCTGATACAAAAGTGGGCCCAACCCTGTACTAGATGTACCTATTAAAATGATTCCTAAGTGTAGATTTCTTGGACTGGGTAATTTTCAGTAGTTTTATTGCCATCTAGTGATCAACATTAAGAATCACAATGCCCATGTGGAAAGCACTAGCAGGTTATCATCACAGATACACTGTAAAAAAATTTAAATTAAATATTAAATAAGCCCCCATGCTGACCATAGATTTGATGCTTCCAATGACTCTTTTCAACCATTTTTCTTTGATGAGACACAAGTCACACTTCCATGTGGTCAATTAGAATGATAAATACTCAATGAGAAAAAAATTAAGCACCCAGACGGAGTGGTGGAAATTAAATGAATCTGCAGGTAATGAAAGGTCATGTGACTGTATCGCAATGGTAATAATAAATGGACAACAGAGTTGGCAGTATGGGCCTCACTGCTGGTCCCATGTCACCCCCCCCCGGGCCTGGATACATGCGGCGATATGGTGCGGAAGGGAGTCATACAGCTGTTGTATCCTCTCCTGCGGCAAGTCGGCCCACAGCTGTTGTAACTGGCCCTCGAGATCCTGCAGATTGGCACTGGGTCTGAGTTGACATCTGAGCTGATCCCACACATGTTCGAATGGGGAAAAATCTGGGAATCTGGCTGGCCACAGGAGGACCTTATCATGACACATACATAGACACACGTGCCATTCATTGATGGGCGTTGTCTTGTTGAAAGACTGTACCAGGGTGCTGTCTCAGGAGGGGTAAGACATGCGGACGAAGGATGTCACAATACCTGTCTCCGTAGGGGAGGCGCAGATGTCATGGGGTTCTGTAGTGCTTGACGCACAATACAGTGATCCTTCTTTGGTGTGGTCTGTCTTGGGTGACTGGAACCTTCACAATGTGTATGGGTGCCCTCATGTGCCCATTGGTCCCAACATCGGGCGAATGTGACATCTGCATGTCCCGCATGCCGGGCAATTGCACGGTACGACCACCCGGCCTCATGCAAACCGACAATGCGAGCCCTATCAAACGCCCTCAAGTGCTGGTAATGCTGTCTATTGCGTCTACGAGGCATCCGCTGTGTCTGGCGACTAGACCTGCCAGCTCCTTGCAAATCATTTACATACCATCACTGGTTTGCATGCTACATCCAGATCGGACCATTACTTCTTGTCACGGAGTATATGTAGGCCTATATGTATTTCTGTGTACGTATGAAAGTTTTCTACCTCAGTTTTCAGTTTTCTACCTCTAGGTAAGATAAAAGCACAGTACAGCAAAATTTAACCAAAAGCAGAAAATGTCTTACAATTGGTCTCAGGGCAAAAAAGATCTGCCCAAACACTCATCTCCCACAATCCACACAGTTGTCCCTACAATTCAGAGTTTAACCTAGCTACAAAGTATAACTCAAAATGTGCAACTTCACGCTTGAACAGACCTTGGCATTGAGATGGAACCATGTAACAGCAGCTATAAACTCAACAGAAACTTAGTAGGCAAAGCAGACCAGAAGGATGAGTAGAGTTTTGACCTTATTTCAGTATGTTAAACCTAGAAAAGAAAAGAAGAGCCTTATCATGTTTTTCCTAAATACTGGACATTCTAGGTGAGGAAGAGCATTCTTGGAGTCCTGAGAAGAAGCCCGCATGTCCTTTCCTCTTCCCATGGTGCCTTCAGTGGTCCAGAACTCTGCTGGAGGTTGCTGGGGGGGGGGGGCGCGTTCTCTATTCTGCTGTTAACAAAACAGCTAACAAAAACAAGGCACCAAAGAGAGTGGATGAATACTTTTATGGAGAGAAATGACATTAAGACAGTAGAGTACAGTAGAGTAGTGTAGAGTAGAGTACAGTACAGTAGAGTACAGTAGAGTAGAGTACAGTAGAGTAAATGAACTAGATTCAGGACCACAGTGTCTCGAAGTTGTAAATAATGTCAAGAGTAATTCTTATATTAACTTAGCCTTAATAATAGCAAATAGCTCTGACAATGTTTTAAAAAACTTACATTTTCTCACCTTTAACTGCTTAAAGAGGTTTATGAATTAATCATCCTCACTACCACAGAGTTCATTCTTCTATTAAAGAACCCTAATGGTACCCTTTATCTTTCTGTTATGGCTTCTAATAATAAGGGTAACATGACAGCTATTCTGTTTGTGTAATGTCAACCTAGTTCAAATACGGAATTAAAATGTCCATAGTGTCATGTTTCAATCTGGTCTGGATGCCGTGAGGTGGGAATTACGTTACACAACAAGGAATCTTCTATGTATGCACTTCACTGAACTTTGTCAGGTCAGTACAGAACATACAGCTATTTAACTCTGTTAAGGCAATAATGCAGGGTTGCCAGCTCTGGCATGGGTACGAAACAGCAAGTTTGTACTGCCCATGCAATGAGTTGTGACTCATGAGCACTGTCCTCCTACCTCAACTAACTCTGTCAGTATCTTACTATACCTCTTATGTGTGATTGTGTCACATTCCTGAACATGTTTCATTCAGAAAAAGCAACACATTTTATAAGTAGGGATTGATATAACTGGTGAGCAAGTACGCATTCACCTTTAAAAGCGATACGTGCGGCAATCGATTAATGTAACAGCGCAAATACGTATGTAGGCCTATTTTATGTGCATTTGCGCCAATATGACAAGAAAGTGCTCGTCCTGGGTCTTTGGTTTTGGCTCACGTAGCAATGGATCATCTTAAGTAAGGATCTATTGAACCGTTCTACCTGATCATTAGTGGCAGTGTGTAAGGGGTGGTCATTATCTTTGTGATTTCCAGAAGCTTGCATATACTCTGAAACAGGGAACTCTCAAAATTGCAACCCTGGTCAGTGTGCAACTCGATTGGGGGCCCAAATAAAGTCAAATATATGAGTTTCCGGGCTGGGGTTGCCTTTAGTCAGGAACAGGAAATGCTTCAACTCAATGAGTAAACTGGTGAATTATGACAAGAATGTACTTGTTCCTGGAGCTGGATACTAGGGATGACCTGAGGATGTCTAAATGGAGATAGTCCAGAAGTTCTCCAGCTTGGTACCTTTCCAGCTTGGCTTGTTTCATTGGTCCTGTTGGTATCTCCTCACAAACAAATGGCCCTCTTCACCTATCCCATACCAATGGTAGTCTGACATAGGCACTCATGGGTTTTTGCTTCCCCAAGATGACCAGTGTGGAGGATTGTGGCAAGACTGCAAGACCTCTTGTTGCATGCAAGCTGGAACTAGTAACTGCAAGGGAGGGCACTGGGCCCCTACTCTCTCCCAGGAGTAGTAGAGAATTCCTCACCACAGCAAGACCTGGGCCCAACAGAGCGAGAACTTCCTCATTGCAGGGCTCTCAAGCATCACCTGATCTTTAGTAGAAAGTGTCCCTGATTCTTTCACTTGTGAAGGGTAAAGAGGACAGGATTGGCTTTCTGATATTTGGCACCTCTTCAAAGCTAACTCACTGAAACCAGTTAACTACTCGAATCTCCGGCATGGGTGCATGTGGCCGACCTGTTTCCAGCCTTATTGCTGGACTGAATGCACCTCACTGCCAGTGGCACAACATCGACAACGTTACCTTCAGACCTCATGACGTCTTGGCAGTACTTGCGTCTTTGACATGGCGGTTTAGATAATATTTTTCTAGCCTGGTAACAGTCACATTTGCCTGCAGGTTCTTTATTTTGCCTTGACGTGGCATCAGCACTGGAATGTTTGCAGCCTGTTCGGTGCTCGGTGTAAAAGTGATGTTGGTTCAGTTCTTCCAGCCAGCAAGCCAGCCGACCTTCAGAATATCTGAACTGGAAAATACAGGTGAGACTGCTATGATCTGTTCAAGTAGGAATTTTCTGCCCAGTAGGTAGTGGCGGAATTGGCAGGTGTAGCGGATGACAGCAAGTAACTCAATTCTGGTGACGCAATACATCTGCTGAGCTGGTGTAAGATAGCTGCTGCTGTTGTAAGATGGCTGATTAGAATTCATTCTTCCCTCACTTGTGACAGAATGGCTCCAATACTGTGGCTCGATACATCAGTGTCGAGAATGTTCTTGTCTGATGGGGTTGAGGTCAGGGCTCACGGTCAGGGCTAGTCAAGGCCTTCCATACCAAACTCACCCGACCATGTCTTTATGGACCTTGCTTTGTGCATACCAAGGCATTTTGGACAATTCTATGCTTCAAACTTTGTGGGAACAGATTAGGGAGCAAGGCTGTGTCCCAGTGCTCAACCCCATCAAACACCTTTTGGATGAACTAGAATGGAGATTGTGAGCCAGGCTTTCACGTCCAGCATTGGTGCCTGACCTCACAACAGCTCTTCTGGATGAATGGGCATCAATTTCTGCAGACACACTCCAAAATCTTGTGGAAAGCCTTCCCAGAAGAGTGGCAGCTGATATAGCTGCAAAGGAGGAAACAACTTCATATTACTGCCTATGGATTTAGAATGGGATGTTCCTGCGGGCATAATGCCCAGATGTCTTAATACTTTTGTCCATATAGTGCAGATATCTTGTTTGCGAATTAATGAAACATCAGTCTGCCTGTTGCTGTTGAAGTAAAGATATGACATGTATTTTTTCAACAGGTTAGTAGTCAGTTAAACACTTCCACATTAAGACAATGGTCTGCAATTATTTTGACCTATAAAATACGTTTTTACTATTAGAATGTTTTCCTCTGTGCTTTCCTGGCAAAAAAGACATCTCATTGATCAGGCTCATAAAATCCAACACATTACGTATACCAGAAAATACACAACAGTATAGAAAATACGCCAGAAAACGATTAACCTTTAGAACTGGTCTCACCATTCAGTTTTAACCAATCACCAACTCGCCAACAAATAAAATACCAATAATCACTTTAAACATAATTATAAAAAAAAGTAGAAAGCCAATAGGGCCTACTGTTCATTCTGGGCCCCTAAGCTGCAGCCTAAGCAAGCATATTCATTAATCCACCCCGATCCCATTGCAGTGCTTTGGTTAAAAAAGACCTTTAACAGCAGTGAAATCTCCCTGTTAGAAAAAGTGAAACTCCTCCAGTTTAAGTGTTTTTTTAGGTGTGCACTATGAGAACACATACATTGCCCCAAGGTCTGCAGTCTGCAGTCAGCAGTTACAGTCTAATTTAGAAGAGTAGTCGTCGTGGGTATATTCTACCATTCGATTGCCATTCTGTTCTATTTTGTTATTCAGTGTGCACTGAATAAATAGATTGAAAAGTTTATTCCTCAAGATACTGATAAATGACAGCTAACTTTATGCAAAAAATTGAGAGGGTAAAATTATAAAAAGAGGATGTTTAAGAGGGAGGATGGCAGAAGCGGGTTATTTTTGAACTGGAGGACAAGGGGAAGGTGCAGAGCATAGAGACATTAGCAGGGTTCGGCCAGGCTGGGCGCATCTATCGCAGTAATGAGTTGCTAAATTTTCTGCCGTGAAAGACAAGTCACATTTCCTCCCTGTTAGTAATAAGGGAAGCTGCATTTTTCACTGAAGTATTGCCTCAGTCCAGATTGCACTCCCCTGGACTCCTCAAATGAGTGTGGTATTCAGTCTACAACCCAGAAACACCGAGTAATTAAACAACCACCAACCGCGGTGCCACCATGAGCAAACGCAAACTGGGTAAGTGTTTGTGCTGACAGGCAATGACTTGCTGGTAAACAATACTTATTTATGGAGGGTAACTGAAAAAGGCAGCTATATTGCTCCTGTGCCCCTTGGTAGTACTCATTCTCAATGGGTGTTTCCTGGGTGCCAGATACAATAGGAATAACTTACCCAAGAGCAGTTATTTAAGTATGATATGTATAGTACCATCCAAAGGGAACAGGGAGGCAGGCTGGGCAGTGTACCATGAAGTTCATGGAGTGACATTTCTGTTCCCTGTACGAGTGGGCAAGGTCCACCTCGAATAGGAACAGGGTGTTTAACGGGCTGTCATGCATTGCATGCGTTTCTAATAGAGGGGAACTGTACTGTGACTCTTGGGTACATGCTACTTTTAAGTGACATATACAATACATGTGATTAACACCGTATAAAAAGCATTAAAAAATTCCAACATGGGAAGCATTATCCAATATGGGCGGCTTTACACTCGACTTACTTGAACACATTTTGCCATCAGTACTATTCTTGGACTTCAGAACCGCTAAGTGCATTTTCTCCCATCTCTGGCCTAAAATAATTTTTTGTTTACTTTCTTGGAGTTCCTAAAATATTGACTCCATCATAACAAAATTAATAACTGTTTGATTAAAAATGCCATTCTTTAATAGTTAAACAGAGCTATACGTGACGATTAAGTCTGGTATGTTTTTAGGTAGCACCTTTCTCAATAAGGGTGGTCAAACACACCTTGACCAGAGTCAAACAACAGTGGCTCTTGCTATGTCACTGTAGTTAAGGGTAACAATTATGTAAATGGATAAGAGGAAAAAAGCTCTGGGTGCCCAAAGTCAACCGGCTGCCCAACCATCCCAGACATGCTAGCAAAAAGCAGGCCAGATAGGGAGACAGTAGGGTGTGGTTTTGTGTAGCCCTGTCTTCTGTCAAGCTTTCTCTGGACTGTCACGCCACCTGTAGTGCTGCACTCTCGAACTAGTCGTCGGTCCACTACTGACCAGTAGCAAGGCCATAACAGCGGCACCGTTAGCTTTATTTATGGTAGGCTGACATAAAGAAATACAGATTTAAATAGTGAGTCCAAGGGGGAATCCCTCACATAAGCTGACGGGTTGTTTCATAGATTAGGAGCCCTATGGCAGAGGGCTTTACTGCCAACGGTCTTATGTGAGAATTACAAGAAGGTCTAAATTCCATAACCTCAGTGGAGCTTCTTGATTGCACAGTTTTTTGATTAGTTCAGTTAGACAAATGAGAATCTGAGTGTCCTATTAGTAAGCAGGAAAGAAAATTAAGTCTGTGCTCTACATAACCAGCAGCTGAAGGAACCACCAGAGTAACTCTGACATGGTGGTATCAGCTCCATCTTGTAAGAATTCTTGCTTCTGCATTTTGAATCTGCGGTAAGTTAATGCTTGCTGAGGGCAGGGTGTTGCAGCAGGGTTACTGGCTACCAGAGTTCCCGCTCCCCCCGGAACCCCTGACTGACAAGATCTTTTTAATATCTGAGCCTTTGGCCTCTGTCTTCTGGTTCTCGATTCTTGTTTTGTTCCTAGAGTATGAGTTTGCCCTGTTCTGTTCTGACTGTTGTTTGCACCTTGCACCTTACCAGGCCAACATCTGTCTCACACTCACCATTTTGGCTTAGGATTTGAATTCGGTCTGCATGTACTGGCTTTTCACCCGGACCGTACGACCCTGATTTTTGCCTGCTCCAATTAATATTTTCCCATTTCCCAGGCTCTGTCACAATCTACTATACATATGAGAATTAAACAACAGATCGTCATCAGAAATCGCACCAAAATTACAGGTGATTCAGCAAAAGTGAATCATAACCCCCAGTGATACATATGCATGACAAAGCGCTATGAAAGGAGTTACCAGCATATGAATGAAGGATTTCTGTTTTATTATGACTAGTGCATCACTTTACTTCCTTAAAACAGCTTCCTGATAGATTATGGTTGGGATTTGGTTGTATCGAGAGATGCTTTTGTGTATTGTTAGCAGAGGAGTGAAGGCTACGTTTTTTCATATAATCCTCCCATTTGGCAATATTGCAAAGAGCAAAGAATTAAGGTTCCAACACTTATCCATTTTTCACTCGTAATATAGAAGATGCAGTTTTGCTGTTACAGTGATCCCCTGCCTATCGGGGAAGTTACGTTCCAGACCAATCAGCGATCGGTGAAAATCCGCGATTTAGAAAGACCATATAAATATATATTTTTTTTTTATAATTTAAGCCTTAAAATACCCCTCCCACATGCTTTAAACACATGTAAACTTAGTAAAACACATTTTGTCAACACATATGATATGTGGATGTCGGGCTAAGGATATGAGTAACATAATAATAATAGTAATATGCAATGTATAAGTATGTATATACACACATCGCGGAGAACTGTGATGCGTCGGGGAAAAATCCGCGATATAGCGGGGCGCGATAGCTGAACTGTGATATAGCGGGGGATCACTGTATATATTTTATTTTGCGTTTATTTATTTAGTGGGTGCCCAAATCAGCATACAAGACTTACAAGGATGTTTGATATCTGGTGATGGTTGTTCAGTTAGAAGGCTAACTGCTTAAGGACCAGTTTGTTTAACAGAACTGAAGGGTTGATGATGTCAAAGGCAGGACTACAATCTAAAAGAACAAGCTGACCACACGACAGTATAGACATCATTGATGAGTTATTTCAGTGCTGTGGCTTTGGTGGAACTATTAAGAACATTAGTTCTAATTTCTAAGTTTTTTTAAGCAGTGGTCTGTTTACGGTCCATTTAAATTGATCATAGAGAACACCAGAAGTTAAGTCACTTCATATTTAAATTTTCAATTAAATTTCGTCATCAGCGGTTTGTGCCGGATGGTGCGCATAGCTGGTGGAAATCATGTGCATCGGTGCATGTCTACTGCGCATGTGCGAGTAAATCGACTAGGTGTTTCCAGTAGGTGGCAGCACTTACTTTCACAGAGGAGAGGTCAACCAAGAAAGAGTAGAGGAATAATAGTTGCTGCAGTGTGGTGTTGTGATAGTTATGGTGAACAGCTGTATGAAGAGGTGCAGAGGTACCCACATATCTAATTTCTTATACTGTTCAATATACAGTACACAGTATTTTCAAAAGTAGCACTATCCCAATCTTGGAAAGTATTAATTTTGTTGTAATGATTTCAAAATACTGTTGTAAGCCATATTATCATAATACTACCCAAGCGTAGTGATAACTTTCAAACTGTCCATAAAAAGTTTACTCGTTTCACTACAATGCTGGTATTTGTGTTTGTTGCAATACATCTGCCCTCTGCTGGTCTGGTGGAATATCACTACTGTATGCCTGCACGACTGCGACCTTCTTTGAACACAAGCTTCCGCATGCATGATCATCTGCAGGCTGAAAGCACCCACACAAAAGTAAAGTATTAACAAGGCCTTAAGAAGATGTAATAATCAACTATGAAATTTTGTATACATGTATGCACAAATCTCACTTATGTTACCCCTGTCTTTTATGTCATAGGTTTTAAATGGTTTGGAAGTCTATCGAACCTTGCACACAGTCTTTCATTAGAAAATAGATCCTCCAAGACAAAGCATGATGGGGGTCAGGGTCTGAACCTGCTAGCAAAGAGGTACAGCGATGACACAGAAGTACGTCCCCACAGTCCCAGCCACGTCCACTCCAGTGAAGCATGCTCACATTTGGCCACTATACCCCGTCACTCCCGCAAAGAGAAGAAAAGAAAATCCAAGAAGTCTGCAGGTGGAGCTGTACTGGAGGCACGGAAGGGCGACTATGTTGCTGACTCGCCCCTGCTGAGTGTGCTGTCTCTCCATGGTGTGTCATCTGTAGATGAGGCCTCTTTCCCGGATACGGCTGTAAAACCACATCCTGTAGGTACCAGTGCTTTGCAGGCTGAGATTAAGCAGAGCTCGGGGCTACCAGAAGATGAGACAGCCAGCACATCACAGCAGTGTCCTCTGTCCCCTGAGGCTCAGAAGATGCCGCCTTTGGCAGAGAAGCTAGAGGACCACGGCCAACCCAGCACAATGACGACCAGCCCACATGGGACCAGCAGCGCTCTTCCAGAACAGTCTGAAAGTGAAACCCAGGAGACAAAGCCTTTGACCAGGTGATATTTGGTACAGTGATGATTCTTTACTGAAGGTGTCTCCTTACATGCGTTTCATACCCCAAATAAAAGCCAACAAGCAACCAGAGGAAGTGTCACTAACCAATCAGATGTCATGGTTCCACCTCCTCTAGTTGCTTGGACCCACCTCCTCTACAATCTTATTGGTTACCTCTCTGAACCAATCATTTTTCTTTCTGCCATCAGAACAACTTTGTGTAAGTAAAACCTCCATGAGTGAATAAGACAATAATATCTGATATGTGTTCTTTATGTATAAGTATCAGCACACATTGAAATATACTATGAAAGTTTGGGTAGATGGTGAGTGTTACCTGCATTATCATGCTAGGGAGCGGTTTCCTCTCATTATTGCACATCTATTTTATGTCCCTCCTTTTATTACTGGGCGTTATGCTGAATAAGGCCACTCAGAATAAAACCAGGATTACTGTGCCATCTCTTGCATTCCTCATTATCTTCTTCTTCCATTATATCTTGCATTAAAATGTCTATAATGTGCAGATATTACAGGTTCATTTCACATGAAAAAGGTCTATCTGACAGTTAAGTAGGAGCTACAGTATTCCCCACACGGCACACAGATTGTTGAATGACACTGATTGTCTCAGGCCGGACAAGGATGCTTCACCTATGGCCTCACACACACACACACACACACACACACACACACATTCATTTTCGAAGGGCAAAACTCTAATCCCAACATGATGACCTTAACCCCTACCCAGCCTTAACCTTAATCATACTGTAAGTAACCAAACAAAATGTGATTTTTTAATTGCATTCATGGGCCTTTGTTGTGACCTGAGAAATGGTCCCCACAACATCAAAAAACAGGTTTTTATGTATATATAAAATTGAGATTGCCCTGGTGATGAATGAAAAAACAGAACCTAGAGCATCAAAATAATATAACAACCCCCCCCCCCCCCACACACACACTGCATGGCACTGATTTCCATTATTCAGTTTGATTATTAGATATTTGATAAGCAAATAATACTTCCTTGGGGTCAATATTTTGAATTATTCCTAGAAAATATTTTCATAATAGACTTTTTTGTGTAAATCAAATAAAACCCAAAACTCTGCCCATTGTTACATAGTGAATCGGGGGTGTTCTTTAGCCCCCTTAAAATAATTGTACAGTAATTATTTTAAATATAGTTATTTAAAGTATTTTTATTAAATATAGTAATATAGTTACTTATTATTGTTATTGTATTCATTTTCATTAAATGACTCCCCCAGTAAAGATCTAGCCTCCCTTTTCACAGATCTCCAGTGACGCTCCTGGTGTGCATTTTATCACCAGGGTTTATTTGAAACTGCTAGTCTGATTTCATTTTTCGCCTTCTGCTTGAGTGGAGACACTTGCTAGGCAATGAAAGTTACTGAAGGAGATAACTGGTCTCTTTAAATTTGGTCTGCATTTAGTTTAACATCTGCTAGGTGTCTCCATTTACTGAGTAATCACTGTATTTTACTGGATATTCTGACAACTCTTGGGAGGTATGAAAATTGTGCGTCTGACCCAGATTTTCTACACAATACGTGCTGTTCGTTTTGGTTGAGTTGAAACTGTCACGCCCAGCTCTGATCGCCCTCCTGTGGACCACACCTCCTCATTAACCCCGTGTGGAATCCTTCCGTTTACCTGCTGTTTTCCGTTTCCTGCTCGTTACCCTGTGTATTTAGTCCGCGTTCCAGTCAGTCTTCCCCAGATCCGCCATTGTAGTGTTAATGTATAGTTGCTGACGTTTGTCCCGTATGCTCCCCTGTTTGCTTGCTTTCCCTGGAATAAACCCCGTTTTCCCCGCAACCTGGACTCGTGCGCTTGCTTCCCCGCTCGCCGCAGCCCGATCGTGACAGAAACCGGCAGTTTTTGTGTATAACTCTAAAAGCTCTGGTATCTGTTTTTAATGTTTTTTTCTAAACGAGTTTAACATACCATTCGTGCCAAGGTAATTGGTTGGAGGATGGACGGATAACATTTATTCATTTTCTACCCATCCATCCATCTATCCATCTTCCCACCGGTTATCCCGGATCATCTTCCTCACTTTCGGTATGAAAGAATGAGCAGAAGATGTAGAATAACCGAATCTTTTAAATACTGTTTACAACCTAGCTGCAGTATCCCAAATTGTTGCCCAAGTAGACAATGTCAGAATCTTGTTATTTTTCACCAGACTGAAACTTAAGTGTGCAAATCTTAAAGAATATTTATCGCAAATATTTAACCAAATTAATAAATAAGAAACAAATCATCAAAATAATCCAAAGAGCTTCTCCCCTGGAGCTCCCTAGTGAAGAATTATCAGAAAAGTAATTGACAGTTCATTCCACATATTACGGTTTCTTGAGAGTAACTTTAGACAGATGACACTGTACTTGGTATTTCTCATGGGTATTACATAAGAACATAAGAAAGTTACAAATGAGAGGAGGCCATTCGGCCCATCAAGCTCGTTTGGGGAGAACTTAACTAATAGCTCAGAGTTGTTAAAA